>OZ024805.1:19315169-19915169 GCA_964017045.1 Omphiscola glabra
ATTCAACACTTCAAGATTTTGTTCGAATTCAACACTTCAAGATTTTGTTCTAGTTCAACACTTCAAGATTTTGTTCTAATTCAACACTTCAAGATTTTGTTCGAATTCAACACTTCAAGATTTTGTTCTAGTTCAACTCTTCAAGATTTTGTTCTAGTTCAACACTTCAAGATTTTGTTCTTACTTTTTTTTTAAAATTTATTTTCAAACCATTCACTTCATTTGTACAATGACATGATTATTGACGCCTAGTCTCACAACAGCATACCATTTGCAGGTCTAACAAAAACAGCAACAACACAAAAAGATGTGGCTGCCAGCAACAACTGTTCTTTTGATTTTCATGTCGAGCACACACGGAGGCTACTACAATCCCAAGAAATCTAAACCGTTCGATGCTGGGTCAAAGGTCGTCCGAACGACACACGGCCTCGTGCAGGGGCGACTTGAGCAGGTCCCCACAAGATCCGGTCATCCTGTGATGGTCGACGTCTACTGGTCGATACCTTTTGCTAAACCCCCAGTGGGCGAGCTGAGGTTCAAGCGTCCCCTGACGGCTGATCCGTGGCGAGGCGTCCTCGACGTGTCAGAGCCGCCAAACTCTTGCATGCAGGTGAGAAACAAAGTTTCACATACATTCAAAGCAGTAGTAGCGGTTTAAAACTTAAAGTTTATCGAACTTAGTGAGCGTAAAGCCTAATGCCTAATTGGCTAAAGATATATTTCAACCCAAATACGTCACAAATACAAAGCACATAGCAACAGTTACACAATTAATCTCCAAACAAACCATGCAGCCATTGAACTAAATATTTCATCTTCCCCTTGAAACCAGGAAAAGCTTATGTTTAGTGGTTGGGGTGGGATGAAAATTTGATAGAATATGCTGTCATTGGCAACGAGGATGTGTGCCAAGTTTCAGCTCGATTGGATGACGGGAAGTGGGCGAAAGAGCGTTCCGAAGATTTTGCTAGAGACACACGCACAAAAGCGAAGCAATATATGAATGATTTCAAAAGTGATTTCAAAACACGAAAACAAATGAATCAAAAAAGCAGACTGTCGTTTCTATTTGTTTTTTTGGACTTTGTCCATTTTAGGCCACTTATAAGCTAAATTTTAAAAAAAATCAACTTGTCAGCGCTACGCCCAGAGCATAAGAGGAATCATCATGTAAAATAATCAACTTCAAATAAAAACTAGATGGAACAACGCAACCTATTTGCGCGAGTGAAATAATGTCCAAAAAATTAATCCTATAAGTTTATTATAGTCAGACAGCTATACTAGGGGGAGGAGAAGTTTATTGGGAGTGGGAGAAGTTTACTGTGAGGAGGAGAATTTTACTAGGAGTAGGAGAAATTTACTGGGAGAGTTTACTGGGAGTGGGAGAAGTTTACTGTAGGAGGAGAATTTTACTAGGAGTAGGAGAAATTTACTGGGAGAGTTTACTAGGAGTAGGAGAAGTTTATCATAGTTGGAGAAATCGGGAAAAATAAATAAATGAATAACACCTTCGATTCCAGGTGGTGTCCAGTGATCCAGTTTACGTTCCCAATCCCTCTACGCCCGTCAGTGAGGACTGCCTCTACCTGACCATCTGGAGACCGAGGTGCGTGTCGTCTCAGGGCCGTGCTTCCTCTGGCTACGGCGGCCGGCAGGCGGGCAGGCGACGGGGCGGCGATAATGATCTGGCCACCATGATCTGGATCTACGGGGGCGGCTACATGACCGGCTCCACCACCATCAGCTGGTACAACGGCGCCCTCTTGGCGGCATCACAGTGTGTCATTGTGGCGTCCGTGAACTACAGGTGATACGATCTAAGCTCACGGGTTAAAAAAAAATATGCTTGTTATTTTAGGGGAGCTGTGAGACAATTTAATGGGAATGGAAAGACTGGGAGCTGGGATTTAATTTCAATACATCTGAATGGAGACGTTTTGTCAATTACTTATACCAGGGGTCACCAAACTTTTTTTTTTCACTGTGGGCTGGATAACGGACAAAATGACTAGCGCGCGCCGTATATTCATGTTAATCGTGGATAGGAGGCGCGAAATGAAAAAAAAACGACAACCAAAATATATATTTACGTAAAATTTTAGTTACATCAGGACTCGTGCGCACGTATTCGAATTTCACAGACAAAACAGCAACAAATGTTAGCGAGATTTGTTTGGCTTTCAAGATATCAATGTTTCGTTTGGAACTGCTGCGTCCAATCAAAGGAATTGTCTTCAAATGTTCATCAGTCACTCTCATTCGATGTGTTGACTTCACATACTTTATTTTTTGAAAATTTTCGCTCCCAGACAAACGTTGTTCCAAACACTGATGCCGTACCAGCGGAAAAGTTCTCGAGTTTCAAGAACTCAACATCCGACTTGCAGCGGAAATAAAATTCACCAAGGTTTCCTTCTCTGTGCTTCTCTTTCAAAGGTTATTTGCTGCAAATCAATGAGCTCCAACTGTATGGATCCTAGAACAGATTAATGTAACTCTAAATTATGGCAAGATATGAACATCTCTCCAAAGAATTCTTGCTCAAGTCACCAAAATTTTTTCTCAGAAAATCGAGTTTGAAATCTTTGTCGATTGAAGTTATCTCCTTCCAGTTGTACTTCAATTACAGCTTTCTCCAAAATCTTTGATGATTCTGTAGAGATCAGAGATGGTGGGTTATCCTTTCACTGAAGTTTCAAGCTTAGTTCATTCATGTGGGACGTGATGTCGACCAAAGCTGACACCCAAAACAACCACCAGGTAGGATCTTACAGCTGTGGTTAACTTTTTTAACGCCAGTTTAAGTCGATCCCACTACGCACTGCGATGAAAATAGTTATTGTATTCATTTTACAAACCGTATGTTTATTTATTTACTATTAAGATACCGTATTTTACTATTTTGAGACGACGTTGTATGATTTTAGGAGTTCGACAGGTCTGCAATTAGCAAGAAAATCTAAACACAATAATTGAACATTGTAAATTGAGACGTAGAGACCCCCTGGGGGGTCTCTACACGTGTGAAGATCTCCTAGTATTCTAAACATAATACTTAAATTTAAATTTCATCGCAACGTCTCGTGTTCCATGCGTTTATCAATCAAATTCAAGTAGCGTCGGCGGGCCGGATGAGCTGACGTCGCGGGCCGGGTCCAGCCCAATGGCCGTAGTTTGTTGACCCCTGTCTTATACGGTGGAAATGTCCGACTGATGAATACATATAGCGTCACATTAGTGGGGGGGGGGGGGGTAATGATCTTATAAAAGAAACGTATTAAGAGACTAATTTATAGTGTAACAAATCTCTCGCTTATGTTATAACAAATCGACATCTCTCACTTTCGGGTATAACTAATGGTCATCTCTCACTTACGGGTATAACAACATAATGATACATGCTTAAGTGAATGACTCAGGCGTCATGGGGGAGGTTTCTGTGGTAGTCGGGTAGTCTTGAGAAACACACGAACCTTTAAAACTTAAGATTTTGGTGTCTAAAATTGTCTAAAATTGACTGGATTTATTAGAAGCCTTGAGTCACGTCATCGTGCCAGTGTTGTTACCTAACCATCGGGTTGATTGGCGAGACAATAATTACTGAGAAATTTAGTTGGAATCTCAGGGGCGGGGAGCCCTCGGCATGCCGCTTCGCGGCCTGACTGGAATAAAGACCACGGGGGGAGTGGTTGAATGCCAGTTGGGGGCGGTGGAGGTGTGTTGGGGAAGACCTTATGAGCCTTGGCTCGATGGTCTGCTGATTTTCTTAAGTATGTTAGTTAGTTGGAATCATTGCCATTTAATCAATGTTAAAAGGGGGGAATGAAGATCTCAAGGAGATCTGTTTTGCTTAACTTTACTGCTGGGTTCCAGACTTGGAGCTTTCGGTTTTCTGTTCTTGGATCTGCCGGAAGTTCCGGGGAATGTGGGCCTCCTGGATATGGCCCTGGCCGCAAGGTGGATCAAGGACAACATTGCACAGTTTGGAGGCGACCGCTCGAGGATAACTGTGTTTGGAAATAGTGCTGGAGGGGCGAGCACTTCTCTCTTTCTACTGTCCCCTTTGACGCGCAATCTCTTTACTAGGGCTATCATAGAGGTGAGCAACAGGGCTGTATTTTTCATAGAATTTAAAAGAGCGGTTCTGTACTGCCATAGAAGAGGCTGTTAACGAGTTAAGTAACAGGGTTGTATAGAGGTAAGTAACAGGGTTGTTAAAGAGTAAAATAAGAGGGCTGATATAGAAGTTAGAAACAGGGCTGTTACACCGGTAAGTATCAGGGCTGTTAAAAAGTAAAATAATCGGTCTGTGGAGAGTAACAAAGCTGTCAAATCAGAAAGGCCGTGTTTAATGGTGTGAGAGTAAAAACGTGCAGGCAGCCGTAAGGTATTTGGTGAAAGGAGGGGGGAGGGGTAAAAATAAATATTTCTACTTCATTTCACTTATTTTTATTCTGACTTTAAGTTATGTAGAATAAAATCTTCATTTTTTTACCTTAAGATAATAGAGCATTTTAACGACTACACATTTATTAGGTTTATGTTAATGTATTTATAATACCGCGCCTAGAGTGGTTCCCCGATCAGCCATCTCGCCCTGCAGTCGAGAGAGTCTGGCCTGGACACAGCCAGAGAGTTCTCCAAATCCTTTTCTTGTTATTCACCAAACGACTCGGCCATCGCCAGGTGTCTGATGCAGGTGGGTTCAAATCTTTGTTTTTATGAATATCGCGTGTTACAGAAGCATTACATGCAATTTACTGGTTCTGTGATAATGGAGGCATCTGGTTTAAACCTGGGGTGGCCATCTCAAAATTCTTTACGTGCTACTTTGATCAGTTAACTAACTATCGGTTGGCCACATGTCATACACATAATAGATCAAATATAAAGCTAATAAATATGTCATACACATAATAGATCAAATATAAAGCTAATAAATATGTCATACACATAATAGATCAAATATAAAGCTAATAAATATGTCATACACATAATAGATCAAATATAAAGCTAATAAATATGTCATACACATAATAGATCAAATATAAAGCTAATAAATATGTCATACACATAATAGATCAAATATAAAGCTAATAAATATGTCATACACATAATAGATCAAATATAAAGCTAATAAATATGTCATACACATAATAGATCAAATATAAAGCTAATAAATATGTCATACACATAATAGATCAAATATAAAGCTAATAAATATGTCATACACATAATAGATCAAATATAAAGCTAATAAATATGTCATACACATAATAGATCAAATATAAAGCTAATAAATATGTCATACACATAATAGATCAAATATAAAGCTAATAAATATGTCATACACATAATAGATCAAATATAAAGCTAATAAATATGTCATACACATAATAGATCAAATATAAAGCTAATAAATATGTCATACACATAATAGATCAAATATAAAGCTAATAAATATGTCATACACATAATAGATCAAATATAAAGCTAATAAATATGTCATACACATAATAGATCAAATATAAAGCTAATAAATATGTCATACACATAATAGATCAAATATAAAGCTAATAAATATGTCATACACATAATAGATCAAATATAAAGCTAATAAATATGTCATACACATAATAGATCAAATATAAAGCTAATAAATATGTCATACACATAATAGATCAAATATAAAGCTAATAAATATGTCATACACATAATAGATCAAATATAAAGCTAATAAATATGTCATACACATAATAGATCAAATATAAAGCTAATAAATATGTCATACACATAATAGATCAAATATAAAGCTAATAAATATGTCATACACATAATAGATCAAATATAAAGCTAATAAATATGTCATACACATAATAGATCAAATATAAAGCTAATAAATATGTCATACACATAATAGATCAAATATAAAGCTAATAAATATGTCATACACATAATAGATCAAATATAAAGCTAATAAATATGTCATACACATAATAGATCAAATATAAAGCTAATAAATATGTCATACACATAATAGATCAAATATAAAGCTAATAAATATGTCATACACATAATAGATCAAATATAAAGCTAATAAATATGTCATACACATAATAGATCAAATATAAAGCTAATAAATATGTCATACACATAATAGATCAAATATAAAGCTAATAAATGCTGATTATAATTATTCAACAAGTAGTAATGCACACAATGAAATACGAAACGAAAAAAAAAAACGAAAACAGATTAAACTGAACAAATGTGATAATTGTTTATCCTTCCTCTTGCTTAACTTTAAAAAAAAATTCTGTCTAAATTAGATGAAGAACGGAGATGTTAATTTGTGATAGATCCGGCATCCGAAAAATTTGAACTGAGATAGCCTTTAGCTGATTTAAGCACAAATAACATTTTTTTAAATACTTGACTTCATAATCACGTCACAATTTTTTGCTATATGGAGGCCTTCCTCGGGATGCTTTGGGATAAGACACATTTTGATTTGATGACGATGCTTAAGGGCGTATACAGCTCAAAGCAATTTTGGTTTTAGTTTGTATTTATTTTCTACGATATTTTCTTTGTCTCGTAACATAAGGTGCTGGCCGATGGCCTCGTCCATTCTCTGGGTACAGCACAATGCTTTATTGACCCATTCTCTTCCAGGCAGACCCCGTCCAGTTGGCACAAGATCAGTTTGCGTTATCTCAGGACTACCGCTACTTCATGACGGCCCTGGTGGACAACTACTTTCTCACGGGAGACCCTTTCCAAATGCTTCAAAATGGAAGTAGGTAGATGATGTAGTGGCACTGTCACGGAAGTAGGTAGATGATGTAGTGGCACTGCAATGGAAGTAGGTAGATGATTTAGTGGCACTGCAATGGAAGTAGGTAGATTGCTGGTAGTGCTACTGAAATGGAAGTAGGTAGATTTCTGGTAGTGCTACTGAAATGGAAGTAGGTAGATGATGTAGTGGCACCGAAATGGAAGTAGGTAGAGTGCTGGTAGTGCCACTGGAGGAAACCGCCTGATGGGGCAAACAAAATATCTGTGAAACATTGCATTACAAACCTTTTGTTGAAAAAAAAAATTGATGACATTGCAATTATAATGCAGGGTGTTTGAAATATGTTCACGACACCATTGGTGGCGTTGGGGGGGGGGGTGGGGGTGGTAATGATGTCTTAAAATACATGGGCACACTGGGCACATTTGGGTAGTTACTCAGGGCCTCGCACTTCCAGGAACACCAAGTTGCCAATTTTGTTAAAGGATATTGAACGATCTCTAGGTAACTGAATTTTCTTAAACTGTTTATTTAGAAGCAGGTTTTTAAAAGTTTATGTGAATACGTTTCTTGGCATTCAAACCGATTCCGTTTTCTCCGGGTCCTAGTTTTAAGAAACATTTGAGGGCGGGGCAGTGGTGTAGTGAGGGGGGGCAAGGGGGGCATCATGCCCCGGGCGCTACTCACAAAGGGGCGCCAAATGGTATATTTTACTATAATATTGTATGGTTTTCGAATAGGGGGGCGCTAAAAAGGTATTGGGGGCGCTAAAAAGGTATCGTGCCCCGGGCGCGAGTTAAGCTCGCTACGCCACTGGGGCGGGGGGATTTAAAGTAAATCAAAGTTATCCCCTCCCCATTTTTTTGGTGTTATAAAGGATTCACTGTTCATAACGCAGTTCATTTCCTGACAGTAGTGAAATAGATTAGTGGGAAATAGAAAGTGGGGCCTCAGTGAATTATTTTTCCAGCCCCCCCCCCCCACCCTTTTCCCCAATGCCGTCGCCTAAACGGCATCGGGGACGGGGGGGGGAGTTCTTTGACAGCGAATAATAAAATATTTAATTGGCGATTAGCTCGTATAATATCATTTTTAATTTCCTTCGCCGCAGCATCAACGTTGAAAATCCACTTATCCCCCACTCCCCCCCCCCCCTAAAAAACCCAACATTCTGTCATAGCGTTTTAACAGACGAAATCAGCACATCGACTCTGTCACAGAAATCAGAACTATGAATTGAGCGTATGAATTTAAAGAAAAAAGTCTACGTACAACCTAATATCAGACCTCAATCAACTACCGACTGCCCTTGCCCGTTTTTTAATTATTTTTTTTAAATTTCATTTAAAGATTTCAAACGTTGCGAACTTCTGCTGGGATCGACCACATCTGAGGGGACCTACTTTCTGGGCCTCAAATGGCCGAATGACTACAGCTTTAGTAACGAGCAGACGACCAACATCAGTGATGAGGTTGTACTGTGTATCCCTCCCACCAACACACATTTTTTTTCTCTCCAAATTTATACGTATAGTTGTATAAGAGAGATGATTTGATATCTTTTTTAAGTACACTTTAAAGCAGTCGTTGCTAAATAAAAAGACTGTTGTTTTTTTTACAAAGTGATAACTTTACCAGGAATCATCAAACTTTTCTCACGGCGGGCCGGATAACGGAAAACGGACAAAATGACGAGCGCGGGCCGTATAAACATTCTACACAATATTTGTAAGGAAGAACGAAAAGCTCTTGGGGGAAAAAACGAAAAACTAAGTTTAGTATGCCATGTTAATCATGGGTGAGTTGCGTTCAATGTAGAAAAACAAATACAACCAACATATTTATCTACTTAAAAAGTTATCAAAGAAGGCGTCGTTAGAAAAATGATAGCTACATCAGGACTAGTGCGCACATATTCGAATGTCACAAACTAAGCAGCAAATAATGTTAGTGAGATTTGTGAAACTCAGGTTTGGCTTTCAGGATGGTTTGGTATAGTTGCATCCAATAAAGAGAATTGTTTTCAAGTTTTCATCAATCACTCTCATTCGATGTGTTGACGTCACACACTTTATTTTTGAAAATGTTTGCTCACAGACATAAGTTGTTCCAAACACCGACGACACACCAGCGGCAAATTCTCTCGAGTTTCTGAAAAACTCAATATCAGGTTAGCAGCTGTAAAATTCAACAAGTTTGCCTTCCTTTTGCGTCTCTTTCAACAAGTCCTTTGCTTGCCAATCAGTGAGCTCCTACTGTAGTTCAACCAGCATGTCATCTCAATTCGGTCTAGATATGACTATCTCTCCAAAGAATGATTCTTCAAGTCAGCAATATTTTTTTTTATAATCGCGGTTGATATCTTCGTCGATTGTAGCGCAAAACTGTTTGAAACAGAGAAAATGAGAACAGTTTTCTCCCTCCTGTTGTGCTTGAATGACAGCTTTCTCAAAAATCATTTGATGAGTTTGTAAAGATCACAGATGCTGTTATCCTTAGAGATCACATATGAGGTTATCCTCTTCCTGATGTTTCAAGTTCATTTTATTAATGTGGGATGTGATGTTGACAAGAATCGACTGGTTTCAGTACACAAGAAACATCTAAGTCTTTCCCACAGAGTGCTTGCTGATGTGTGATGCAGTGTATGAACAGAGCGTCCGGAATTTGCAAAACTTCCAACTGAGTTCTGATCTGCCCCACCAGACCTTTACTCACTCCAGTCGTGATTTTGCCTCCATCAACTGTAACACCTCGAAGCCTATTCCACTGAAAGTTATAGTGTACAAAAGATTTTGCACTTCCATGAACGTGTCTTTTTCAGTTGTTGTTCCATTCGTGCTAAAAAACAGATGCAAACTCTTCCGTTATCTGAAAGTCCAACTTGACACCACAAATAATCACGAGAATTTGTGACGTACTCGAGAGATCAGTAGACTCATCCAGCCCCAGAGAATACCGCAGCAAGTTCCTAGCTTCCTCGCGTCTCTGTAACACTATGCTCTCTCCAAGTTCTTCTGTTCTCCGCACAGCTGAACTTGCCGAAAGGCTGATAGTTCCAACCGCGGCGAATACGATTTTTAATATCCCGATCGTTTCCAACACTCCTCTTTCTTTCACCCATTTAAAGTTTGTTGTGGTTATCAGACGATAAATATATTAGCGGCTCATTGGATATTGATTTTTAATTTTAATAATTTGTTTAAAACCAGCTTTTCCTTTAAAAAAACAACCACAAGTCACTTGCTATGACTTTTAAATAATGTCATCGTTTCTTAATAAATTCATTCAAATACATCTTGTTCTATGCTGATATGACTTGGAGCTTTAACTCCGTTAAATTTCTCTATTTTTACCTGGGATAAACTTTGTCCTGTACGTCCACTCGAATATAAATTAGTATCTATAGCAAAAGCACGTCTTTAAAACAAATTGACCGCAGATTGCAATATAAACGTCGGTCGTCTACTTTTAGAAGTTAACTTATTTAACGCCAGTTTAAATCGATCCCAATAGGCATTACGATGTGAGTAGTTCATATAGTATATATAATGAATAAAATAAATACACATGTAGTATATTTAATGAATACAATTTTTAAAATGTTCAATTAAGATACCGTCTTGTACGATTTTTAAGACGATATTGTACGATTTTAAGAGCTCGAGAATTAACAGGTGTGCAATAAACGAGAAAAAAAATATATATACGATAATTTAAAATTGAAAATGTTATTTTAAAGGCGCACAGCTATCAAGGGGTCTCTGAAATTTAAATTGTATCACAACATCTCTTGTTCCATGCGTTTAATGAAGCAAATTCAAGTACCGTCGGCAGGCCAGATGAATTGGCCTCGAAAGTCCGTAGTTTGGTGACCCCTGACCTAAACGGATTGGTCTGTAGAGCACAGTTATCACTGGACACCTGTGACCTTGGGATGCATGTGAAACTTAAAAATTTGAAACTCTTAGTATGTGAGATGTGAGCACGTGATCCTATGAGCCAGTAGCATTTGAGCCAGAGAGCCTTTGAGCCAGTAGCGTTTGAGCCTGATAGATTTACCACTCTCCTCCCACCCTCAACAAAGTCGCATGTTACAATTTTTAATTTTTTTATTTTTAAATTGCTTTATAAATACGTTACATATGCGTTATAAATACATTTTTTACTTTAATCTTGACAATTTCTTTTATTTCCAGGAACTAAATTCGAAACTCAATCAGTTTTTCAGCGACTTCCTAAAAGCTGAATACATCCCAAAAATCATAGCAGACGTCAAAGAAGTCTATCAGCTGGACCGACTCAGACAGGAAGTGACGGACGCGCATCTGACGTTTCTAAACTACGTCATCGGCGACGTCATCAACACGTGCCCGGTGCGTCACGTGGCCGGCTTCTACTCGAACTCCTCACAGAGCGTGTTCCTCTACTCCTACAACCACGCCTACGACAAGCCCGTGCTGCCCCGGTGGGTGGGCGCCATCCACCAGTCGGAGATTGAGTTCGTGTTCGGGAGACCGTCTCTGGACGACGTGGCGTTTACGAACAGGGAGGGAAGGCTGAGCCAAGCTGTTATGACGTACTGGGCGAACTTCGCAAAATTTGGGTAGGTTCAATTATAAATAGGTGGCTGGGTGGCCACAAAAATATTTTTTTAAAAATAATAAAATGAAACTCGGAAAAACGAAAGAGATGTTTAGGTTTTCAGGTTCCATTTCAGTGGCAGCCAAAAAGTCTGCAAACCATCCTTTGCAGTGGGGTGAACAGGGTTTCTTGTAGCCCGCGTAGGCGCGCATGATTTGATGGCAGCGGTTTTGCCCCAAAAATAGCCGAGGACTCCGTAATTTCTCAACACGTCATTACCCTAACCATCTCTAACACAGATGACTCTGCAGGCCCTAAGTATCGTTTATAGTTTGTTACTTCCCGTAGCGCTCTAAATCAGAGTCTCACAACCTTTATTTATTCTGCACAACCTGCCAGTTCGTCTCGTACCCTTTACAAAATACACAATACTTTTTTTTTTTTTTAAATTATTTTGTTGGGGACTTCTCATTTTTGTACATCATTTTAAAGAGAATTCAGATCTTAGAAAACAAAAAACTGTGTGTTATTATATAAAGAAAAATCAGTGCTTTTCAGGTTCTCAGTGGCGTAGGAAGGGAAATGCATTTTTCTTATCTATATAAAGAGGTGTGGCATTTTTGGCAAACTGCAGAGACTTTCGTGGAAAGGAAAGGAGAAAAAGGGGGGGGGGGTGAGAAAAAACAAACTTGAAGGCACTAACTCTAGCTACGCCTAGGTGGTTATTATTTTCTTACAATCACTCTTGCAAGCACAACCTTAAATCCCCCCTTGTACACACTGGAGGTGCGATAATCCTGGGTGTGCGAGATTCCTGGGGTGCGAGATTCCTGGGGGTGGGTGCGAGATTCCTGGGGAGGTGCGAGATTCCTGGGGGTGCAAGATTCCTGGGGGATGCGTGCTTCCCAGGTTAGCGAAACCCTGCTCCATGTGCATCATTTATTTGTTTAATTTCCCAACCAGTTTTGGGTTTAATATTTCAATTCCAGTATATTGTAGCAGAAAAGAATAAATACTCTTTGTGGAAGTCCAACGAGAAAGTGCCTCGCCGCTTTTATCTTAAATGTATCAAATTTATTTTACTTCATTGAATAAAATGTTTGAGTATTGGTCATAGAATGTTTTTCAAGATTTAAAAGCTAAAAATGTTGTGATACTTTTTGAAAGATTTCCAAAATTACATTGCCTTAAGCTTTAAACTCTCTCACACACACGCACACACTCTCTTTTTCTCACTCTTTATATCTCTATCTATCTATCTCGCTCTCTCCCGATTCCACAAAATACTTTAAAAATCAAAACATTTACTTAACCATAAACTTTGCAAACAAAGCCTTCCCACCAAAAAACAAATAAAAAAATTAGAGCTTTGAACTTAAACTACTTTGACTTTCGATACAGAACACCAAACGACGAGACCTGCAGACTTCCAAAATGGCCGACCTACCGCTGGCCTGACCCAAGCAACAGTATCGAGTTTACGCCAGCTTCCAAGATGAGGGCCTCTAAAACAGAGGACTTCCGATGTGCGTACTGGAACAGCCTGCCTCGCGAAATCAGAAAGTGATGCCACGTCCATCTGATGTGTTTTCAGCAATGTCAAAATAATTTTGAAGTTTCTTCCTTATTTAAAAAAAACAAACTATTTTCTTCTCTGTTTCATTAAAAAAAATCCGTTCTTTTCGTTCCATAAGCATGCATTTCTAAGATTTAATTAATTATTTTGTAAACGAAGCACTTTTACAGATATTGTAATCAAATTGGGGGGGGGGGGGGGATATTTTAATCGCTTATCCTGAAGAGGTGAGAATTCTGTCGAAGAATTGGAACCACTGAGGTAGTTGTATCATGGCTGCCAGCGTTTTACTGGTAAGAGCTCTGACTCAACCCTGAACATTTTTTTGACACAACATGATTGGGCAAAAAACACTAAAACTGCAACAAAACAAATAAGCAAACAAATGGTAAACACACAAAAAAAATACAAATGATAAACGTTCATGGGTAAAAAAATTAGATTTATATTTGGGTAAGTGAAGCAAAGCGACCTTTTCTGCAAATAAATATATTTTTAAAAAAGACTTAAAGACATTTCAAGGGTTCAAGGGAAAAAAACCCTGTGATGTCAGTTTTATAAAAAAAAATGGTAAGTTATCTCCACTGTGGCTACATTTCATTGTGTAGAATAATATCGCACATTGGCACAACCGAAAAAGCAACAGTCAATAAAAAATTATTTAGACATCTTGACAGTTTAATACTTTCATGGTGGAATTTTCAAACTTTATTATCGATTTTTCTCAAAACTCTCAAAACCTGACATCATAGCCAATGTATAGTTTTTTAAACACGATATTTGTTTGACGGCACTATGCAATCTGCACCTTCACCTTTTTGGACCTAACTTCGTAAGAAATAAATGGTCAGAGTTACACTAACAAATAACCAAGTACACTGTTACATAAGAAAACATTCCCATCCTGTATTATCAGGTTTTCGGAGCTTAACTACAGGCTCCAAAACTCTATATCGTAAATCATAATACTAATCCATTATTAAGTATGGACTCAGACAGCTGGAAACTTTTATGACTTTCATCCGCTTTTTAAAAAAAAAAAACACAGACTTTGGCTCTTTCAGACTATTAATACTTTAACTGTTTCGAAGAATTCATAACATGGATTAGTAAATACTGTGAATTTTGATAACCCTTCTTGCAATTAGAAAACTCCCGCAGTAGGTGCGTTTACTGAAAGGGCAGTTTGATAAGCTCTATCTGTTGTCTAGTGCAGTGGTAGGCAAATCGTGGCTCTTTAGCGTGTGTCACGTGTGCCCCGGTCAGTTGAAAGTTCAACCTGGTTAAGAGAGAGACAGAGAGAGAGAGAGAGACAGAGAGAGAGAGAGACAGAGACAGAGAGAGAGAGAGAGTGACTCGCCAGGCCCGTGCCACAGGATCGAGCTCCCCAGACCCGTGGTGAGTGCCTCCCAAGGCCCGTGCCACAGGATCGAGCTCCCCAGACCCGTGGTGAGTGACTCCCAAGGCACGTGCCACAGGATCGCGCTCCCCAGACCCGTGGTGAGTGACTCCCAAGGCCCGTGCCACAGGATCGAGCTTCCCAGAGCCGTGGTGAGTGACTCCCCAGGCCCGTGCCACAGGATCGAGCTCCTTTGACCCATCGTGAGTGACTCCTAAGGCCCGTGCCACAGGATCGAGCTCCCCAGACCCGTGGTGAGTGACTCCCAAGGCCCGTGCCACAGGATCGCGCTCCCCAGACCCGTGGTGAGTGACTCCAAAGACCCGTGCCACAGGATCGAGCTTCCCAGACCCGTGGTGAGTGACTCCCCAGGCCCGTGCCACAGGATCGAGCTCCTTTGACCCATGGTGAGTGACTCCCAAGGCCCGTGCCACAGGATCGAGCTCCCCAGACCCGTTGTGAGTGACTCCCCAGGCCCGTGCCACAAGATCGAGCTCCTTTGACCCATGGTGAGTGACTCCTAAGGCCCGTGCCAAAGGATCGAGCTCCCCAGACCCGTAGTGAGTGACTCCCAAGGCCCGTGCCACAGGATCGCACTCCCCAGACCCGTGGTGAGTGACTCCCCAGTCCCTGACCGATTGAAATTGCATGCAGTATGTAAAAGACATTGCGCTGTATGACAATCGTCCTCATAATATTAAGGGGCAGTTCTAATGATGAAGCGACATAAATACACATTTTTGAGTATTTCAGGCATATCGATATATATTTGGTTTACAAAAACCTTTTTCAAATATTTAAATTAATGATTAAAGCTATAAAAAAAGTGTGCCAAATATTATGTTGTTTAAACCTTATAAATGAGTACAAAATCATTTTAAAATTAAATGCTTTTTTTTTTTACCGATTCGATTCGCCTGACTGCATTGTATTTGATATCAATGGAAGGCTTTATTTTTCAGAAATTATATCTATTTTGCTTCCTATCACGAAAATTAACAAACACTTAAATCGGTGTTTCGTTCGTGAAAAATGGTGTTTTTCTGACCTATTTATTGGGTCAACTCATTTTTAACACATCGTCTTTGTATTCTAAATAAAGCATTTGGACTGGTTAAATGTGCGAATAATTTAAGTGTGATGGGTTTCCTTATGATGAAATTCGATTAGACCGAGCAGCTTGTGCTCTGCAAATATGCATTTTTTTCCATTAGGTGTCACCCCCCCCCCCCATTTTGGGATGGTGTCACCAGGTGCAGCCTGCACCCCCCTTGCTACGCCACTAATACTGACTTCAACATAACTTAACACACTGCGACGATTACTCTCTAACAGCTAATTTGCACACCACCCTGTGTCTACACAGTATCTATTCGCCCCACTTGTTTATCGCCAACTCCACTTCGAGTAATCACTTAACTAGACCTAAGGATACATGCAACTCCCCCCACCCACCCACCCACCCCAACTCATCACCTTCCATCCAAAACCCGACCACCCCCTCACAAGCCCCAGTTCATAACACTTATCACAATCAGGTCAAGCATAAAATGCGTACCATTAGTTCAGCAGTGGGTGTTTCGCTCCTGTTTCACCAGTTGTCCATTCCAGGCAGTGTTTTACGATGGTGGGATTGTAACAGCATGTTTTGTAAAGCGATTTTGTAACTTAAGATTATACTTGGATTATATTTTTTACTGAATCTACGTCACGCGGGTGCAAAATTTTTTTTCTTGCAACGGGTAATAAGTTAATATCTTACTTTTCTCTTGCAGAAAGTCGTATTATTTGGTATCACAAATTTTCGCGATCCATTTAAGATATCATTCTACTGAAAATGAATGGAGGTGGTTGATTCATGGGGGTAGCTCATTGGTTAATTCAATCAAAGATGAAAGAGATGATGGTGTAAATGGGAGAGTCTATATTTTGGTAGTGGCTTTAGGTAAGGTTGAATCAAATGAAAGGCTGTCGAACTGTAACTGCATGGTGTCACAGCATAGGTACACCAAGCAGTAGAGACCGACCGAATTTCTGCTTCGGCTTCGGCTTCAGTTTCGGCGCCGAAAGTTACCATTTGATCACTTTCGGCGTACTTTCGGCTTCGGCCGAAACTGAAAAGTTAACTTTCGGCTTACTTTTGGTTTCGGCCGCATATACCAGAAGTCAAGTCTGTCTCTAGGCCGGCGTTCCGATATTCATTATCGCTCGACGTCTTGCTGTCATCGTATGTCACATGACTAACACTCTGCGAAAAAATGCTCACAGCTGCATGATGACCTACTTGTCCTATATTTCCAAAAAAAAAATTAATAAATTTCAGTTAGGCCTAAGCAAATGTAAACAGTTTTGTGGAAGAAAAACTAATGGAATGGTATTATTTATATCATTACTTTTGTTTTGTCTTTTCAAAAAATAAAATTTGGAACCCTAGTCTAATTCAATTCTTTCAGTTGTGATTTTTATTTTGAGTTATCATTATCATGCTCATCAATGTTGTCATAGACAAAGGTGAATAATATGGAATAATCCTGAGGAAAGGTAATATTTCCATTATCAGTTTCGTTTTAATAAAAAATAAATTAAAAATTAAAGAAACTTAGATTTTTTCAATTCATTCATTTCTTGAAGTTCATCATTATCACGCTCATAAACATTGTTATTGACGAAATAACACGCGTGTGCGTGTATCACGGGTTTGTATAATAATTTTGTACGAGGTCTACTGCAGGGTTACCGGAAATTTGATCGAAAGAAATTTCGTAGACGGAAAATTGATCGACGGAAATTTGATCGAACGGAAATTTGGTCGAATCTTTTTTTCAGTTCACACGTTAAAATTTTCGTCAAATTTCTTTTTGAACGCACTGTAATAAACAGTAAAACAAAATAATTGATCCAAAAATAAATTTGAAGCAAAATCTTAACGTGTGGACTGAAAAAAAGATTCGACCAAATTTCCGTTCGATCAAATTTCCGTCGACGAAATTTCTTTCGATCAAATTTCCGGATACGCTACTGCAGACATGTTTACTCGTATAATTTTGGCGACCAATTTAAATGTCTTTTGAGATTTTCCGTCGAAACCCGTCAACACAACCATTTTAACAACCCGATTTAAAAAAAAAAAGTATTTTTCCCTTACCAATGGGGGTGGGGGAGGTTTGGTCGCCTAAAGAAATTTAATTACGTCACCAGCACAGAAAGACTATAGTGTGTTGGTACTCGGTTAAATATTAATACAACGATTTCTTGGCATCTATTCACGAAAACACAAAGCATTAGTATGCCGATAACCGTGAAACATTTTGGTGATATTTGTATAGGAAATTAGTAAAACACAGTAAGGTTAAACCTGATAAAAGGAACGCAACAAAACAATGAACGTGTCGGCAGGAAGCCTTCATCAGCGAACAAATACAAAAACGAGAATGTATAAATATGATATTTGTATAGCTTTAATACCTGCTATTTAGGTGACAATGGGTTCTAATAGAGCCACAATAATCATTGTAGGTATATATTCTAGGTTGTAATTATATTATTAAAGCAAATGGCACTCAAGGGTCTATTTTGCATGAATTTTGCCCCTTTCCGCAACCGTCCAAATTTTTTCTTAACATACTACTTTAAAAAACACTTTTAAGAAATGTAAATTACTTTTTAATTAAAATGGTAAAAACCAAAGTATTCATTAGATGTTTTTTAAAATTAATATTCACGATAATTTTATTTTTTAGAAAAAGAAAGTAAATATTGATACCTTCCCCCATCATTTTTCGATGTATGCAGAATGTATGCGTGAACGAATGTAAAAATATCTAAATATTTCGGTTTCGTGCGAAAGTCTCGTTAAGCTTTTGGTTTCGACCGAAAGTCATATTTTAATTTCGGCCTAGTTTCGGTTTCGGCTTCGGCCGAAATCATAAAATCACTTTCGGCCAGTCTCTACCAAGCAGCGTAAAATAAAAAGCTCTACGGGCGCAACATATGGTTGAACTATAGATCAAACCAATACAATTTTTTTTTAAAGATTTAAAAAGTATACATAGCTTATTAAACGCCATTCCAAAATCGACGGAGAACCGGGTATGATCCGCAGCCCGTAATTTGCCGACCACCCAAGGTTTAGTCTGTAACAGGAAGTTGGTCTATATTTTAATCCTTGAATAAATACATTTTATCTCTTCATTTTTCTAATTTCCTCCAAAACCACCCCCCCCCCAAAAAAAAAAACACACAAAAAAACAACAATAACAACAAACAAACGCATTTTATCAACAATATTTTTTTTTTAATTTCATTTGGAACACAGACTCCTCCTCTTTCCGTGACGTAATCCATTGATTCAGAGTGTGATAGAACACATCTCCACCATGTCAGGTGTCTCATGCGCTCATTTGATTCATCTCCTGGTCGTCACGTTCTGTGCAGCCACCCCCAACCCAACCCCACCTCATATCATATTCATCGTGGCTGATGATTTAGGTGAGTTAGCCGACCGGAAACAGATCTATTCCTACTTCTTAGTTATCGATTACATAATTAATTTATAATTATAAAACTGTGACGCAAAACGCATAGATCCCAGGTCACCGTAGAAGCGATTGTAAAACGGCCACTAAAATTTTTGCGTCGTTTTTTTTGACATGCGCAGACTGTGTGCGCGGGTGAGTATCGTGGTACCTAATTTCTACCATACCAGATGGTTACTTTTATTATTATCAAAGAATAACCGATAACTACACGGTAAATTATTATATTTTATATGGATGTTAATTTGAACCTTGTTAACATTGTCCTTATGTTAGACGATAACTTTGCTCTTCTCATATTGTTCAGAATATGTTCAGCATGTTTTTCCCATGTTGTTCAGGATAAGTTAACGCTGCTCTTCTCATATTGTTCAGAATATGTTCAGCATGTTTTTCCCATGTTGTTCAGGATAAGTTAACGCTGCTCTTCTCATATTGTTCAGAATATGTTCAGCATGTTTTTCCCATGTTGTTCAGGATAAGTTAACGCTGCTCTTCTCATATTGTTCAGAATATGTTACGCTGCTCTTCTCATATTGTTCAGAATATGTTACGCTGCTCTTCTCATATTGTTCAGAATATGTTACGCTGCTCTTCTCATGTTGTTCAGAAAATGTTAACGTTGCTCTCGTCATGTTCAGAATAATATGTTAACTCTGACTTTTCATATATACGGTATTGGTTGTCATCATGTATGTTCCGTTCCACATACAGGTTGGAATGACATCGGGTTTAACAACCCTGACATCATATCACCAAATATAGACGCACTGGCCAAGGATGGGATCATCTTAAATCAACATTATGTGCAGCCTTTATGTTCACCGTATGTAACCCCCATATATATATTTGCAGTCTCAAATTTAACTGTATAGCCAGTATATATGCAATCTGATTTTCATCGTATGTAGCCCAATGTAAGTGCAGCGTAATGTCCCCGTATGTAACCCTCTTATATATGTGCATTCTCATATTTACGTAAGTAGCCAATATATGTGCACATTTTCCTCATAGGTAGCCCAATATAAGTGTAGCCTAATGTTCACCGTGGGTAGCCAAATATATAAGTAGCCCCGATGCTCACAATGTCCACTTCAAGACAGCACATTCACTAGCTACGCGCCTGACTTGAGCGAGCAAATTTTCTTGTTATGTTGAACTAAAGATTTTATCCTATCTGATTTTTAAAAACAAATACTTTGAGAGTCGACTCTACTTCATAGATCAGTGGTTCTGAACCTTCCTAATGTCGCGATCCTTTAACACAGTTCCTCGTGTTGTGGCGACCTCTAACCGCAAAATTATTATCGTTGCTGCGTCTTAACTGTAGAGTATATGTGTTTTCCGATGGTCTTAGGCGACCAATCTGAAAGGGTCGTTCGACCCACAGGTTAAGAGCCGCTGTCATAGATGGAGACTCAGATAAAATGGGGAAATATTTAGATCTAAGTTTTAATCTGTCTCAACTCTAGGTCACGGACTGCTTTGATGACCGGACTGTATCCCTTCCGACTTGGACTTCAGGTTAGTCTGGGGCCAAATGGTACAATTTACGTAACGATAATGGAGGCCAAAAAGTTGCATCGGCTTATATTTGAATTGCTTATTATTATTACTTTTACATGATCTATTTAAATGTCTGTTTTAAAAATAATTTCCTTTTTTTTTCTTTTTTTTTTTTAAATATTTTTTTTTTTACAAGTTTGATATAAATTTTTCTAAAAATCACGAGTTTCGATTTCGATTTTCTTCAGCACATGGTCATCTACAGGGGCCAGCCCGTTTGTGTACCCACCAATAGGACATTCCTGCCTCAGGTGTTAAGGCAGCAAGGCTATGCCACCCACATGATTGGAAAGTAAGTGAAAACACTTCCTTGAGATATCACCCAGAGGCGTAGCTAATGAGGGCAGAGGGGGGGGGCAGATGTTCCTGGGCGCCAAACTAGTTAGGGGCGCCAAAATGTGTTTTGACTATTATTTTATTGATGAAAATAACGGGTTTAAGAGGGGGAAAAAAGAAAGGGAGGCGCTTTAAAATGAATCTTGTCCCCCGGGCGCCAAACACTCTATAGCTACGCCTCTGATATCCCCATACGGACGAATGGCAAACCTTCGAAAACAAAGATGGTGGGTTGTGGTCGTTGAATTGTGTGGGGTGTTTTCGCGTGGGACGTAGTTAACATTAAAATGTATATTCTCCGTGGCCTGACTATAAAAAGATATATACATACCTGGTATAGGAAAGTAACTAAACTTACTTTTTTTATATTATAAGAGGTAAGAAATGGGCTTAGTAGGAAATAAACGTACTTTCCTGAATGTGTATTTGGGGTATGGTGTAACTCAGGGGTGGGCAACTGATATTATGCGACCCTCGAAAGCGTTTAGAAATTTTAAAAAAATTACTTTGTTTTTAAGTTTTGTTCAATTTTACAGAATTTCATGAACCGTTATGATTGTTTTAAAATTTTTTGATCAAATTTCTTTTTAATTTTCTATTTTTTAAAACTGTCCTTGGACTTTAGTCATGTAATGCTAAAATGCGAATTTACCGATTTTAATATAGAGAAATGTTTATCGACACGTAAAAATTGAACATAATATACTTACGCCCCCCCCCCCAAATAGCTTTACATTTGTCAATGCGCCCCCCCCCTCAAAATAGCTTTACATTTGTCAATGTGGCACTCGGCACAAAATGTTTGCCCACCACTGATCTAACTATACCTGTGATCGTTGTGTGTAAAATGTTATCATTGATCAGTTTAAAATCAGTGTAAATAGCTGACATTGTGACATCGTCGACAGGTGGCACTTGGGTTTTTGCAAGTGGGAGTGTACCCCGACCTTCCGTGGGTTCGACAGCTTCTTCGGCTACTACAACTCCATGGAAGACTACTACAACAAAACGTACGGTGAGTGTCATGCAAAACAAACACCTCTCGAGACCTTTTTCAGGTGAACTGCCATTGACAATAATTGTGATTTGTCATATCTTCTTATCAGGGGCGTCATTTTGGTTGAGCAGGGTAGGGCATTTGCCCCCCCTGCCTCTGAATTTGCAGGTTTCATTTAAATTGCTATGTACTGTGGCGCCTCCAGTAATTAAAAAAACTTAACCAGCCGATCAAGTTTTGGTTTCCTACCCCCCCCCCTTTTCCCCCCCAGCGCCCCCCCCCCCCCCCCCGTAAAAAAACGTACCTGAAATCACGGCACTGCTTCTTATTAGCTTGTCCTAACTTGGAGAGTTAAGAATGTGTGATCATTTATTTTAACTAAATGAAGGAGAACAAAACAATCAAACTTTTTTTAGGCTTGGAATCAAACACTGTTTCCAAAATGTTCCTTTCTACATTCTCCCCTGCATAGAATCTAACACTGTTCGCAAAATGTTCCTTTCCCAATTCTCCCCTGTATATAATCTTACACTGTTCGCAAAATTGTCCTTTCCCCATTCTCCCCTGTTTAGAATCAAACACTGTTTCCAAAATGTTCCTTTCCACATTCTCCCCTGTATCGAATCTAACACTGTTCGCAAAATGTTCCTTTCCCCATTCTCCCCTGTTCAGAATCAAACACTGTTCCCAAACTGTTCCTTTCCACATTCTCTCCTGCATGGGCTACGTTCAAATCTTTGTAAAACAAGAGTAGCTTGCCCGTGGTTGCCGCTTTCTATGACCACTTTGTGTTGATTCCAAAGTCATGTTTGTTGTTTCTAAACTCGATTCCTGTAAGTTCAGTAGGGTTAATTAAAGCAGACCAAATAATATAGTTTTTAAAATAAAGTGTATACTTTTACTCTGAATAATTTCTTTCCTCTCATATCACGGGTAACGTCAGTCGATCCATGTTTCCCCCAGCCAAACCATGACAACAACAAATGATAGGAAAGCGGAAATGATAATCACTAACCCAAAATACTCTTTTATCCCCGTAAATAAAATCTTTTTTTTTTTTTTTTTTGACGAATGTACCTAATGGCTGGAAGTTTGTTTTTCTTGTAAACAACAAAAGTTGATTTGATTGGATTTCTTACAGATAAAGGTTATGATTTCCGCGACAACAAAGATGTGTACAGATCCGCCAATGGAACTTATTCCTCGGTGAGACAAATATTGTGTCGTTAGTATTTTAAACACATTCAACTTTTCTGTCATTCCTTTATTATCATATTTCATTTTTAAAAGCTTTTAAGCTCAAACTTGACATTTTGAGGTGGGGGTGGAATAAAACAAAATATATTTTAATCACGAAGCATCAAATTGGAATTGTGTGAGGTCCTGGACAGTGGCGTAGTGAGAGGGGGCAAGGGGGGGAGCATCATGCTCCGGGGGCTACTCACAAAGGGGCGCCAAATGGTATATTTTACTATAATATTGTATGGTTTTCCAAAAGGGGGGCGCTAAAAAGTTATTGTGCCCCGGGCGCGAGTTACGCTCGCTGCGCCACTGGTCCTGGAAGCCACTAAAAGTTTCTTCTATTACTATTGCTCTTATTATTAAGATACCTTGAAGTTAAAGGGGGGTGGGAAATGAAGAAGAAATAACTACGTTAAGCGATCTTTGAATTGCACAAGAGGTGGTCTCAGTGGTCTGGCGAAATAATTTACTCTAAACATCGCTCTAAAAAATAGATGCTTTTTATCAGTTAAATAAAATTTGACGCACAGTCTTTAAAACAATTATGTAATTGGTTTGCGTCTAAATACACTTTAAAAACCCTGTTTATTTTTCACTGTCCAATGACGTATCAGTATCTGTACACAGAGAGGATAGAGCAGGTGATTGAGGGCCATGATCAGTACCAGCCCTTGTTTCTTTACCTCCCCTTTCAAAATGTCCACGAGCCTCTGGAGGTAAGACATAATATATTTACAAACGCAATCGAAAGTTCAGCAATGTTTCAATAGTACATCTCATTACATCGATACTGTTTTCAACGCTCTTCGATAGACCGATGCGTGCGTGTTGTGAGACAAGCTCAGATCGTGAAAGCAAAGCATTTCAGGACAAGCTCAGTTCGTTAAAGCAAAGAATTTCAGGACAAGCTCAGTTCGTTAAAGCAAAGAATTTCAGGCGATAAGGACGTCCAGCTGTTTATAGACAGATGCGTGCGGGTTGTGGGACAAGCTCAGTTCGTTAAAGCAAAGAATTTCAGGCGATAAAGACGTCCAGCTGTTTATAGACCGATGCCTCAGACAAAAATAGGGGTGACCGTCGTCCCGTTACTGGGGGGGGGGGGAGGGGGGGGGTAAATTCTGTTTGAGACTGCAGAGAAACTTAACTTAATCTGTGTTATACGCGATCCGTAATATCATATCAACTAGAGGTCTCTAATATCAACATTGCTAATTCTTTTTTTTTCTTTTTTTTAAATTAAAATTCCACGCATCAACGAAAACAAATAAAAGAAAGCATGATTTCATTTCCAGGTTCCTAAAAATTATTCAGATTTATATCCACACGTTAGAGATGAGGCAAGAAGGACGCTCTCGGGTATGGAATGTAGTGGTAATTGTAACTGCATTAGTACTAACAGTGAGAAATTTTTCTGTCATATTTGGTTTTGTGATTGTGTAGTGAGGACAGTGTGACTTGCTTGATTGGTGTGTGTGTATGTGTGTTTGTGTGTGTGTGTTTTTACTCGATATCGTCGACAGACAAATCGTCTGCAGGACATACACATCTTTAAAATAACTCATATTTACTAAGTACTCATGAATATCCTCTTGCTAACAGGTATGGTTACCGCCCTTGACGATGCTGTAGGACGTGTGGTGGCAGCACTGAAAAAGAAAGGAATCTACGAACAGTCACTGATTGTGTTTACGGCTGATGTTAGTATGCTCGTTTCCAAACTAGTTCGTTTCTCGTGATCCTATAACCATAACTATAGCTATAACCAAAACTATAACCACATTTATAACTATTGGCATAACTATAACTATAAACACAACTATAACCATAACTATAACCACAACTATAACCACAACTATAACCACAACTATAACCACAACAATAACCACAACCACAACCACAACCGTAACCTAACCATAACTATAACCATAACTATAACCATAACTATAACCATAACTAAACCATAACTATAACCATTACTATAATCATAAATATAGCACAACTATATCTATAACTCGAATAATTCGATGCGTACCTTGTACTTAAAAGTCCATAAATTTTGTTGTCCAGACATCCACAACAGTTTGTAAACTTAAAACACCATTATTATTTAATTTTAACACTGCGTGTACATTTGTAGGTTGTTGTTGGTGGCGGTGATAGTGGTGGTGGGCTGAGTGGTGCAAATCGAGGTTGGGGAATAAGTATGGTTGATTGAGTTGAATCTCTTGTCTCTCGATCTACTTCTGCACTATACTATATAGCGAAACAAAATAAATGCGTTCAAAAAGAAATTTGACGCAAAATTTTAACGTGTGAACTGAAAAAAAAGATTCGACCGAATTTCTGTTCGATCAAATTTCCGTCGACGAAATTTCTTTTAAACAAATTTCCGGATACGTTTTTTCTCTGCTTTTTTTGCTACCAGTCCTTATTTTAACATATTTGCATACGTTTATATGTTTACAACAGATGATTGCTGTTCGAACATATAAAGATTGCAACATTTATTTCAGAATGGAGGCTGGGTAACGTATGGGGGCAACAACTACCCCCTCAGAGGCGGAAAATTCACGGTCTTTGAAGGTGGTACCAGATCTGTCGCATTTGTTCACGGCCAGATGTTTAACAAGAAGGGTGTTCGTTACGACGGGTATGAAGACTGTATTCAGTGATATGGTCGGTCTAGGAGGTTTGAGCACACCTCAGAGGCGTAGCTAAGGGGGGCAGGTGTACATGGGCGCCAGAATAGTTAAGGGCGCCAAAAGGTGCTTTGATATTATTTTATTGATGAAAATAATGGGTCTGAGAGTTGAAAAAAGTAATGGAGGCGCTTTAAAATGAATCTTGTCCCCCGGCGCCGAACACCCTAGCTACGCCTCTGGCACACCTGCAACACATAGGAGAATCCTATCCACACGCCTTTCATTAAACAACTAATTTATCTTTGGCTTCTTATGCATGCACCAATGTCAGGTTGGAGATTAGTTGTAGATGCAGATAAACGTAGCATCTAAAACATAATCTTGACAGCTTAAAATAATTAAAATAACTAATTTATGTTGACCGGGGTGGGGGTGGATATCAAGAGTGTTTTTTTTTTTGGGGGGGGGGAGGTTAAATGGGAGAGAATTCGAAGAGGGTGCTAGTCGATATCTTTACTTGTTAAAATAATATATTTTATAATAAATTTCTATTTTCTCATTACAATTTTTTTTAATCACTTATCAATATAGATAATTCTTATTGAACAGTTTTGGAAATTAAAGAGCTCTATCCATAGTCAGAATGATTATAAAAGCATGTGTTTAGCCTACATAGTGCGTTTTATATTTTAAAGGACAGGAAAAATTATTCAATGTTACGGATCAGGCCAGAGTTCAGGGCAGGATTCAGGGAAGGGTTTAGGGCAGGGCTTAGGGTAGGGTTCAGTTTTGGGTTCAGGGCTGGGTTCAGGACAGGGTTTAGGGTAGGGTTCAGGGTTGGGTTTCAGAGTAGGGTTCAGGGTAGGGTTCAGGGCAGGGTTCATGGTAGGGTTCGGGCCAGAATTCAAGGCAGGGTTCAGGGTAGGGTTTAGGGCAGGGTTTAGGGTAGGGTTCAGTGTTGGGTTCAGGGCTGGGTTCAGGACAGGGTTTAGGGTAGGGTTCAGGGTTGGGTTTCAGAGTAGGTTTCAGGGTAGGGTTCAGGGCAGGGTTCAGGGTAGGGTTCAGGGCAGGGTTCAAGGCAGGGTTCAGGGTAGGGTTCAGGGCAGGGTTCAGTGTAGGGTTCAGGGCAGTGTTCAAAGTAGGGTTTAGGACAGGGTTCAAGGTAGGTTCAAGGCATGCAGGGTTGAGTGAATGGTTCAAGGTAGGGTTCAGGGTAGGGTAAACGTTTTTAATAATCATCCACGTAATTAAACATGGTCGGTTTAACAAATTTTCCTATAAAATAAAAAAAATATAATATTTTTCTTTAGACAAGTGATCTAGGCCTGGGTTCCGTGACTTCCTTACGGTACAGTCAATATTCAAGCCGAGCGTACCTGACAATCGCTCTCCAAGCCGTTAAATAAACCACGTTCTATTACTTCTATAGCTTAGCGGGAATACCAAGTCTTTCCCTTCATAACTTCTAAAGCCCCCTTGATGTAATACATTTATGAGGCAAGCGAAGGGGAAAGAATGTGGCGAAGGTCGGGGCAGGATTTTTTTTTTTTTAAATCTTTTCAATAATCATATCCCTACACACCCAAAAATATGTATGTCTGTAATGACTTTAAACATATTTTCTTCAGCTTAATGCATATGGTTGACTGGTTCCCGACACTGGTGGAGGCGTCTGGGTCAACTTACAAGGGTAGGTAATGCTGTGCACTTAGTGTAGTCTTTCCTTGGTGTATTTTAAGGCAGTCGTTCCAGTTCCAAGATATCTGGAGATAATATATATCTTACAGTCCGGAAATGTTTTTTTTTTATATAAAATCAAGCTAGGGGGCAAGTTTATTGGAACACCCCCCCCTTTTCTCCACACGAACAAATACTTTGTCAGCCTTTGTGGATGGACGACAACTGGTATGGTTATCAAATTTAAAATTGAAAATATGTCAATATTTAAATCTAAGTATGCGTATTTGTAAGGAACGTCAAGACCACTGCATGGGGTCGGGGGTCGAGGGTTGGACGACAGACCCGGGTCGCACTTTTGGCACGTTTATGTATAATATATAACTAATGACGTGTATATTTTTGGTCGGGTGACTCTATGAGTTCATTCCGCTTGCATTTTAGTTAAGGTAACCGACAACATCAGACTGACGATAGGAGGTGGGGTAGACTAAAAAGGGTGACTCTATCAGTTCATTCCGTTTGCATTTTAGTTAAGGTAACCGACAGCATCAGACTGACGATAGGAGGTGGGGTAGACTAAAACTGGTGACTCTATCAGTTCATTCCGTTTGCATTTTAGTTAAGGTAACCGACAGCATCAGACTGACGATAGGAGGTGGGCTAGACTAAAACGGGTGACTCTATCAGTTCATTCCGTTTGCATTTTAGTTAAGGTAACCGACAGCATCAGACTGACGATAGGAAGTGGGCTAGACTAAAACGGGTGACTCTATCAGTTCATTCCGTTTGCATTTTAGTTAAGGTAACCGACAGCATCAGGCTGACGATAGGAGGTGGGCTAGACTAAAACTGTCTATACATTCATTCGGTTTTGTCTATAGTTTGTGTGTGTGTGTCTGTATGTGTGTGTGTGTCTCTCTCTGTGTGTGTAAGTTTATAAATAAGTGAATTCACCCCACTTGACAAATTATTGACACCTGAATTTGTCAAAAAAATATGCTTATAAATGACATTGTGTTAAATCCCTACAATGCTTTTAAATTCTTTTTATTATTTTCTTAAACACTTCTTACCAATTATTTATTGCAAGATTAAAGATTTAGACGGAAAAAATAGATTATTTTTAAGTAATACGAGTCTTTGCTTGGACATATTTTTAGATTCCCATTTATAATGAATTAAACTCGTTGGGTTTGAATTAATTTTGCTGTTTCTCACCATCGCCTTTGTGATTTCTTGCCGTAAACATTAAAAGAATCGTCCTTTGCAAAGTTCAATGCATTGTATTTTGAGTAGGGAGACATTGCTTTACTGCTCACTCATGTGACATTGCTTTACTGCTCTCTCATGTGACATTGCTTTACTGCGCTCTCATGTGACAGTGCTTTACTGCTCACTCATGTGACATTGCTTTACTGCTCTCATGTGACAGTGCTTTACTGCTCTCTCATGGGACATTGCTTTACTGCTCTCTCATGTGACATTGCTTTACTGCGCTCTCTCGTGTGTGCGCATCAAAACGTGTATAAAATTCAAGAAACATTCAAGTCAATGTCGAACATTTGTGACAATTCCGTTCGAGAAATATCTGCAATGAGAGAGGAACGCTGGTAGTCCCAAATTGGTACGAACAGATGGGTTTTCTTACTCCAATTTAGAGTAACATTGCGGTCTGTTTTTCTTTTGGTTGTGTATTATTTCTTTTTTAAAAGTACAAACCGTGGCTTCGCCCATCCATCCCATGTAGGGCTTTGGCCTACCTCACCACTTCCTCCCACTCAGACCTAACTTATGCTTTTCTTTTTCGTGCCTGGAGTCCCAGCTGCTGTAAATCTTTTTAAACCTTGACTGCAAGTAATAAACAACAACAAACAAAAAAAAAACAAAAAACAAAAAAAAAAATTTGCAGAACTAACAAACATGGCAATTCATCGTGGTAATTTTAGAAAAAAAAAGTCATAGGTGGCCATCTATAAATGATGGCACAATATTAGGTTGGGTTTTACGTCCCACCACTCTTCACAAATGTAACAATTTTTAACCCAAATTAGCCACTTTTATCACACTCACACATTGTCCCGAAATCATGACCCGCCCCCCCCCCCCCACACAACCTCTCTTTTCTTAAGACGCCTGTCGACATTGTAACTTTATTTCGCCCTCCTATTTTTTGTACCAACTTGTAGATCCTGATCAAGATGGCGTCAGTCAATGGTCGTCTCTTCAAACTTTCAGCACGCCCTCCAACCGACAGGAAGTCGTTTATAACCTTGACCTTAGCATTGATCCCATTCAGGGTCGAGCAGCTATTAGGTGAGTACCTTCTACCCCACCCCCGAAGCAAGAAAAAAATTGAATCCAACGACATATTTTGAAATGTTTGACATCTTCACTGAGAATTTGTCCAGCCGTATGGCTCACATCTTCACTGACAATTTGTCCAGCCGTATGGCTCACATCTCCACTGACTATTTGTCCAGAAATATGGGATAAATAGTCATTACACAAATATTATCCCTTCTGGTTCCATTTCCCAAAAGCCCCATACATTAGTCTTAGCCTGTGGTCCTCTGGCTTACAAACGGGGCTATGTGTGACGATATCCTTTTATAAAAGGCCTGAACAGCTAAACTATTTCTTTGTTTCAGGGTGGGGGACTTCAAACTGGTAGCCGGCTTCCCTGGTTTGTACCCCGACTGGTATAAACCAGATCAGATAACGAGTGATGTCCTGGCCAACATCTCCTACTTGGCACATCAGATCAGCGACACGGGCCGCACCAATTGGAGCGGTGTCAGCGAGAGACTGGCTGCCATGGATCCGCCAATCTTCTATTACTTGTTTAATGTAACAGGTGACGTTTTTTTTTTTTTTTTTTTTTTTTTAAATGACATGTTTTTGTATTCATCATTTCAACAGGTTGTGTTTAACTACAGGTTGAGCCAATTAACAAGTTATGCCTCGTTATCATTTTACATACACAACGGTTCTGGCAGAGACAAGTGGTGGTGTTTTTTTTTTTTGCACGCACTACACCTCCCACCAAAAAAAATATAAAAAAAATGAAATGTATTATTTAACTGTTCAAGAGAAATACTTGCAGCTTTGAAAAAAAAATAATTTCTGGATACTCTGTTGCAGCGGTTCTCAACCTGTGGGTCGCGACCCCTCTGGAGGTCGAATGACCCTTTCACAGGGGTCGCCTAAGACCATCGGAAAACATATATACTCTACAGTTATGAAGTAGCAATATATTTTACGGTAGGGGTGGGGTCACCACAACACGAGGAACAGTATTAAATGATCGCGGCATTAGGAAGTTTGAGCACCACAGCTCTAGTGCGTGTTATTATTGTTATTTTATTTTACTTTGTTCCTTTCAACAAATCCTCAGACGACCCAACCGAGAGCAGGAACATCTACGATAAACATCCGGACATTGTTCACCAGCTGGAGAGCAGACTTGCCTACCACAAGACCCGTTATGTTCCACCCGACTTCCCGCCTTACACCCCCCAGGCGGACCCTGCCCATTTCGGGGGAGTTTGGACTCCTGGCTGGTGCTAGAAAGAAGGGAGACCGCTAAATTATAGCAGTGGGTCTCAAACTCGGGGGCCAGCTAAGGCCTGTCGTGCCAAGCGATGTGTTTAACCTGAGCGGTACGAGAAATAAAGGGATGCAGGAAAATATTTAGTGCAGGAATAGGTCTGTCGTAGTTTGCATGGAAATAAAAATCACACAATATGTGGAGGCTTGAAAATAACCATTAAGCACGTCTCAGAGTGATTTATAGAGGTTTACAAAATGTCGCCCCCATCCCCCAACCAACCTTATTTCAATCATATGATACATATCACTTATTATTCGTGAGGAGCGGGATTCTTCACTGTTTTAATGGAGGACTGTTGCGTCATGATATTCACGATAAGTTCAAAGATCTCTGAGCCCAAGGATACGTTTAAAGATCTCTGAGCCCATGACCTAATACTACTACTGGGGTTGTCGAGCCAGTTGAAGGATGTACCACTTTTGGGCTGTGAAATGTGATCCTATGACTGGAACCAGGACCTCCAGTTGAAACAACCTTGTTCCCGAGTAAGCTGATCAAATCTGGCGGTGTGCACACAATGAATAACATACACGTGGAAGTACGCAAATGTTGGTAGTTTATTGGTTTTGACAATAATTAACACAGATGATGCACAAACGGGTCGTTTATTAAATATCTAAACATTTGGTGCTTTAACAACTCTTTAACTGCTATTGAATGTAGTAATAGATGGTGGATTTCTTAGGTTATCTAACTAAGGGATTCTTCTATATACAGGCGGTAAATAATTGTTCTACATCTATGGCAGCGGTTCTCAACCTGTGGGTCCCGACCCCTTTGTGGGTCGAACGACCCTTTCACCAGGGTCACCTAGCACCATCGGAAAACACATTATACCCTACAGTTATGAAGTAGGAACGAAAATAATTGTGTGGTTGGGGGTCGCCATGACATGAGGAAATGTAGTAAAGGGTCGCGGCATTAGAAAGGTTGAGAACCACTGATCTATGGGTTCCAGTCAAATTATCACACCAAAATAAGTTATGCTATATATTTCATTTCATAAAACCATTAAGGATCACAACTGGGAACTTAACACCATTTTTTGATAGGTGATAGGGTCTGAACATTAGTATTTGAAACAATCTTTATGGTTTAAATAGTTTTTAATGTACTGCCAGAGTGATTTCATTCAGCTTAGTAAAAAAAAAAAAATTTTTTATTCAATCTTATAGTCATAGATTGTCAAAATTGATACTAGAACATTTCATATTGGCCACAAATTTCACAACTAACTTCAATGAATCTCCACCTGTAACAACTGCAACCACACCATTACTCAGATGAGAAAATTGATAACAAAGAAATCATTTTTAAAATAAAAAAAATTAACTTCAATTACATTTTTAAGAAAAAAACAACTTTAATTTAACCTTTAAGTTTAAGAACTATGGTGATAAAATAACAACATTAATAAAATTATAAACTTCAAAACATTGTACCATAAAGCAACAACATTCCAACAAAAAGAAATGGGAATGCACGTTTAAAGGGCTAGGAGGTGAACTTCATTAGCCCATAACATTCTCTCCGTGAAACTTCCTTCAGGGAGTGTGCCAAAAAACAATTGGGGGATTTCAGGATTAATCGGTTTGAGGGTTCTTTCTTACATTAGTATGCTACCATTGACATCTTTAAAGGTTCTTTCTTACATTAGTATATTATTATCATCGACGACAACAAAAGCTGCTTGCTTCTCATAATGCATTCAAAAAAAGTTTATTCAATCCTCAATTAAATATTGGCACAATCTCCAAGGATCAAATTTTAATCAATAATTAATAATACAAAACCTCAATTGTCTGCAAATATTCACAGAACAAAGCAACCATAGCCCCAAGTATCAAACCATTTTTTTCGTGTGACCTTAACAGAGAAAAATTGAACCCAAATATTTCAACATTTACTTCAGAGAGCAAAAGAGAAAGTCAGTGGACATAAATGAAATAAAAAGATTTTAATTTCATGCTTCCATTCAAAGATTTGTGAATATTTGCAACATAAAAGAAAGAAAACAAAAAGGTATTAAAAAAATAATAATTCATTATCAGATAGATACCTGATAACATTTAATATAAAACAGTCAATAATGAAGTATAACAATACAAAAATAAAGATAAATCTATATGAATGTGCTCAAATTATATTTATTTTAAAGGAAATAAAATTATGTCAAAATTAAAATTAAAAAAAAGGTACATTATTTACAAATTTTGGGTAGTGGCTCAACTGAATGCTTAACATAATATTGGAATTAAGTAGGCTAATTGTTTAATGTGGAATAACAAGACTAATATTCACTACAACAGGTGACACTGAACAAAAAATTAAAAATCAATGATTTGTATGACAGGAGTAAAATGTGTTTTTTGTTTTTAATTAAAAATTACCAAATATGGAAACAAGGAGGCTTTTAGAGATGAAGTGAAAAATAAAATAAACGCTCCTCTTTTTCCACTATGCCCATTTTTGTTTCCAGCCAAAACATGTTCTTTTATAAATACCATGACAAAAATTTTTATATCCCCCACAAAACAAAAACACATTGAAGTAAATTTCATTGCTAGCTGTCATATTTTAAAGAACATTAATGTGCAAAGAAAAGAGCTGCCACCATGTCCTTTGTCTCCTGGGTTCAGCCAATTTGTACAAATAAAATTTGTATTACAGAATACTGCTGCACTTGAGAACAGGCCACAACCAGTCGTTACCATTTCTGAGCTTTGTTATAGAAGTGCTAACATCTCTAACCAGTGCTGTCAATTTATTTGCTTTTTCAATAGTTTGCATAAATCAATCGGCTGGGGCAAAATTAATTATTCCAGTACTCTGCTGACAATCTTAAAAATGTCTCAGGACGGTGAGAGAAATGATAAGTTTTACTCTTTTCGAGTGCTGGATTTCCTAGGCCTGCGTGCCTCCGGCTCTGGCAAGGCTGCATAGCGTGACCTGTGAGCTGAATCTGCGATAGCGGCTGGGGAATGTCGAGAGCGTTCTATTCTCCGCCTCTGGTCTATACCCCTCATTGTGCTGCGCCATTTATCTTGGTACTCCTGATCGAAGGGCTGTGCTTCTTCTGAAAGGGAGATTTATAAATAAGACTTAAACAACAGTAGAATTATATATTTAGGTTTTGATAATTAACTTTTAAGTAAAAATAGTTTTGCACTGAAGATATTTTATTCAAGAGTGTTCAGTGAAAGTCAAAAGTTCTTTAACCAAAATAATTAAATGCACCGTTTCAGACTTGACCCACTTGTGAATGTAAAATTGTATTAACAAATGTGTATGTTTTTACCAGCAAAATATACAAACTGAAAACATTAATAATTACCTTCATCTAAATTAATAAGCTCTTGGTTTTCATGCTCTTCCCCAGTCCTTGCATTACGACTTCTCTCTATTATATGTGCTCTATCTTTGATATGATGACCAACAGCACATTTTTCTAAGCCTGTTTCAGAATCACGCACAGATTTTCTGGTTTCTTTAACCTACAAATGAAATGAATAAACAATTATAATTACAATTATAAAATAGCAACAGACTTCATTAGTACAAATCAGTGTGGCAAGGGTCCTCTAACTTGAAGATTCCACCCAAAGAGATAAAACTCTGCTAAGTATGTGTGCTTTTACATGTACTGTTATATTTTATGACCTTATACGTTTATTTTCCAGTGACATGAAATTATGGGTAATAGAAGTAAACTCATTTGCTGCAATAATCTTGTTGTGATGAAATGGGTGCTGGTCATAAGCAGGTCTTGCTGAAAGGAAAAGTCTACAATGAAATCCATTGATTCCACTAAAACGTAAACTAAAATGTTGCATCAAGCATAACATAAAATATTTATGCTTGAAGCTGATAAAGGTTTGAATATCATCGGAGTGCAAACATTGTACAGAAATCAGTTATAAGTTTATAGTTAAACCCAATTTTAAACTTTTGATGAAATAGTGTGCTTTTAATTAATAAAAAATGTATCCAAATATGTTAGTCCAGGCATGTCAGACTCAGATGAATCAGAATTTTCCACTATTTGGAGGATAATGATTTCGGTACTTTAAAAAAAATTTCAAAAGAAAAAATGCCAACTTACACCACCAGGGCCTTGCATTGAAGAGGTGGAAGCTTGATAGACTTTTGGGGCACCATTACCAGTGTTAGAGTAAGTCATAAATGATGAATGTTGATATACTTGAGCATTGGGATCATTAGCTGTGTGTTCCTTAAATTATAAAACAGAAACAAATTACGAATACAAGTAAAATTAAGTTGAACCAATAAATATTTTTAGGTCAAAATTTTGCAGGAAATAAAAGCCTTGTCTTCGAGGGATATAAAAGATATACACTGCATTTTCATACACATAACAACAAAGAGGTTACCACATTAATACATGGATCTTTTTCTAATCATGACACCCAACCAAAACTCAATAAAGACAAACTATGAAAGAATAAAAGCAATATTTCAAAATAACAACTGCAGATTAACATCTGTAAGTAGGATAATGTGGAATTGATTCTAGTGAACAAGGTTGACTTACAAAGGCTCTGTGCATGTCAGTCATCATAGACCTCATGTTAGAGAACATGGAGCCAAAATGAGCAAAAGGATCCATGAATAGACTATGCCCAGCAATCTGCATATTCTGCGCTTGCTGCTGTTGACGCCTATGGTCTGATCTCCCATCTGTCAGTGATAATAAGCCCCCTCCATAGCCTGCAAAGGGGTCTCTGAACACCTGGTTCATCTGCCTGAAGTGCTCCTGATGACCACTACAAAAAAAAAAAAAATTAATGGAATGAAGATTAAATTGTCAATTGAGACATAATCGTTCAATCTTATAACAAAACTAACTAAAATACAGCATAGGTAAAAAAAATAATTAAGGAAACAACCTAATAACATCCACCTTTCAAACAAACCTGAATCGTCACAAACCAATGGAAAATTGAATGAAGCATTTTATAAATGAACTATGAAATGTATTTAAAATAATGTTGGGCTTAATTTGTTAGTGAACACTTCCAATAAAAAGAAACATTTAAACATGGTTATCAGGAATTTTATCCTCTCCTTGAAAGACAGGAAAAACTTATTTTTAGGGGTAGGCGTTGAAAATTTGATAGAATGTGTTGTCATCGACAACAAGTCTATGTGCAACATTTCAGCTTGATAGGAAGTGGGTCAATTAACTGTCCGAAGATTTTTCAAACCAGCCACATATGATCAAAAGTAAAGTTAATATGAAGGATTTAATATGTAGTTCAACAGAAATGTTTAATATTTTCAGTAGAGTTAAAAAGCCATTTCTTTAATGTCTAATGTTCCAGGGAATTAAAAGAAGAAACTTTCTAGGACAGAGGATTCACATCTTTTTTTATCTCCTGTACAACTTGATTATAACTTTCATTTATGGGTACCCCACCTTCCCTAAAAAAGTATTAGAATAGATTAGCTAAATAATTAAATGAAGCAGATAACGGTAATTTACAATTATAGGCCTTTATTTTCTATTTCACCAGTTATTTCAGTTCTGTTTTTTTTTTACAAATAAGGTAGCTAAAACAAAATTTAAAAAACATTGCAATATAATATTTTGCCAGTCAATGGGAAAATAAAAACAATTAACATCAAACAATAATTAAAAGTAATTTAATTTAATTTTTTTTAAAAATTGGGATAAAAATTTGTTGACAATATACCACTAATTTTGGAACTATAGCTTCTCATAAATGAACTGGTGTATAAAAAAAACCTATTGATGTTTTCCGCCATTATCAATATTATTTTTCCATAACCCCAAACTGTCCCTTGTGTACCCCCATGAGCATGCATACTACAGGTTGGGAACCACTAAAATGTAAATGATTTGTGGCAATTCCATGCACTATGCAGCTTACTGCACTTATTAACTCACAAATATCAATTAACAGTAGGTACTTCGCCAAAGCAAGTGACACTCCTAGAAATTTTGTATTAGAAATGGGCGTCGGCGTAATAGAGTCCGAGTTTTTAATTTTTTGAGTGCATGCATATTTTAATAATACAGAGTCCTTTTGGCCTATAATTAAGGTCTGACTCCGCCCATTTACGTTAGGAGAAATGTTTACCTACATTCCCATTGAGTTTCTTTGTTCTTTATACCAACTTTGAGTGAGGAAAATTGTACGTCAATATAAGGCATCTTTCCGTCAATTTTTTTAAATAAAATTCAAATAACAAGTCTTTCATATTAAATCGTGAAAAGCATTGTATATTGATGTATACGTGTGCCAATTCTCATTGATGTAGGTTGTGTCAGACGTTTGTTATGCTTGTCCCCGTAACCCGCATTACCATAAGGTCGCTCAGCCTAATTTCGACATGGCCTGGGCCACGCCCCACTTTTAATTCAGAAGATGCCGATACTTAGGAAATATTTAATTATTACCACTATTTACATCAAAATATTTGATAAATTATGTTTTAGAATGAACTTAAATGTTATTGAAAGAATAATATTTTAACTTGAGGTTAAAAAAACCGGTAGAGTCCATATTGTAAATGATCATAATTTGCTGTGTGCAAAATGTCATGGCCATGCGCATGGCAGCCATTCTGTCACTTGCATAATGGCTATACCGTAGTATACTATCTGTGTCTTCATTCATAAAAGGTTGCCGTGTGCAAAAACTATCACACCATTGGTCAGGGAAAGCTTTAATTAATTAGTCATGTGCCAAAGTTGAAAATAAATAGTCCCCCAAAACAGTATTTTAGTAATAAGGGGATGTGTTGCCTTATATAGACTATAGTGCATCCACCGATATAATGGACGCCGTAGATTTGGTAAACAGAAAAGCCAGATATTAATGCATTATATTAAATTTACTGATATACATATTGCATTGTTAGTTAAGCTACAATTTATTTATAATTGTATAACATTATTAAAATTATTTTTTAATACTGCATTAGGGTAAATTCGCAATCGTACCGTGTTATTTTTTACCATGTCCGCCATCTTGGTTGCCTGAACCCTAAATTTATCCATAAACCTAACCTGAACCCTAAATCTATCCCTAAACCTAACCTGAACCCTAAATCTATCCCTAAACCTAACCTGAACCCTAAATCTATCCCTAAACCTAATGATGAGGTACGATCTATCTGAATTAGCCTGCATTAGTTCTGAAAATAAAAGTAGTATAAAATTATCATTAAAATGCGAGTTATATAGCTCGTGACGCAAGCAGCGGAATTGGGTCACAGAATGTGGAGATGCAGTCCATGTTAAAAAAGGACAAACGAAGTCGTACTTTAAAAATTTGGTAAATTCGAATAGATCGTACCGCATTTTTTTGCCATGGACACCAACTTGATTGCCGTGATCGGTAAATTTAAGAATAAAACGTTAAAAAAGAAATTTAAAAAATTTTCTAAATGCATCCCTAAACCTAACCTGAACCCTAAATCTATCCCTAAACCTAACCTTATGAAATGAGGTACGATCTATGTTAATTAGCCAAAAATTCATAACTTTAAAACTACAACAGCTACAAATATGATTTTGGTGTTATAATTCTGTAAAAAAAATTAGCTCTATTCAACTAAGCCATTGGTTTATTTTTACAAATTTTTTACTAAAGTACCAAATTAATAGTAACACTATTACTATTAACAGTTAGGCCTAAAGAATAAAATAGTATGGCCTGTATACTAGTGATGGGACGATTAATCGGAATCGTATCGGAATAATCGGAATATCGGGATTTTTCCAAAGTATCGGGAATCGGTATCGGAGCTGAATAATTCAGACCCGATTCCGATACCAAAACGATTCTTGTCTGAATGAAGTTTTTCTCATTAAAATGGAATTATTTATATTATTTTGAACTCAATACTACATCTTTGTATTATTAAAATGGAATTATTGATAGATGTGTTTATATAAAACCTTTCCAATACATTGTTATCTAGCATATTGTAAAGCTTCAATAGCAAGTTAATAAACTCTTCTAATCAATTCTCAACTTTTATATTAATTAAATATGTTAATATCTGGTCACAGTAATAAATATATGTAATAATGGCCAGGAATCAGAATCGGAATCGTATCGGGAATCGTATCGGGAATCGTATCGGGAATCGGGATAATTGGGTAGAATCGGAATCGTATCGGAATCGTTAAAAATTTTGGTATCGTCCCATCACTACTGTATACTATACTGTATGGGGTGGGGTCCAATAGCAACTTATGTTTAGATAAGTGTTATTGTAATATAAGACTAACTCACTGTCGTGTGAGGACAATATCAGTAAGGCTGAGACTGAGTAAGGAGTAGGGCAAGGGTGTCAAATACTTGGCCTAAACTAATATTATGCCTGAACTAATATTTATTAGGTCTAGGTCAGTGCCTTGTAATTTTAACCATGGCATTAACTGTCACTATTTATACGATCTTCCCTCTAAAGTATTACTAGACTCATTAGTAGGCCATATGGCTACAGAGTACAGTACAATCATTAAGGTGTAATCCTTAGTAAATTTATTAATGTTTTACACGGAACTAAAAATATCAATAACGTCAAGCCAATGGCGACTATTACTATTTTATATTATCGAATTCACCGGATTGTCATTTCCAGATGACAACCAGGGAACGAATTATATAATACAAATCATGTCTGAATACTCACGCGAAGAATGGATCATCGAATAACGAAGAGCCAAGCATGATTTATTTAATGTCAAATTACTTCAAGATTTGTTGAATTCTTTACACGAGTTATTGTCAATAATTTGTTGAGTCTTGTCAGTCTTTTAAGGTCCAGACTTCTGGTTGCGTAGAACAGGCGAAAATTCTGTGTACTACGTCATAAAAAAGCTGACCAATCAAAATATGTTTTACTCCTGTTTCTAAGTGCCTTGGAAAATGTCTTAAGGTAAACGATTGGTCGCACCTTGTGTTTACTGCTTTCGTGATCTTTCTAGACTTAAGTAACTTAATAAGTTGACATTGTCATAGTAGGTGTCGAACCGTCAATAACGTGATGAGTTGACAATTGATAGTAATTAAAACAAGGGAAAATCACTCAAATTTCAGACCCTTCTATGAAATTGTAGCTAAATCGGAATATGGCATTATATGGGAGAAATCAATCACGGCGTTAGACAAGAGTAAGACATTGTACATTGAACTCAAGCTAGACCAGTGGCTCCAGGGACGCACGCGGGTATTCGAAGAATTATATTAAAAAAACGGCTTAAAAAAAATCCGTAAGAGGCCTTACCCAAAAAGGGTTGCCGACCCCTGAACTAGACATATTAACTAACTTGTCGGCTAAATACCTATTTCTGCGTTCAAGAAGAATCAAGTATGGATAAAATAAAATAAAAAAACTTTTAGCTTGTAAAATTTAGTAATTTTTTTAAAGACTAGAAATGAAATTCATAGCCCCAGTAGCGTTGCTAGGGAATTTTTTTCGCCCCATTCCATAAAAAAAACTCAGCACAATATAAATGGAAAAATTGCCACCCGGGGTGGACCTCACCACCCTCATACGCCACTATATGGCTCATGTGGTGTGACAGAAAATACTTGTTTTGGTGTTGAAAGAAAGGCCAAGAAGTATACGTTTTATATTTATGTTATGCACATTTTTTTTTAAATGGATGGATTTTTTTTTTTTTTAAGTTTGCAATGCCATATATTTGGAACGCTTGTCAGTCGTTGTCCTTTCCTGTCATAGCTGATCACCGAACTTCTGTCTGACCATGGGTGCACTAATGAACTGTCTCAAATCGCCATAGTCTCTACTTACAGTCCACCAAAAAAATCATCATCACCATCACTGAGGCTAGACTTGCAGCGTCCTCGGCGCTCTAGCCTGGGGCTGTTTCCGTTGACATCGCTTGTGTCATGGCTGACATCGGAAGCGCGCGTCGCCTTTTTACGGTTCTTGCTTTGCTTTTTGCTCATGTTTACACCACGTGGAACCACGCACTCGTGCACGAACCTTTAAAGAAAATACTGAATTCATTTCATTCTTTTATCATCGCAGTGATTTAAGACAATATATGTTCTACTTTTATAGAATTTGCAGTTCTATATTACATATCAGAAAAATAGGACATTTTTGACCCACCCCTGACTCTTATAGCATTATGTAAAATGTATAGCACACCCCACCCCCACCCAAACCCAACCCCATCCTCCAACGCAAACAAACAAGCAAACCACAAAAAAAAAAAAGAGGATAGAACATTTGTACTACAAAACTTTTGTATTGAACATATTTATAACCATATGTTACTCTACACCACATGTTTATTATGCTCGTAAAGTTGTTGATACGGTCCTTTGAGACCTTCAGGAAAGACTAGAACTAATTAATAAAACAACATTTAAGAAGACCAAGCAAGCAAAATGCGAAAAAAAAAAAAAAAAAGCAAAAGATACAAATTGGTTGTTAGTTAGCTTGAAACAAATTTGAAAAGCATAATTTTTAACAAAAAGTAGGAATTAACTTCTAAAAAAAATATAAATAAATAAGAATTGCTATATTATAAGATTGCTCTCTACCTACGCATCCCCCCCCCCCCCCCACAAACCTTATGAGAGACAATAAAAATGATTAACTACCCCATACCCTTTCGCATTGTATGATATTTGTACTGTCCCTGAGGCTAAAAAGAGGTGCTTTGATAATCTGACATTCTTTTTATTTTCGTAGATCTATTAAACATTACTAGCCCCCCCCCCCCCCACCCAAATAAACTTTTCCTTTAAAAATTAAAAAAAACAAAAACAACTCTGCAGTAGCGTGTACTGTATTCTGTTGCATATTTGAAGTTACGCGGTTAGCGCTAAGTCTGCTTCATGAACATTTAAGCGGTAAAAATGTGTCTAACATTTCAACGCGACCTGAGAAAACACGCATTCATGCACACGCTCCATTACATTCTGAAGGCCACTGTTTTTGTGGACCAATCAACGATTGTGGCTGTGCGTGTGAGCAAGAGAAAATGACGTTAAAAAATGCAGAACATTATTAACATTTTAAAAACAACTACAAGAAGTAATTTAATATAGCAGCATGATCTGAAGTGCCTAGTTGTTAATAGTATTAGAAATAGCTTAAAGAAATCGAAGAATGTAAGGTAAATATAACACCAACGTAAAAATGGTTTAACAAAGATACTTTGATTTTTTTTCAGTGACTTACACCTTTGCTTGGCCTTTCACATATTAGATTTTGTGTTGAAAAGTGCGTAAACCGGAAGTCTTATATTATTCATTTTTTTATGCTCACATTAATGTCCTTGAACTTATGCGTGTATAAATATTATAGGCAATATATTTATATTACACAAACATTTAGTTTCATTAAAGATGAATCACGGATTCCAAAAGCTGGACCCGTTTGTGATTTTGTGGTGGAATATTGCTTCTCAATTTTGACACACTTCATGAGGTCCAAAGAAGCTGAATCTTTGTTCACTTACACCCCCCCCCCCCCCATGACAATACACCACTTAATCATCAGTAGGTCACCAGTGACCTTCACTGACCATTGAGTAAATATCGCAGGAGCGTAACGTTTTAGGAACATGGAGTTTTCACTAGAGTGTGTCCTTGTGCATTGTTACTCGTTTCTGATCAACGATGACAACACACTTTTTACCACAGAAAGGTCACCACTGACCTTTAACGTGGCTGCATTGCATGGACGCCCCAGGTTTTTAGTGGTATGTTTCAAGCCACTTCCTGATCTCATATTAAATCTTCCAATTTAAAAAGATTAAAATTTAAAAAAAAATAGACAAAATATACAGGACACTTAAAGAGAATGCCAAATGACAGAGGAGTGAAGAGGATGCATCGCCAATACCCCAGAGGAGAACGGCTCAAAGGCAGACCTAGGCTCAAGTGGATGATGATGTGGAAAAAAGATCTACAACAGCTGGGAATCCAAGCATGGAAAAGAAAAAGCATTAGTTAGGTCTAAGTGGAAGGAAGTAGAGAGGCAGGCCAAAGTGCTATATGGGCTGTAGCGCCACAGGTCTCTCTATAAATAAAACACGCTTTCCAAAAAATGAACAAAAAAGTATAAAACTAATGTCTCCCAAAACTTTAACGTTTTTACAATCATATGACTAAAAAAAAAGTATGGGGCGTCCATGAAATACAATGATGTCGTATGGCCTAACACATTGACACATTGTCATGTAGACATTTCCATTGCTGCAAGTAATTTTTAGTGTTGTGTGACACTATTGTTGTGATGCTACAGATGATTTCATCATGAAAATATCAGTTCTCACAACTGCCTTGCTTTACTGTTGTATGCTCACACCCATCGTGATCTTGACAACCGGACTGCGATATGCAAAGAACATGTAATTTAGTTCGTGGGCGTCCCACGCTTTTTAAGTCACATAACAACTTAACAACGCTGAGGCTTTGGGGTACATTTATTTTATACCGTATCCGGAAATTTGATCGAAAGAAATTTCGTCGACGGAAAATTGATCGACGGAAATTTGATCGAACGGAAATTTGGTCGAATCGTTTTTTTAGTTTATACTTGCAGTCTTGGCCGCAGTTCTTGCAAGGGAACCTTGACCGTCTTTTTTTTTTTTGGTGATCTGCACAGAATTTCTTTGCGTACATAATTTTTAAGAAATTAATCATTATTTTCTGCTTTTTAGTACTTTTAAACTCGTCTTTGAAACTATTACAATAATATTCCTTATATTTCGCCAAATAAAAATTATGGTAGTCTCCGCTCTTGGTCAATGCAAAGAAAATGAGCCATGACGTCATTTACGCGTTTTTTTTCTGTTTTGGATTCACTTCTTAGGTTTAGGGATAGATTTAGTGATTTAGGGTTCAGGTTAGGTTTAGGGATACATTTAAATATAGGGACACTTTTTCATTAGCTTGTACCGTTTTATTCCTAATTTTAGCAACTAAAATAGCGACCGTGTGATAAGTCATGGCGCATTCTCTTTGCACGTGCCCCTCTCTGCCTCTCTTATGCTAAACTAAGAGAGCATTTTACTCTTTTGGCACGGCTGTGAATCTGGTATCGTTGATTCAGAACCAGATAATGGTGCTCTGTGTCATTAAGAGATTCCGTATTTTATATTTAAACCTGAAAGATGCACTTCTAAAAACTAACTTCTGAAAGTATTGTGCTTCTGGCTTACTTTTATTGCGCCTGTCTCTTGTCGTCACCTAAAGAAGTCAAGGTCATACATTTGTTTCTATTATTTTCTAGAAGCGGTGACCCAGTTAAGCCATGTGGTAAATAATAATAATAATAAAAAAAAGAATAGAATAGAGAAAGGTGTACTGATCTAACCACACGTCAGTAGCTTCACACATCTAGACTATTCAAAGTCTTGGCTACCATTCAAATACTTCTTACGTTAGTCGTGTCGGTCAACTAAAAACGATCGATAAGGCACCAGTGTTTCTCAATCAGAAGTGATTCTATTTTAATAAGTTTTTTCAACGCGGCTTAAAGTATCTGGATCAGCACCCCACCCCCACAACCACTCCCCCCACCCCCACAACCGCTCCCCCCACCCCCACAACCGCTCCCCCACCCCCACAACCGCTCCCCCCCCCACACCCACACACAGTAACAAACTGTCTCCATTTCTGAGGATTTCGCGTTGTTGGTGCAGAAGGAATATAAATAACTAAAATGGCGATCGGTTCGTTCACAACTACCACGTGCCGTTCCAATTATTTCGGTGCATCTCTCTGCACCCCTACGCCAATAAACATTGTTATTTTATTTGTACCACTAGGGGACTTTGTTAGTTAATTTAGCGTGGTTCGGCTGTTTTTTTGTTAGGAAACGCAGTCTTTGTGTTAGTGCCTTGATCTCCGTCGTTAAAAAATGAAGAAGATATAATGGTGCAGTATTTGATTTAGCCATTTAAAAAAAAAAAAAAATCAGGATGCAGTAAGAATTTATCAATTTTTTTTCTTTCTGTTTGCAGTTTTGAGTATATAAATATACTGCAGATATTTATTTACACGTGAATTAAAAGAGATGGAGTATTTGCGGGATACAGTATTCGAGGGATGTAGCATTTGAGGGGATTGTGGGACGTTCATAAAGTATGCACGCAATTTTTGGACCATTTGTACCCCCTCCCTCCCCCATGTCACAAATCTCAGAAACAGCCCCCCCCCCCTTTTTTCCCCTCAAAGTACGTCACACTTTCAAACTTAAATAAATTATATGTATAAAAAAAATGTAATCTAAAACATACGTCACTATTAAGTTTATAAAAGTGACGTCATCTTCTGTCCTAACACATCCATCACAACAGACAGTTCAAAATCCCTGTAAATTTCAGGTTTCATATTTACAGACCTGTGTACTTTAACGATTTGGCGTACAATGTACGATTTTGAGGTGTATACATTATATATACTGTATTCTGTATGTTTATTATTTACTAGTAAGATAATGTATTGAATGATTTTGTGATCATTTTGTACGACTTTAAGAGTTTGAGGGTAAACAGTTCTGTATTTATGAATTTAAAATTGTATGACGTCACACACAAAACGTTACTCCCTCCAGTGTCACAATTTCGTAGACCCCCCCCCCCCCCCCCAAATCCTCTCTCTCTCTCCCTCCCGGAGTGTGAAGTACGTTATGGACGACCTCTTACCAGAGTATACACCTTTTTAGATAACAGCTTTTACTATAAAAAAAAAGTTGATTAGTTCAACACGAATGAGTTAGCAGCTTATTTGCACAAGATACCGACACATTTGTGTTGTGCCAATACTTTGAGATCCACTCTGACCTTTCACTGAGATATACACACGTTGTTTATATTTTTTTTATATACTCAAATATTCTACCAGAAAGAATTTCTAGAATGGAATGCCAGCAGTCAGTTCCCGAGGAGGTCAATATTACTATTGAAATAGTCTAGTCTTCAAGCCAAGGTTTAAAAAAAAGACTAATGGACTATACATTTGTAAATTTACTTCTTCAGTTTAACTAGAATAAACTACCACAAATGACATCCGAATAGCATTGAGTCTAATGGGACCCGGGTGCAAATGGCGGCGCTGTGTGTCCGGGTCCTTTTTGACTAATGCTATTCAGATGTCATTTGTGGTAGTTTATTTTAGTTAAACTGAAGAATTAAGTTTACAAACATATAGTCCATTCAATTATCTTTCATTTGATACCTCATTTTGTCTTACAAACCCAACAATAATATTTTAAATAGCTTTTTTAATCCCAACCTCTCACTTCTGATACTCATTTACTACAGTATTTATATTTTGTTGTAATGATGTTTGATAATAATATACACCTTAATTTTGTCAGGCCTGTGAGACTCAATATGACCTAATACAGTTAGGTCAAGGGTTTGAAGACTTTTGTAATAACTGTAGACTAAATGTGTTACACTTCAATAAAGTAATAAAATTCATGTACCACCTGGAGCATAAATTACAATATAGGACTATATCTTTGCTGTAATTGAATTAGTTATATCTCCTTGTAACAATAGTCGCATGCCAGCCACAATTTTAAACGCCCATTGTGACTTTTCCCTTAACATAATGCAGTTGTAAACATTATTCAGATAGTCAGCTGTGATTACAGACTAGATCAATGGGAATCCCCTGAAAAAATTGAGGCATACCAAACTCCGGAACATCTTGAGAACAAGAAACAAACAATTGTGATCAATACATAACAATGTTGTCTTCTGGCCGTTATCATCTGAAATGGCAAGTCATATCTCTTTACTGCAACAAAGCGAATGTAGGCCTTGCCTTACAGCAATACCGACTGTAAGAGGTCATGCTGATTGCCTCACAGCAATGCCGACTGTTAGAGATTATGTTGAATGCTTAGAAACAATACATACTGCCAGTAAAAACTCAGACCCTTTATTTGTGATTCATAAACTAACCCATTCATTATAAAAAGTGGCTAAAATTTGGTAGAATTTTATTGTTGCTCCTCTTTTTTCCTGTAGGCATTTGTCAGGTTTTCTAATTTTGTAAGGTTTTCTACTTTTGTAAAGGTTTTTCTACATTTGTAAAGGTTTTTCTACTTTTGTAAATGTTTCTCTACTTTTGTAAAGAGTTTTCTACTTTTGTAAAGGTTTTTCTACTTTTGTAATGAGTTTTCTACTTTAATAATGGATTTCGACTCACATCAGCCAGGCCAAAAAAGGGAATAGATCCGTTAAAAAAGAAAATTTACATCACCATTTAGAATTAACAATTTAATTTTCCCATTTCATTATTAATTAATAATATGCAGAGTTCTAATTTTTCCTTTAAAACACAATTGACAAATTGTAACTTTAAATTCTCATCAATAATAATCAAGGGGAAGTAACTGCCCCGATGGGAGGGAACTGATAAAAAAAAAAAAAGAAACCACAATACACAGAATTCAGAAGTTGAACATTTTATTTGTACACAAGTTTCTATGGATTGTACATCAAATACAATGGCTGGAGCTTTCACCATTAATCAGATGAAAATTTTTTATGCTTCATTTTTTCTATACCCGTCATTGTCTTAGTTTGTCCCTTTTCTTCTCTCATAAAGTCAATGAACGGTAATGTGATATGACCATATCTTTTGTCCTGATTTTTATTCCTTGCAATCAAGTTACAATTACAGTGAGCCCCAGCACAGGTGAACATAAATTATAAACATGCGATAGATAGATAACATTTTGAAGTTGACAATTTGTTCCTAAAAATTTTTTTTTATTTTTTTATTTTGCAGAGAATAAAAAGGATACAGTGAAAATGATCAAAACTAATGTACCTTTTTCTAGAACAGTCAAACACCCTGTTTAAATTCCGTTTAAATTTAAAAAAAAAAAAAAAAGACAAAAGTTTTCTGATAGATGAGTGTAATGATTTAAAAAAGTATAACTACAAGAGACTGGCTCATGTCTCAAATCATGATCAATAAAACAAGTAAAAATTTTCAGCTTGAGTTTTATAATTCAGAGAATGGTAATTTGTTGTTTGATTAATTTCTATAGCAGTAATCCCAGGGGGTTTTAATGAAACTTACAGAAAAGTCATTCAACAGAGAGAGGATCAATAGCTATGCTGAATTAGTTTTTTCAAATATCAACTTCAAATACAGCCATGAGCAAGCAATACATTTTCTCTGAATGCATTGCTTCTCCAGTCTTATAATTCATATTTTATCATGCATGCCCCTATCCCACACACTTGCATTCTTAACTTTATCACACTTTGTCTTCAGATTAATTCTATACATTTGTATCCCTCCACTTAAAGTTTAATCTTTGGGAAAAAAAAAGTTAAGTAATGACTATAACAGGTCAAGTTGTGGTAATTACATATTGAATGAAGTATTCCAAACAGATAACGACTTTCACAAATTTAACTGATCTCCCCTCTCCTCTAACCAATTCCTTGAAGCAAATATAATTTCTAATGCAAATCTGATAGTGCAAGACAACAGTTGAACAAACGTCTCAAACATTAAATTAAAACATACTCAAACTTTTAGACTGTTATAAAACCTGATATTCCACCATCGTGTTGTAGGATAGGAGAAGACAATCAAAGACCACGCAATCTTTTTTTTGTACTGCTGACTACTGAACATGATCACTTCCACAACTTCCCAGGGTTACTTCCTCTCAATCTGAAATGCATGATAAAAATCAAACTTTAATTAATTTTGCTGGAAGTGACATGCATATTTTAAAGCATAGCTTTTTATTAACAGATCAATGTCCATTGCATTTTTGGACATGCATTTTGCAAAACTGTTCATGAACAGCTTCAATCAAAGAAAATAATTTTGGAATTTAATATGTATATTAACCATCTCACAACTAACTTAAGTCAAATAATGGGAGAACTAAATACATAACATTAAAGTATCAGTACGTAACATCCAAATGTACAATTTTCAGGTCCCAGATTGTTCAATTCTAAAAATGTTTCTAACATCTTCAAAAAAAAAAAAAAAAATAGGATTGCACTAATAAAACAAGTAAAATTTCAAAGTCTACTGCAGAGTTGGGCATCCACAAATATGACTCACCCCTTGGCTTTGGGTGCCTTCTTTGTAGCCTTGTCTGCAGCAATGGCCATGTCACTGCGGCTGTCTGTTACCATGGCCTCATCCAAGTCCTGTTGTTGGCTGGTCTTTATGGTCTTCTTGATGTTGATCACCTGGGTGTGGAAGGAGAGAGAGCCATTGTTTACAATAAGTGCTGAGTGGACCAGAGGAATTTTTGAAGTACATGATTATTCAGAGTGTGGAATAATGTTCTTAGAACATTTTTTATAATGCTGCTTATCAAAACAATGGAAACAGAACATACTTTGTACTTGAATACTTGTAACTATATTCTGATATTAATAAAAGGCTATTGTCTATAAAAATATTGGAGCATTAGGCTTATATTTTAGTTTTTAATTAGGAATACTGTATACCGTAATGCCATTTGGTCACAAAATGCTTTTATAAGACCGTTTGAGTTATCAACTTCAACAGATATTTAATGAGAGTAGTATCAAGTATTAAATGTCTCTATTAAAGTGGTCTTGAACAACAAAAATTGTCTTTTAAAAAGTCAGGCTTGTTATTTAAAAAAGAAGGAAGATGGAAACAAGAATAGCCATATTAATGGTAGTTTGCTTCTACTATCTTTCTGAAAGAGATCAATGCAGGAAAAACATAATAAAAATGATATTAGGCTGGTTAGGAAGGTGAATGTAGGATTGGAAAACCCACGGTGCTGCATGGCGAATTAAGAATGTATACTTAAATTAATCCTGAAATAAATACTAATTAAGGCGACAGGACAATCTGTTCTCTTAAAGAATTAAAAAAAGAACTAACCTCATCCTCCAAAGACGCACGTTGTTGATTTTGTTTCTCTTTAAAAGTATTGGCTCTGTTGATTTGTTCCTCAATACTCCTCAGTACACCTTCACAGCCATTACACCTGTCATACGGGATTCAGTTTATTTGAAAAATTACACATCAAGATTTGACAAGAAATATACATACACATCGTGTGTGGTCAACAACTCTACATGAAGGCACAGGCATTTTTCAATATATTTTCTACTGTATAATGCAATAACTGTCATTGTGTAAGATAGGAATTTAAAAAAAAAATATTTTCATAGCCAGAAAAGGTAGGAGGAGGGTTGGATCTTATAGACATGAAGGAACCCTGGGACCCAAATAATAAAGAATAATATAAGATAATAAAAACAAAAGTAAAATGAAAGGATTTTGTGAGACTACTGTGGTAAAAACTTAAATTATTATTTTTTTAAATACAAACATATGAAAGTGCTAATATTAACCTAAAAATCAATCTCATTAAAATTAAAACTATAATTTTTTTAATATAAACATATGAAAGTGATAATGTTAACCTAACAATCAATCTCATTAAAATTAAAACTATAATTTTTTTAATATAAACATATGAAAGTGATAATGTTAACCTAACAATCAATCTCATTAAAATTAAAACTATAATTTTTTAATATAAACATATGAAAGTGATAATGTTAACCTAAAAATCAATCTCATTAAAATTAAAACTATAATTTTTTTAATATAAACATATGAAAGTGATAATGTTAACCTAACAATCAATCTCATTAAAATTAAAACTATAATTTTTTTAATATAAACATATGAAAGTGATAATGTTAACCTAACAATCAATCTCATTTAAATTAAAACTATAATTTTTTTTTAATATAAACATATGAAAGTGATAATGTTAACCTAACAATCAATCTCATTTAAATTAAAACTATAATTTTTTTAATATAAACATATGAAAGTGATAATGTTAACCTAACAATCAATCTCATTTAAATTAAAACTATACTTTTTTTTAATATAAACATATGAAAGTGATAATGTTAACCTAACAATCAATCTCATTTAAATTAAAACTATAATTTTTTTTAATATAAACATATGAAAGTGATAATGTTAACCTAATAATCAATCTCATTTAAATTAAAACTATATTTTTTTTAAAGCTTACTTAACATGCTCATTCCTTTACACAAAATTAAAAAAAAAAAAAGCATATCAAACAAATGTGGTCTATGTCCAACACATATTGTAAACATAACCTGTAGCTTTCATTATGGGGATCATTAGCATAGTTAAAATTAAATCACGATAATTAAATTTATAAAAATAAATCAAATGGTTTTCAACACTAATAATGTCTCTTCTTTTAAAAGGTAGCTATCAATGGAGCAGTGGCATTACAGTAACGTTTATATCGCTTTTGCAGCCAGCATTGGCTTAAGTTTAGGGTAGCACAAATGATTCCACTTACCATTGCTGCAAGACATTGACAACTTCTGTCATTGCATTATCATGAATGTCTCTGCCTATGGCATAATCCACTTCAAGTGTTTGGTTTTTCTGGTCCAGCTTGCCATGGATGATGTCAGCGTAGATCACTTCAATTATCAGATCCTGTAAAACATTTGCTCAGAGAATGCAATATCTGCCAAATAAGAACTTATCCAGTACTTCCAACACAAATTGGGACCATTTACAAAAAAATAGATGGCTTGTGTTTAGAATAAAATCCGAATTCATTTTTTCTTTGCAGGCGTGTATTCTATGATTTTTTTTAACCATTAAAAAATGAGGGACTGCGTTTATAAATCGCATACGTCCAGTCTTGTCACTGCATGTACACTACACATCTAGAGTTTACCTGGGTTGTCCAACAAAGGTTGGAATGTTTTTTGGTGTTTGTACACCAATATTAAATGCCATGTGCATTGCATATGATAATAACAAGAACATTAATACGAAAGTTGTTCAGATAAACTAAGTTTAGGATAATAAGTTTTGGAAAATTAGAAACAGTAAATTAAATAAGTTTTTATCTACATTTTGCTTTGTCCTTTAAAAAAAATTTATTCAAAATAAATAACTAATATTGCCACATTTTCTTACGAACTTTGGAAATAAAATAAGTCCTTTACAAATCTTACAAAAGTTTCTCCCTAAATTAATAATCAACTAGGAATGCCTCTAGTAAATTCCTTTCAAGAAATCAAAGCCAAATGTGCTGGCTGTAAGGGAAATGTAGCATTATCTTGTGGCATGACCAAGGGGTAGGAGCTTAAGGATTACCATGGATGGATTTCAACTCCTACCACTAGATATCCTCAGGTATGAGTTATCACTGCCAATGAAGGCAACTATTCTTGGGGAGCAGGAAAAGAATTGAGTAAAAATAAAATCAAACATCAAAGTTAGGATGCATCAGTGAACTGGTCAATCTATATATAGTAAGCTGATACAAATAAATAAATAAAACTAAAATAATTCAGATAGATGAAACAAAAAACAAGGAAGATTCACCTCGAGATTTCTAACATTTTCCATGGCAAGTTCTTCAAGTAAAACAGAATATGGAATGCACTGAAATATGATAAGAAAAAGTTAAGAACACAAATACAACTACTAAGTAAGCAGACCTGCCAAGAAAAACAAAATCTGTAGGGGGTTGCATGCAGAGGGAAAAAAAAGGGGGGGGGGGGTGCTGCCTTTTTTTTTTATAGTAAATAATGAAATATTAAGTTACCTCCATTGTCTTTGAAGAGTCCACAGAACATGAGAAAAACAGTACTGGAAATGTTTATATACAGATATATACAGTACAGGACAGAAGATCCATTTTATTTACATATGTACACAGGCTGCTAAGAGTTCAGTTTTCCAGTATATCCCTAGTGGCCTTTTTGCACTTGTCCGACAGCTCTTTGGACAACTGAAGGTTAGCATTGCAATTGATTTTTACAAGGAAGTTAGAAAGATCAACATTCATGCTTGCCCTTTTTTCATTGTAATTTTTTTTCACAATCTTCTAGCAATCTGCGAGTCTGGAAACATTTCTTTGACTCTGGCATTAAAACGATCGGAGTTGGCTAGAGAAATATTTCATTCAATAAGAAAGGTGGTCAATAAAATGATCTGATAACTGAAGCGTCCGATTCCTTAGCAAAGAAATTTTTAATTAGACATGGATTACTTTGGAGATCGCGGTTCGCTTTGATAAGATAAAAATAAAGGCAGTGTCTACACGTCAGGCGACCGGACAAATAGTGCGGGAAATATTCATCCGATGGGCATGTCGCGCTTAATAAAAAACATTGTCACTTTTTAACCATTTTTTTTATTTATATATATCAGTAATGGTACTAGTATTTCTTTTGTAGAATTGAACATATTTCTTTTTCATGTAAATGTCCAGACTATCTTGAATTTGTTGAAATGAAGTACCGTAAACTCTGATCGACAATTAGCGGTCACATGACAATGCAGACGGACAAATATCTCGCGCATAACATCTAATGCAACTTTGTTATGCTGGTCAAATATATAGCAGCCGGACGAATATCTCGAGAGCTTATTCACTTTTTCGTCCGGTCGCGGACATGTAGACACTTCGTAAAAACAAATGCAACACTTCCTGTCGTACCCGATTTAAAAATATTTTTTTAGGTCGCTTTCGGATTTTTATGGCGGGTGAAAAATAATTATAAAGTTCAAATAATTGGAATTGTAAAGGGTTTGTCGGAAAGTCAGAATGAGGTGTAAAAAATCCATTTAATTCCGACAAAATTGGAAGGGTTGGCAGGTCTGAATAAGACTTGGTTCCAAGTACATAAATTGTAAAAATATATATTTAGACTTGGTTACAATATGGTGAAGCAAGGAATGGAAGTATAAAATATTTGAAATTTAGACTATTTGTAGATAATATATAGGTAATATAATTTTATAATTATAGGTAATATAATTTTATAATTAGTTGAAATTCCTGTTTTTTAAACTCACCTTACTCCTTGTTGCTAGAGATACAACTGTTAAATGTCGTAATTTTGTTAGTTGGGCTGGTGTCAGGTCTGGCAGTTGGGCTGTACTGGCTGTTAGGAGCAAAGAAAATATTGACACAAAATGTTTTTTTACAGTTTCCCTCTTGCATATCAATTTTAGTATCAGAACACTATTGAGATTAATATTTTCATTAGTTGTTGTGTCAAAGACTAGACTAAAATTTGTTTCTATTAGGTTTTTATTTCAAATCTGAAGAATCTTTATCACACATATCACAGCGATTAACAGTTAAATTGGTTTCAACAGGAAATCTCAAAATTTTAAAATTTAAAGTAAAGGAACATGTGGACTTCATTTAACAATCAGCTAGGTTCAGTAATTAAATAAAAGCAATAATTTTCTGTTTTAAAATGAATAAGCAAAAGAGATACCTTTGTAGTCTTTATAAGTGCCATAAGCAAACACATTTAGTAGTTGAAAAGTTGAGGCATGAGGGCCAGTGGCAAGCTAAAAAAAATAGTCAAAACAAAATTAATTTAAAATAAGATACTATTATTGATGAAATAAATGGACATTTGTTTTGATTATCATGTAAATATTAGCTTTCAGTTCAGCACATTTTATTTTTAAAAAAAAACAGACAATTAAAAAACAACAACCTGATAAGTTAAAAATACAAAATATCACAATTATTAAAGTAGGAAAATGTCTGTCAACCTTTTAAAGTATATTGTCTTAACTTTAAAACATTACATAATTTGTAAAAAATTATACTTTCTTTTTATCCATTAAAGTAAGCTGGTGGATACCCTCAGTTGTTTGAAGAAAGACAAAAATTATGCATCAGTAGGTAACGTGGTGTCAGAGAAAAATTGAGCAAAGGTGGGGAAAAGCACCTTTCTTTGTCTCATTTAAAAGCCATGTCAATAGGACACCAATGCTATAAGTGGACAGCTCAACACTGGAAATCTCTCAGTTATTCCATATTTAACACTCACCTCTTGAACATTTGGTAAATGTAAGATTTCCCCAAACACATACACATTAGGTGCACTCATAGCCTGTGTGACAATACTGGCAGCACCAGCATGTTTGGCGTCTTTCAACAACAGCAGAAATGGCTCTATAGGGTTTGAACCCTTTTCACTCGACATGCTTCTCTGAATCAAAAGTAATTATTATAAACATTGAACCTATGCAAAAACTCAGAACTGGGGTTTTAGAGTTGTAATCGGACAGTTGAAGTCCAAATTATAATTTATTTAAAAAATGAAGGAGTATGTTTTCAACATTGAACATTTATAATGATACCATACATAACGTTAATTTAATATTGATAAAAAAATATATTACAAGAAAACATTTATTCATCTTTTATGAATAAAGTTTAGGATACTGTGGAGTCTTCTTCTTCAACCAATTATTTTTAAAAAATCACCTTAAAAATTACATAAGAGCCAATGAACACCTTCTAATGACTGTGTGCAACTCGAACTAAGCAGACTAATAATACTGAGACATTTATGTGCTTGGTCACCACTGATTACTGAAGTTACTGACTAAATAAATGTCAACCTTTGCTCTTGCATCATTCATAGTACTCAGTCAGTTATACTCTAGTTCAGAGGCACTCAAACTTTTGACATGCTGAGAGGGCCAGACCTAATGCCCAGTGCAATCCCACATTGCCTATTATGTAGCATACCACCTACTTAACCATACCATCCATCATAAGTCATTTAATAGTACATACATTTTATTTTCTTGTTAAAGCTAGTAGGTAACAGTGAACATGAACTTCATTTTAGTACTAAAATCTATAATTTTAGTTCATTAACTTTATTCAAAGAATTCTAATTCTTTAACTTTGGTTGCTGACGCCATTGTCAGATTCAGAAATGAATCTGACATTGACATTTGCTACTTGAAATGGTCCAGTAGTTTGGTGAGTACTAAGTTAAAGAAACATATTGAGTGTTCCAGGTGATCTCTTTAAACTAAAAATTGTCAAAACTTAAAGTTAAAAGGATGCTACAATCATTGGCAATGGTGAAAAAAATGGCTTTTGAAATTTATAAGTATAAGTCGCATGACAATTTTTAGTAAATTAGTGAACGAGTCCAAGAATAAAACTTAAAATAATAATAAAAGAAATTGTAATTAGCCTTGGCCTTATTACTAAAATATGAAAGATTCTATGACATCAAAACTTCAACTAGTACTACTAGTTTTAGTAGTCATTACTCAAATCAGTGTCGTCTTCCCTAAATTTAATAAATTTTTGTTTTGTCGAGTTAATAAAGTTGAGGCCTGGAACAATATATTAAACATTTTATATAATATTAGTATGGCCACTATTTTGAAATATCAACATAAGTAAAATACATTTTAGGTACACATTTATATTTTTATATTTTCCTTTGTGTTTATAGTTACAATCATATACGTTTTAATTACTTTTAACGAGTATGAAAGAAACGGACTTACAATGATTCTTTATTAATCCGTTCTCTTTTAACCAGTAACCGAATTTCAACACGGTAGTTATAGTTCTTGGTATATACAAAAACTGGCATAAAAATCTCTTAACAGAATAAAATATAATTTATAATGGTTTTTTAAATATGGTTTTTAGCAGTGCATAATTTTATAATAAAAAGAAATTCATAGTCTCACTACTTTGATAAAATGTTAAATTTAACTTTTAGCAGAATTTTTTTTACAGCAACAAAAAATAATAATTATACAAATCTGGAACAAAACATAGACTATATTTTATTATTTTATTATGATTGTCATTGTGTTGATTGGGTAATTTAACAAACAAAACAAAAATCGCATTTAAATCTTTAATTTTAACACGTCTCCCCAGTTTGCATTTTTAAACAGTTTATTTTTACGCAATTTTTATTTTTTTTTTGGGGGGGGGGGGGGGAACGGAGGCCCTATAATAGTATAATTAATTTTAATGAATGTTTTAGATTGCAAATGAAGATCGGTGCTCCTTTTAGCGTGTGCCAGTAGGCTACATCATTTGAACTTATAATTGTAGTTTGTGGCCGGGACGAAAAATTGATTTTTTTTTAAACAAAAGAAAAGAAGACAACCTATACGCACTGGATGCGTTCAACGTCTTTCGTGTATTTCGTCTCATAACATTTCTCTCCTTGCATATATTTTAAATTTAAAACGTCTCAACCAGTAGGAATAGATGATGTACTTACATTTCTTAAACGCACCACTGCAAACAAATTAAATATAAGGAATAATAGGATAGTGACCCAGTTTCTCTTTGGACCGGACAAAATTACCTATTTATGATATGTGCTATGTTTATTTTGATGTTCGTTTTGATTTCATTTGTTTGTTTGTTTGATTGTTTGTGGGGTTTTTTTTTGGTGAAAGAAATCTTTTTTGTCGACAAATAGTCGCTTGATGGCGTCTTATTATTTCAAATTTCCCCTTTACCTTGTGGTCCATTGACCCATTGTTCCTAGAGGAAAGAAACACGGAATACATATTTTGTATTCACTCTATATTACACGTTCTTGCTTGAAGTAGAGACAATAAAATTGCTTTCATTAATATTCAACGACATCGAATATTGTTTTTTGAAAATGTTTGGTTGCAGGTTGGGTGGGAGGCCAGGGGGGGGGGAGGTGGACACTTAAGCCCATGCTTCTCATTGACAAGGGCTTTAAAGCTTGCTCAAAGTTTATATTTAATTGTCCTCGTTCAACGCGATACGTTTGGCTGACAATGTCATGGATGATACGGTCATTCTCAAAAGTTGGCGCTCTCCTCGGGGGTAAATTTTTTCTCTCTCCAAATAATTAATTATTTTCAGTTTAATTTAATCATTTGGCTTTTGCCGCGTCAATTAACTGACGCGAATGACGCCTTGTCGAAGATCGGGACAAGAAACATACACACCAGGGTCACCGTTGGTGATTCCCCGGGGGTGAGGTCATGGCATATGGACCCGGTGACGTCAACGTAATTAGGCTGAAACAAGAGGGGCTCGAAACTGTCAAGAGCCCCTGGCCTAATTCCAAGTTCCCAAATGCTTGCTCGCAATTCATGACCACGAAAAATTCGAGATGGAGAAGGCATTGTGAGCGGAATGTGCGGGAGTCAAGAAATGTGAGGCAGTTGATCATGTGATGATTAATTAAAAATAATTGTTCTTTGTTAATTAGCTGACAACAAAAAAGTACAAATGTAACGCGCGTCGAGAAAAATCAAACTAATGATCAGTAGTATAAGAATCAAACAAATGATCAATGGTATAAAAATCAAACTAATGATCAGTAGCATAAAAATCAAACAAATGATCAATGGTATGAAAATCAAACTAATGACCAATGGTATTAAAATCAAACTATTGATCAGTAGTATAAAAATAAAACTAATTGATCAGTATTATACAAATCAATCGAATGATCAGTAGTATAAAAAAAAACAAATAATGATCAGCAGTATAAAAAAAAACCCACTGATCAGTAATATACAAATAACAGTTGGCGATTTCATAAACAATTTGATAAAAATTTGGCGATATAAGTAGATTTTTGTCCTATTCAAAGAGTAGTATCTTACTTACTTATCTTATGCCTTTTACACCGTCTCGGAAATAAGCCGTCTACAAGTGTATTACCAGCTGAATAATATTTAAAATAAAAAAAAAAAAAGAAAAGACTGCACTTTGGTTGATGTTACGCACCATTAGCTATGAAATGAATTGCGCACCATTAGCTATGAAATGAATTGCGCACCATTAGCTATGAAATGAATTGCGCACCATTAGCTATGAAATGAATTGCGCACCATGAGCTATGAAATGAATGACATGACCATCCTTGGCTGACGAGCATGGAATTTAACCAATCCGCTTTAACATTTTCTCCGATTTCCCCCGCAATACGAAGAGCGTTCTCTTGAACCACTGAACGATTAATTTGAAGATGGATAGTTTGGAACCTGGGCGCTTCGGTCGTAGAAACAATCGTTATTTCCAATACACTTACTGACGATTTGCCAAGAGGTTGCCAAATCAGAGTTATCTACAGACAAAAACAATTCAATAGAAGATTTGCAATCTCTTATTAGATAAAGTTACGAGACTGCTGGAGACTTATTTCTTAGCTCCCAAAAAAAAAAAAAAAAGAGTAAAGTCTAAGTGAAGATAAACTCGAGCAAATCGCTGCTTTCCAGCAAACTCGCCCGTCAGACCGGGCAGTCGACAAGCGGGATACTCCTCTCAAATCGTCCATATACGCGACCAGCAGTTTTCAATGTGATTTCTTTTAAGTTAGCTGATGTCTTAGTCTGGGAATTCAGTAAGTCGCTTCTCTTTCACGTCATATAGAGACGCGTCTTTTGGAGTTCCACCGTCTTACATGCGAAAAATATTCCCTGCCCAGTATTCACTGCGCTCGAAGGAAGACCCAAAAGTCATCAATTAAAAAGTGTCCCATTATCATAGCCTCCTGGTTCTGGTTTGCGGAAATCTTTGGTGGTCAAACTTCCTGTATTCTTTGTTTTTTTTTAAAAACCACAACTTCCGATATTAACTTTAATGGCCGAACATTTCAGTTTTTGAACGACTTTCTCTTTCTTGCTGTTCTTCATTAATTGTCCTGTCTCCCAAGTATGGCTCTTTGTTGAAAACACTCTTCTTTTGCTGTCCTGTCTTTCTAATTTCCAGCTTCCACATACCTTGTTCTGCTGTTGATGGCTAATAACAGTCCAGTTAGTCCGGATCCTTAATGATAATATCCCTTCCTTTGGTCCCCGCGTCATTACTTTTACCACATCAATATATATCAATAAGGAACGATATGGTAAACATTTTCAATTGCTAAATCGTCGGACAAGTTTCCATTATGTTTTATCTGCATTTCTGATTGTCATGAAGCTTATGAAGTACAAAAGGGAAATTTGGAGAGCTTTGGTAAGACACCTTTGGTGAGTTTTGGTAAGACAACTTTGGTGTGTTTTGGTAAGACAACTTTGGAGAATTTTGGTAAGAAAACTTTGGTGTGTTTTGGTAAGTCAACTTTGGTGAGTTTTGGTAAGACAACTTTGGTGTGTTTTGGTAAGACAACTTTGGAGAATTTTAGTATCAAAACTTTGATGACTTTTGGTAAGACAACTTTGGTGTGTTTTGGTAAGACAACTTTGGAGAGTTTTGGTACCAAAACTTTGATTACTTTTGGTAAGACAACTTTGGTGTGTTTTGGTAAGACAACTTTGGAGAATTTTGGTACCAAAACTTTGATAATTTTTGGTAAGACAACTTTGGTGAGTTTTGGTAAGGCAACATTGGTGAGTTTTGGTAAGACAACTTTGGTGTGTTTTGGTAAGGCAACATTGGTGAATTTTGGTAAGGCAACATTGGTGTGTTTTGGTAAGGCAACATTGGTGAATTTTGGTAAGGCAACTTTGGTCAGTTTTGGTAAGGCAACGTTGGTGAGTTTTGGTAAGGCAACTTTGGTGTGTTTTGGTAAGGCAACATTGGTGAGTTTCGGTAAGACAACTTTGGTCAGTTTTGGTAAGGCAACGTTGGTGAGTTTTGGTAAGAAAACTTTGATGAGCTTTCTTTAGGGCGATGAACTTTGCATACAAATTCATGTCTTGTTTTCGCCAAGCACTTGTCTTGGATTGGTTGGAGAAACAACAGCATTCATGTCAATGGTATACCGGGCTGCTCTGAAGTCACACAGACGGGCTATGACTCATTTCATTATTAACCTTTTTATGTGGTCCCTTTGCCTACGTCACTTAAAGATTGCCCTCATCCTTCTCTCCTTGTTTTTATTTTCGACGCCGTTGTGAAATCCAACCAAGTATTTCTTAATGTACTCTTGGTCTGTGTTGTTTATATTTTGAGTTACCATAAGATATCTTTAGCATGCTACATAATTTGCGACCATTATGAGACCATTTCAGCCACACACCCCGCGCCCTTTTGGGAATTGAAGCTTTTGTAGTGGACACTTGGGATTCTCGTTGCTAAATTTTATCAATTGGTATTGCAGGCACTGGAGTATCCATGTGTTTTCAATTACCGTCAGATCCTCTCTTTGTGTGATCGCATTGATCTAGTCCACCGGTTACGCGACGTCAAGTGTGTGTAAGAGCTGTCATTTTTTTGGAGCTTTGTATTCATTGCGATGTTCTGAGAAATTCCCCCGGAACACAAGAACTGACAATTGCATTGAGTCTAATCCATTCAAATTCCACCATTGATCTAATCTAATAAATATTCTGTTTTTTTGTTGTTGTTTTTTTAAAATTCTTCACAGACTTGAAAGCCTATCTTGCTATACTCTTATTTCTGTTCATTTCCAGTGCACCCCCCCCCCACCAATTTTGTTGTTGTAGTTGTTGACCCGCCGAAAATTTGGGTGTTCCGACCCGAGGATGGTGCACTGAATTGTTAGTATGTAATCACTGATCACATTACGGCTCAGGCAGCCTGTTGTTCCACACACTCATGTAATCTATCAGTCTTGTCAGGCCGGGTGTCCTCATTAGGCTGACCCCCTTCCTCCACCTCGGCTGATTGCACGGGCGAGTTACTGGATTGATTAGTGGGCACTTCTTAATCCCGATAGCGTTAGGTCGGATGCTTGTAGGGTTGTCGCGAGGACCGTGTTCGCGGAGAGGAAGTGCCCCCCCCCCCCCCAATGGAAAGTAAGGGGGTGACGGAAGGACGTGTAACTGAAGTGCCGGAAGGGCTTCGTGGGTTGAGTTTGGGGGGGGGGGGGGGATTAGCTTGCCGATTCGTGGGAGAAAGGAAAGGCGGGTTTGTTGCTTCAGGTGGATCAGATAGACGTTTTCAGGTGGATGGTGGATCAGATACTTTTTTTCGCATAATTGGAAAATAAGATAGATTTTTCAGATGGGTGATTAATTAGATAGATTGTTGTAGATATATGGATGATAAGATAGATTGTTTCAGATAGGTGGAGCATGAGAAAGATTTTTACAAGTTGACAGGTGAAAAGAAGGGTAGCTTTAGACGGTTGGATGAAAATAATTTGAGATTCAGCTAAATGTAAATGATAAGTAGATTCAGTTAAATGTATATGATAAGTAGATTCAGTTAAATGTATATGATAAGTAGATTCACTTAAATGTATATGATAAGTACATTCAGTTAAATTTGAATAATAAGTAGATTTAGTTGCATATATGATTAGATGGATTGTTGCAGTTAAATCGATGTTTTTGTTTAAGGACAATAGTACATCCCAGACTTTTATTGTGATCCAGATATCAGAAGAATGTTTCTTATGGGATATACATTTACCACTTAGTTAATATTATATTGCGTATTATTACTAAATAAACTCTCTAAGTAAATTTATGTTTGACTAAAGTGCATCATTAACACTCGGGAATCAAGCGATTCATTTGGGAAAAAAAATGCTTAGCCCAATTTTAAAGCTCGTATAGTGTTAGCCGAATTCTAATTCCTTTTAGAGTTACGTTTCTATGAAAGAAAAAGTCAATGTTTTTTTATTTGTTATCGAAACACCAATAACCTGACATAAATTCTATGGAACTCATGAGCTCAAGAAATTGATAAGTACATGTTAAGTACCAATGCTGCCAAGGATGCTAACTCAATTCTTAATCTTCCCCCAATTTTATACGTACAAACGCAATTTAATTTTTTTTATTTTACGGAAATATTTTGAAAATTTATTGAAAATATGAAGTTAAAATAAAACAATTATGTTTTCTGTGAATCTATATCAATTAGCCACATAATTTATGTTCATGCATAACGATACATTTCTACGACTCTGCATCAAAGATCCACACAATTTATGTTCATGCCTAATGATACATTTCTACGACTCTATATCAAAGATCCACAATATTTATGTTCATGCCTAACGATACATTTCTACGACTGTGTATCAAAGATCCACAAAATTTATGTTCATGCCTAACGATACATTTCTACGACTCTGTATCGATTATCCGTAAAAATATGCGTGGAACTGCGATACGTTTCTATCACTCTTGTATCAAATATCCCTTGTAATTATGTATCTAACAATCTGTTTCTATAACTTTATGACGCATGGCCATGAAGCATGAGCATATTTTCAAACGCTTGTGTTTGTATAGTTTTCAAAACATGATGACTTTCTCCTAGACATGATCATATCAGTTTAAGGCATGCAAGAAGATTTTACAAATGTTGAAATGTCCTGTTTCGTTGCTCCATATTTGTTAAATGTCTCTTTTTTTCCCCGGACATACTTAAACCCTACGGAAAATTCCGGTAAAGTCCTTTTTATGCCAAATTTTGAAGGAATTTCCTTAAATTCACGAAGGTTTTGATTGCTGTCCCCTGTGTCTAAATAGACGGTATTCAGTGCAGAAATAATTAACGCAGGAAGAAGATGCTTCGAATTTTTGTTTTTTTTTTAAAAAAAAGAAAAGAGAAAACAAGAACCGAGAATGTCCACCCCACAGAAGGTCAAAGAACAAACAAGGTCTCAGGAACCTGAGATGCGGTACACATCTCAGACGGATAGCAGCAGACATCAATATTCAATATCCTGGATCGTGATTGGATGACGCTGGATAAATGCACTTGTCTGGCAGATTCGGAAACAAAATAGCTTTTTTAATCCGACGAAACACGTCCAGTGGTTTGAGCATTATTAAATTCAAGATTTGCACAGGCCTCCAGGACGATAGGAAAGAAGTTTGGACCTTTATTATCAGGGCCGTGAAAAGGTTGGAGGGTCAAAGGTGCCCCATGCCCTCGGGCGCCAGCTTAAGGCGGCGCCACAATCATCATATTTCCATTCAAAATATGTGTTTAAATAATAATATATTTTGGGAAGATGCTGCACAGACACAGAGTTCACCCCGGGTGAAGCCGTTGCTTGCTACATCCCTGTTCATGATTTACAAGCTTGAAACCGTTCTTATAGCAGATACGTCATATTAGGAAATGGTGTCGGTGGGCCGTCGAGCGTGAGCTCTTAATGCCCCCGGCAATCTCAACACGGGTCAGACGCTGGGTCAGCCGAAAACGCTGCGTTTAAAGCGTTCGCAGCCAAAGCTCCCAGAGGGTTCTGTTGGGTTTTCTTACACTCCGGGGGAAAGGGTGTGGCGTTTTCACCCCCACCGCCCGGGGAGTCTTTCGGTAGGGACGGTAGACTTATAGCAGTTCGTTTTGACCATTATTCGAATTCCTTGGTATGAGGATAGCACCATTATCTGGTACATTTATCTTACAGTTGTTTAGCTGCACCCCCACTCAGGACATACGATGCTTACATTTGGACAAGAGTGTAAGCTATAGTTGCACCCCCACTCAGGACATGACGCTGCTTACATTGGACAATAGTGTAAGCTATAGCTGCACCCCCACGTAGGACACGACGCCGCTTACATTTTGGACAAGAGTGTAAGCTATAGCTGCATCCCCACTCAGGACACGACGCCGCTTACATTTTGGATAAGAGTGTAAGCTATAGCTGCACCCCCATTCGGTACACGACGCTGCTTACATTTGGACAAGTGTTAGCTATAGCTGCACAGGGTAAACGTTTGTCTTATAGCTACGGCAATATGCTACATATAAATCGTTTTTTAAATTATTTTTATATCTGTGCCCGGGTCTTGATTTTAAAACAAGCAAATCGACGCATAGATTTTAATTAGTTAGGTATCAGCATGTATCTTCACCAAAGTCTTTAGTCAAAGTCGTTCTTTGTAAATCAAAGTGTCAAGGACATGTCTTGCCCCATGAACCCAGGATGACGTAAATGTAGTCCGAACTGTACGGAAGAAAAAAAAATATCTAAAAAAACCAACTTTTTGGTATAATTTATAAGCACTTTAGTTAGCATTTATGTAATTATGCGTGATTTATCATTTATTAGGAAGCGGTTATGTAAATGGGTAAACTTCTGCTGAGAACACATTACTCGTTTCCTTCATTTTCCTCTCCAAAAATGCGTTACATTTTTTTTTAAATTGCAATGGCTCCCGTTGCCAAGTTTCAGCTCGATAGAATGACGGGAAGCGGACCAGTTAGCCTGACGAAGATTTTGTCTCACACGCACAACAGCGAAGTTAATATAAAGGATTATCAAAAACGTGCAAACCCTTTACAAAATAGTAGCCTAGGTGGTGGGGACGGAGGGACTTCGCCCCCAGTTGCTCTTTCGGCTAACTGCATAGCATTTTTCATGGAATTTTTTTTGGGGGGGGAGGGTGGCAAATATCTTGGTCCCATCCTGGGTGGCAAAACTGCAGCCATGAAGAGAAATTTTATCAACACTGCAGTTGTCAAAGACGTCATCAGTAGCCACAGTTTTTTTTATCACAGTCCAAAAATCTTAGACTTCTCTACAGCCAACGATAACTTCAAAGCCCCCTTAACTACTTCTGAAAACCACGCGTGCTTTTAACCCAACCAACTCAACGCGCATATAAACGCTAATCAAACAAGTCAATAATCTAACAAAGCCAGTCAACAAGCTAAACAATGCAGTCAATTTTCCCTGTGCAAAACCCTCTCCGAACTTCTCGAGCTGTGCCCCAAGAATACATCGCACGTCCTCTGGGTTCTGGGTACGAAAAGCAGGAAGCCCTAAAAAGCCGTGGAAAACATTAAGAGCTGATGGCCGCAAATGAACGTGAAGCGAGGAAAGCAAACCCAATCTCAAACTCACGAATTTTCCCTGTGTACAAGCCCGGCCGGTGGGAGGAGAATCAACAACATGTGGGTCTCAAATAAACCCGGCGATTACCGATTACATTTATGTTTGGGGGGGGGGGGGGGCTCGCGAGTCCTCTTGCGGTGGGAAGAAGTATCGAGTTGTTTGTGCTGGAAGTAGCCCGGACGTGATGTCAGGGAGAGGGTATCAATTCATTTACACATCTGTCGAAAGGGGGAGAAGAGCTTAAAATAACGAACTGCGTCTCCTAGGAGACGAAATACATTGGGTTTTTATGGGTTTATGATAAAAGCATCACGGTGGGCTGAATGTCATCCTTTCTATGTTTGTATTCTTGAGGAACTCAGTTCGATTGGGAAATGTGGAGAGATCGAGAGTCGTAGCGTAGAGGGGGGCAGGGGTTACAGATGTACCCAGGCGCCAGCTAGTTAGGGGCGCCAAAATGTGCTTTGGTATTATTTTATTGATGAAAATAATGGGTTTGAGAGTTGAAAAAAGGAAAAGAGGGTGCTTTAAAATGAATCTTGTCCCCGGGCGCGAATCTTGTCCCCGGGCGCCAAACATTCTAGCTACGCCACTGGAGAGACCAAACGCCAATGTACTTGCTCGAAACGATTTTACTTTAATTTTTTTAAAATTTTTGTTAAGGCAGTGGTTCTCAACCTTCCTAATGCAGCGACCCTTTAATGGAAAGAATGTTGTGGAGACACCCAACCATAAAATTATTTTCATTGCTACTTCATAAATATGTGCCTTCCAATGGGTCGCTCCACCCACAAGTTGAGAACCACTGTGTTGAGAGAAAGGAATTAAGTTTTGCTTTGCGTGGACTCCTGATCAACAGCTTAGCTTTGACACATACACGATATATTGATTAAGTTCTGTTGGACTGTCCACCAAGTTCTGTTGGATTGTCCACCAAGTTCTGTTGGATTTTCCACCAAGTTCTGTTGGACTGTCCACCAAGTTCTGTTGGACTGTCCACCAAGTTCTGTTGGACTGTCCACCATGTTCTGTTGGACTGTCCACCAAGTTCTGTTGTATTGTCCCCATGTTGTATTAGACTGTTTACTAAAGAACTGTTTGCACATGCACTAACTAATTATTTGCATGTCCACTAAGTTCTTTTGGACTGTCCACTAAGTTCTGTTGGACTGTCCGCTAACTTCTTTTGTACTGTCTACAAAGTTCTGTTGGACTGTCCGCTAAGTTCTTTTGGACTGTCTACAAAGCTCTGTAAAATGAATTAATGTAGACCTCCAGGATATTCGCTCATTACGTATGTACAGTGTAGATTTCATATTTCACGAAGAAAAGGGATATTAGATTGCCAGTGTTTGAAATAAAACTCTAGACTTGAAATTGTTAGGCGCGTGGATGTAGGTGTCTGCGTGTGGTGAGGCGTGGAGTGTCGGAGGGAAAATAACCGAGGGTGTTCTGTAACATCGGAAACTGGTCGATAATAACTGCTGACAAATTGTCCTCCCAGACACAAGTGAAAGCTGATACAACTGCTGAGTGGTTATCCCAGTGGATCTCAAACAATCGCCCATGGACCACCAGATTTTAAACCCATCAATGCTTCTAAAAAATAAATACAAAATTAAGCCAATTCTTCAAAAGGACCTCTATCCATTAAGGGGAAAAAAATAAAGCAATTAATAAACCCCATAACATGTATAACCTTGTCTAGAAAGCAATTTTATTGACGTGGACATTTCAGAAAGACATTGCTATCCGTCTCTCTCTGCCTCGTGTTTGTTTACAACGCCCATCTGTGTTTAAATCCATTTCAAGCTCTACATATTTAATCTGGATTTTTCGCCTTGTAACTCAGTCTTTATGTCCAGCATTAGCTAATTAATCCTCGTGTACCTACGTCCGTAATCCCAAGTTATTGCTCGGCCCAAAAAACGTTGTTAGCAAAACAATTTTAAAAAGTTAACCCCCCAAAAAATATAAAAAATACAAAAAATTAAAGTTGCAACGAAACAAAGTTCATCGTCCTAGTATATCAGGGCATTGGAACATCGTTTCTGTGGACCGGAAAACTTTGAGGACGTCCCGTAATCTTGTTTTACCGTTGTAGAAGACGTCAGTTTGAAATGAAGCTAATGAAATGAAGTATATAAGACTATTTACACACAAACAAAAAAAAAGCGTGGAGATTGTGTTTGCTGTACATCAGCGATTATACTATTTTAATAAGAAGATCCTTGTTATGTAGCAATTATGTTTCCAGCTCCCCATCCGCCTCTTATGATCATCGTGTACAAATGTTTTTTTTTATATGTGAGCATTACAGTTAGGGTGGCCGCACAGCGTGGCAAAAAATAACGGATACGGTCCTATCCTTAAATTTCCTGGGGCGCCCCACGCAAAGAAAAAAAAATTCAAAAAAAAAAAAAAAAAATAAAATAAAATTTTTGTGGCCAGTGTGCTGACCTAGTTTTTGTTCACCCTGCCTGGTGTCGCCAATGGCATGCATCCATTACCTCATCCTTTGTTTTTGTTTCCGACGTCACCAATTACCTTGGTGACATATCCTGCCTCTCGTTTCCCCCCCCCCCCCAATCCCACCGCCCTTGATTGGGAAAGATTTTTACGTTTCAAAAAGGGTCGACATAGAAAGAAAATACTCTCAGGCCATTCATTTTCTAGACTTTCTGTTCCGATTCCCTCAGTATAAATATGACGGTCGACTGTGACCGGCAGACTTAGGAGACTTACAAGAGGTCAAGACAAGAGAACTTGCAAGACTTACAACGTTTTCACTGTGTGTGTGTTTGTGTGTGTTAATATTTAGACCCTTCTAGTATTATATTTTTCACTTGCTGTAAGATTGAGAAATAAAAAAAAAATTCTTTACCTATTCGGAGCTTACTTTGAGGGAAACATTTCACCCCATATTGAGCTAATCATAAGTATCTGCGATGTCGAGGGCGGTGTGCTGGCATTAACCAAAACATAGGTATTATTTTTTAACTATTTGGTTTCATTGAAAGATTCTTAATTTAGCGCCAATTTACGTGACTGTAACTTCAAGCCCTGACTTTGTAACGCCAACACAGTTTGCTGAAAACAGTAACAATTAAGTAAAATAATGGTTTCACATAAAAGGAGGGGGGGGGTCAATCTAATGGGAAATATAGAACCCCTGAACCTGACACTAATTCTACCTCCTACCAATCAATCTCCTGGCCGAACAAGATCTCTTTTTTTTACTGCTGGTCTGCTCCGTGATGCTAGCGTGGTTTGGTTATTTGTGTGCGGACAATGGTGTGGAGGCCCAGGGCTAGAACAGGACAGGGGCCTGGCTACGTGATGGACAGCTGACGCACGTGATCTCTGCGATAAGAAAACACGACCCCTCTCGTCCCAACAACCGAATGGCAGCCAGAAGATTTGTGAACTTTTGATTATGGACGCGTGGGGGTCGGTAGGCTCAAACAAGGGTTCTCAGTGGGGTTCAAACAAGGGTTCTCAGTGGGTTCAAACAAGGGTTATCAATGGTTTTAAACAATGGCTCTTGAGGAGTTTAAACAAGGGTTCTCACTAGGTTCAAACAAGGGGTCTCAGGGAATTCAAAAACACAAATAATTTATCCCGAGTCCGATAATTTTTCTTTACGACAAAAATGTTTCGACTTGAGTATAATCATCAGATACGAGTTTTCTTCTAAGCATACAGTTCATTTCCCTCATATTCCTTGTAACATTGCTTTTCTGATTTTACATATATATATATATATATATATATATATATATATATATATATATATATATAAATTTTAAACAATTCCAAACACCCAGCGATGTCATTGCTGAAAGTTCTTACTTGCGTTTTACGAGTAATATCAGATATTAGATTGAATCACGTGGTCAAACGCCCAACAAATAACATCGATCTTCTCTGTGTTAACTGCTCGGACCAGTAAACATGACAGGGTCGGTTCTAAAAGAAATGTCTACTTTTTGTCCAGAGCCCGGATAAGATGTCGTTAACATCAGGATTTTTATGTCCATATCTGTTGACCAGGAGTGATCGAATAGTACAATGTTTATTCAGGGGCGGTTCCAAGAGCGGCACAGTGGTCTCTCCCCCCCCACTCGTGGCTTTTGTTGTTGTTGCTGTTGTTGAAGTTCCCATCTAACAATTCATGGCTAACATTACTGACTATTGGGTTTCAGCAATCTATTGTTTATTCTTGGCACACCTGTCAAAATGTTCTGTTGATCCACTAGTTGGTATTTAATTCTGCTGTGTCCCCTTAGCATTCTTAATCTGCAAGGAGGGCGGGCGATAACATCTGATGAAGGAGAACATTCAAACAAATTTAAGGGAGACAAAGTTTGTGTGTCATTAATAGAAAAAAAAAGTAAGTGAATTCGCATTAATGTATTCTATGGTCGTCATGTATTTGTGAGCGTTCATTCCTGTTTTCTATGATCGTGCTCTATTTCAGGGATTGTGTTGGTGCTGCTGTACTTACGTGTTTGCAAGATCCTAATTTACGATGTTAAATTTGTATAACTTTTTTTTTGCTGACAGTATTGATAAATCACTTTCATTTGTGCTTTGAAATAATCTCCTCAAATGCCGTCATCATTAAACATGCTCATTGAAACTCTAGGAAATTATGATTTTGGTAGGATGTTTACTGTTTCTCTGTGAAATTTTTGCCGAGCTGGACACTTGGACAGCATGTTAAATCGCCCTTCATCCATTTTTTATGAAATCATAAATCGTCTCCCAAAGGTGTCAATCAATCGAGAAATTGAAGACACTAAACGAGACCCAACAAGGTCTAAGCCTACTCTCGAGTGGCAAAGATCCGGGTGATGACTCGAGCCCAGCTGAAATATATAAAGAAGTAGGCTCTGATTGAAAGAATTTATCAGCTTTTTATCAGCCTATTTATGTGACAGCAAGGGACGATTCCATTGGATTTCAAGGACTCATCCATGACTCACCCGTACAAGCGTAAAATAACTCTCGTCGCAAATCTTCGCACTCGATTGCTGGCAAGGTACTCAATAGAGTCACACTAAACCATCTTAATGCACGTCTTGAGAAGGTTCTCCTGCAAACATGTCAATGCGGTTTTCCTAAAAAACAACAACAACCGCGGAATTATTCATAAGGCATTTGCGATAAGACAGCTACAGGAAAAATGTCAGGAACAACATGTTGATCTCTTCTCCATATATTATGTATAGACCTGATCAATTTAAGGCTTTCAACACTGTTAGTAGAGAAGGTCTTTGGAAGATAAAGGCGGAATATGCATGCCCCAGAAATCTCATATCAGTGGTGCAGCAATTCCATGATGGTAGGCGTGCTAGGGTTTGGGAAAAATGGAAATAAGTGTAAAACATTCCCTGTAAAAGCAAGATTGTGTCCTGGCTCTGATACTTTCGTCCTCACGTTTTTCTGTCCCTCTGACTGATGCATTCAGAGAGGGAGACGCTGGCATCGTAATCAGATACCAAATTGGTGGTAAGCTGTTTAACCTCAAGAGCTACACGCCAAATTCAAGGTCCTGCCGACGATTGTGCACTAAACGCTGGATCAGAAGCAGATAAGCAAACGCAGTGTTGCTAATTCTCCTGTTGCCCGCACAAACTTCGGTCTCACCATTAACACGAAAATGACTGAGGTGGTACACAAGCCAGCTCCTCGAAGTCTTTATGCTGAGCCCAACATTCAAGTATATGGGGAAAGGCTTACAGTGGTAATTATATTCTCTTACCATGGCACCGCACTGCCCCAAGCGTAAAAATCGATAATTTAATTTATAAGCAACCTTCGAATTGCACGAGCCAGCGCAAAATGTCTAAGAATGCATGGATCAGGCGAGGTATCAGCACCCAAAATTAAGACATAAGTCAACATGATTGCTGTGCACCTTATGCTTCCCTTTGCTTATGAAACATGGACTGTCTATCAGCGCAATGCAAAACATATTAAAGACTTTCACACGGACGAGAATAAAAAACAAATCTTTGACATCACAAGACAGAACAGTGTCCCAGACACCAAGGTTCTCGCACGGGCAGTTCTCTACATCATCGTTATCATTTTAAGACAGTCCCAGCTTCACTGTTGTGAGAATCTCAGACGACGAGAAGATTGTTTTATGGCGAGCTCGTCTATGGTAGGTGCTTTGAACATCTTTCAAAACTATATAAAAGCCTCAATGAAAGCGTTCGATTTAAACTAGGAAACTTAGGAAGATTCCGCAAGGGACAGAGCATCGTAGAGTCAACAGAAGAGCGGCTGCTGGGCGAGATAGACATGGCAGAATAGCGCGGGTTAATACTGCACCTAGATAGGTCCCATTAATATCTTGCAACAACAAAAATAGATCAATAAAAGAATTATTTTTTTTTAAATCTGAAATTCCTGACAGAATCGATCTCATGAGCCATCTGCGCACCCACAGACAGATGCAGAACCAGAATAAATTCGAGGACATAGTTAAATTTTAAAAAAAATTGTCACATAAATAAACTATAGGGTAATTATTTTTTTCTGCGTACTCCATAACTTATATAGTTACGTACACAAGCGTTGCTAAATAGATTTAAAGCAATCAAGAATTATTTTCTATCTGGTATGATGTAGGAATGATAGTTTTAGTCTTTGATTCCCAGTGGAGTAGCTAGAGTTTGTGATGCATGAGATGGACCTTGACTTTTTCAGTTAAATTCAAGAAACCCACAATGTAAACAAAATATAAATTTAAAACAACAAGAAACTATACAGCATAAGAATTGGACCAAAAATGCAAACGCCAAAAAAAAAAGATGCCCCCCCCCCCCAACCGTACACTCTTTCCGCGCCTGTGCTGACAAAGTAGTTGGGATAATTATTTTTCTATTAAATAATAATGAAATGATGGAGCATTTTTTTTCCTTGACATGATTTCTTTGTTTTCCCGTCATTTCGCATTGCAAATAATAAATGCGATCTTTCTGAGCACTGTTTATACATCAAACATTGCTCTTTATACACTGGAAATCGGGAATGTGCCATTTCGAGGCTGCCCACTTCTCTGCGCCATGACACACACGAGAAGCCCATTTCCGGTACAACATGGAGTTGAGCTAAAGTCTACGTTAGCAAAATGCCAACCCGATAAATGCCAACCCCCTCCCCAAACCAATGATAAAATAAATAAATAAAATATGGCATGTTTTATAGGGTATTCATTTAAAAAAAAAAACTATTTTGTCAAAAGTTGACAGTAAGTAAATAATGTAGCACTTAACGCTTAGTATATTTTAAGTATGTACAAACAGCTTTTAGAAATGTTCTCCATGTCTAGCCCCCCAGTGCCCCCCAACTTGACCAATTGTGATTGTACGGTGGATTATGAATGAAACATTCTTTCAATTCTAATCAAACCTTCAACACTTCATGGGGTGGGGCCATCCATGTGCTACAAACGCACGGATTGGGGGGAGGGAGGGGGAGGCCATTGATTGCAGATATTTTGATTACAGGTGTGTATCCGGAGCTAGGCAAAACAGGGGTGGTTGGGCTTGGTATTTTAATATACACATATCGCCTACGCCCGACAGTCCTTAAATAGCATACTCCCAGCCATCAGTCATTGCATTGTATAGAATCATCATACTATGCATTGTATAAAATTGTCATACTATTGCATTGTATAGAATGGTCACACTATTGCATTGTATGGAATCGTCATACTATTGCATTGTACAGAATGGTCACACTATTGCATTGTATGGAATCGTCATACTATTGCATTGTAAAGAATGGTCACACTATTGCATTGTATGGAATCGTCATACTATTGCATTGTACAGAATGGTCACACTATTGCATTGTATAGAATCGTCATACTATTGCATTGTACCGAATGGTCACACTATTGCATTGTATAGAATCGTCATACTATTGCATTGTATAGAATGGTCACACTATTGTATTGTATGGAATCGTCATACTATTGTATTTTATAGAATCGTCAAACAATTCAACGTATTTTCATTTGCACTTACGCACGGCGCAGCAAGGTTGTCCAAAAAGTACGGCTGCAACGGGATGGTCATCAGAATAAAGCGTGTTCTAAAATGATACTGTAGCGGAGACTGATTTCCAGCCGCTTGAAAGGAATGTTGAGAGCAACGTGTGGGAAGTCTTGAAAACCCGTCGCACTAAATTCCTTTCCAGCTGTCATTTTTTTCTTTTCACTTGGTTTTGATTTGTTCTGGTCTTGGAAGGAGGCGTTTTTTGGCCGAGACCTACACATTATTGTATTTAAATTTATTTTTATATTATTGTTTTAAGGTAGAAGACCCCCCTCGGACCCTAAAATTGAAGATCCTTAATTAAAATTAATTTCAACCACATAGATAGATTCTATGGGGTTAATAATTAGTACCTGAGGTGAAATTAGAATTTTTATGCAAATTAGGATCCCAATATGGCCGCCGCGTTACTAAAAATAGCTCATATTTTTCAACACTCATAGCTCAGCAATAAATTGACATTTAGCCTTCTCATATTTCGATCCTAATTTTCCATTCCAAAAAAATGAATGGATTTATTGAGCTTGTCTAACTTTCTTTGTCTTCATTGTGAAGGAAATGTCCAAAATGTCCATCCCGTGGCCTTGGTTTGATGAATTTGGAATTTTGGGAGCAGGTAACACAGATAAAGTGACTCTCAAACTGTTTGGTTTATTGTTTTGAGTTTTTAGGCGGTGAAAATACATTCAGTGGAGCTTTTGTGAGGAGAGAGAGCAGGCGGTTGGCCCATGACAATAAATATAATGGATTTGTATACACGAGGAAATGATGTAGGCTGGAACAATAAATATAATGGATTTGTATACACGAGGAAATGATGTAGGCTGGAACAATAAATATAATGGATTTGTCTATAGAGGGAAGGATGTGGGCTGTGACAATTACTACAGGGGACGAGTCCATAGAGGAAATTATGTTGGCTGTGACAACAAATACACTGAACATGTCAATAGAGGGAGTGGGGTTGGATGTGACAGTAAATGGAATGGATTTGTCTATAGAGGGAAGGAAGTGGGCTATGACAATAAATACAATGGAGCTTTTGCGAAGAGAGAGAGAGAGAGAGAGAGAGAGAGAGAGAGAGAGAGAGCTGCAGGTTTGCTATGAAAATATATAGAATAATCCAGAGATTAAATGAAGAGACAAGCAGGACAATAAGGCTGTGTCTTCTGCACTAGGAAAGGATATTGTTAAACTGCCCAAGTAACCTTCAGTCGGTTGTTATTTGTGTTTTAAAAGGCAACGCTTGATAATTTACAAGGCTTATGGGAAATTAGATGACTTGAGGCCAGGATAAAGTCTCAAATATAGCTAGCGTTATTATACAGATTCTGTAGCTTACACCAGGCCACTGGAGATAATGGGATTGTAATCACGAGGGGATACGTAGATCAATCGTGACAATGATCGTACGTATTTGTTTCTCAGGATGACTATGAGATGATATGTTATATGCCATATAGTGTGGAATGACTCATCCCATATAGTGTGAAATGACTCATCCTATATCGTGTGGAATGACTCATCCCATATAGTGTGAAATGACTTATCCCATATAGTGTAAAATGACCCATCCCATAAAGTGTGAAATGACTTATCCCATATAGTGTGAAATGACTTATCCTATATAGTGTTGAATGACTCATCCCATATAGTGTGGAATGACTTATCTCATATAGTGTAAAATGACATATCCCATATAGCGTGAATTGACTTATCCCATATAGTGTAAAATGGCTTATCCAATATAGCGTGATTCGACTTATTCTAAATAGTATAAAATAACTCATCCCATATAGTGTGAAATGACTTATCCCATATTGTGTGAAATAACTTATCCAAAATAGTGTGAAATGACTTATCCTATATAGTGTGAAATGACTTATCCTATATAGTGTGGAATGACTTATCTCATATAGTGTAAAATGACATATCCCATATAGCGTGAATTGACTTATCCCATATAGTGTAAAATGGCTTATCCAATATAGCGTGATTCGACTTATTCTAAATAGTATAAAATAACTCATCCCATATAGTGTGAAATGACTTATCCCATATTGTGTGAAATAGCTTATCCAAAATAGTGTGAAATGACTTATCCCATATAGCGTGAAATTACTTATCCCATATAGTGTAAAATGGCGTATCCCATATAGCGTGAAATTACTTATCCCATATAGTGTGAAATGACTTATCCAATATAGTGTGAAATGACTTATCCTATACAGTGTGAAATGACTTATCCCTTACAGTGTGAAATGACTTATCCCATATAGTGTGAATGTGGCATTTGTCCAGCTAACACCGGCTCACCGAAGATGACATTTGTCTAGCTAGCTCCGACATTTTGGGTCAATCAGCCGTAGCCTACAGATGGTAAGAAATAGCCTTACGATATCGATATTTGTATATTTAACGTCCTGCGGATGAAAAAAAAATTGTAATTCCCAACCTTCTTTCACAGGTTCATTTATATGCTAGGAGAACCTTTGACTAATAATAAGCATCCTTTCTAACATCTTCAAATGCACTGACGATGTTCCGTTTGGTAAAATACATGATCAGTACAGTCATAATCTTGCGTATATCATGCACCAATCATAATCTCAAATATAAGATATTTTGTTTTAAAAAAATAGTTTGTAAACAGGCCAGTCAGTTGTACTGTCTTTTGTTTCCCAAAAAAGCCGAGTACAAGAGCAAAGTAAAATTGTACAAGAGCCAAGTAGAAGTACCGAGTACAAGTGCCGAGTACAGATGCTGAAGTTGAAGGCCATAAGAAGGTTGTTTGATGAACTTCGCCGAAAAATTGAATTTTTTTTTTTTGAAACTCCTGATGCCAACGCTATAGAGAACGCTACATCTAACCTTGGCGGAGCAATAGAAGCAAGGCCAGGGGAAAGTATCAATGCTTTTTTTTTGTACTGTAGATTAGCTGATCGAACTCGCATCACTTTATGACAGTTTCTGTACAGCCGACATCACAAGAGCGAAGAATTTATGAGTTAAACGAGCGCTGTTTTATTACTGACAAGCAATTCCATCTCTTTCTAGACTCACCATTCTAGCCCCCATCCGAGGTAATGATCTCAGTGTGTGAGTGCTGTATGGAGAGTTCGGACTGGGTCATTCTTTTCTTTCTTGTTGGAATCGCTTGTTTCGAGAATAACTGACGGGTAGACTAATCGAGTTAGGTTAATTGATTTTTCTTCTCTATAGTTAGGATGGAAGAAAATAGTGCTACAAGTCCACAAATCAACTTATTAATTTTTTTTTTACCTCAATCAGAGATAAATTTTGTGCACTCTACTCTCTCCACATTATTAGCTGTATGGACGACTTATATCATTTTAGATGCCATTGCAGATTCGCCCGTTGTCCTTGGTGAAGATGCTAAAACTGTTCGATTTTGGGTGTCCACGATTCCCGAACCCCTTCTGATAAATTACTTGATTGTAATAAAACTTTAAAAATAGAAACGCTTAAAACAGTGGTTCTCAACCTTCCCAATGCCGAGACTCTTTAATACAGCTCCTCATGGTGTGGTGACCCCCAAACTATAACAATTATTTTCGCCGCTACTTCATAAACATATGTTTTCCGATGGACTTAGGTGACCCCTGTGTAGGGGTTGCTCGACCCTCCCCCCCCAACCCCCAAGGGGTCGTGGCCCACAGGTTGAGAACCGCTGGCTTAGAAGAAACGGTCTACACATGGCAATCGATAAAAGAAGTGCAATACATATGAAACTAAACAATTTTTAAAAAAAAAATATGTATACCATTATATCTTCTAAAAATACTCTCCTTCCTGGTAATGCTTCACGTTGTGTTTCTCTCTAGGCTCTAGCCCCTAAGTGTTCGGTAATTCTCCGCCTGCCGCCCTAATCTCGACAACAAAAGAAAAAAATATGGTGTCCTCTATCTAGAAGACGTACTTAAAGATACCATCTTCCTACCTACAAAAATGTAAAGCAGAGATTTTTACCCTCACTCACTGCTCATATCCGCCCTTCGTCATTCCGCGTTTACACTGGACACGCTTTAAGTCGACCCGCCAATACATATCGATCAATTGTGCAATAGTTCAGATTCCTGACGATCGTAAAGATCGGAAACGTCATTTGTACTTTAATTGCAATATTCATTTTTGACATCAATTCTGGCCGTGTTTTAGACTCATTTTGTTGTTGGCTACAAGAAAGAAATCAACTAGCTACCATGTATTAGGTAGCATGAAATAGACCGGCGGATCGTATTTTAGGTGTAATGCTATCCATTTGGTTTTTAAATGGAAATATCAGACCAAAGATTGATCGTTCGAACTTTAAAAATATAATATAATTACATTTTTAAAAGACTTACTTTCAAACATCAGTTTAAACGCACTAAAATGTAGAAATTGAATTTTTAAGAAAATATCTTAAAATGCACAACAACTGTTGTTTGTTAATAAAAGCAGCACGCTAGATAAAGTGTTAAATACAATGATTTGCGAACAGACCAGTCGGTTGCATTGTGATTTGTTGCCCAAATCAAGAGCCAAGTACAAGTGCCGAGTAGAAGAGCCAAGTACAAGTGCCGAGAACAAGTGCCGAGAACAAGAACAATGTACAAGTGTCAAGTATAAGTGCCAAGTATAAGTGCCGGGTCCAAGAGCCTAGTAAAATTATCGAGTGCAACAGCCAAGTACAAGAGCCAAGTACAATTGCTGAGTACATGAACAATGTACAAGTGCCGAGTACAAAAGCCAAGTACAAGTGCCGAGTACAGGTGCTGAAGCTGAAGGCGATAAGAAGGTTGTTTGATGAATTTCGCCGAAGAAGTGAACTTCCCAGTATTGGAAGACAAGTAGAGGCTGCTGCTAATTCAAATAAAATTAGATCTTGTATATATTTTTCATTACAAAATAACACTTCTTCTTCTATATATTAAGGGCCCACGATCAATTTATTGATCATTATGGCTCCTATGAATGTAGATGGGATTTGCAATTTTTCTGTGCTTGGTGTTGAGGATATTTCACTGGTTACAAGAGTAATTCAGTGAGGGTATCATGCACTGGGGGTTGAAAGGCCTGAGGCAATAGACGCAAATGAATGAGCAGTTCCTGTACTGGCTTCTCGCTAGTATGAGCCGGAACTGCCTGTCATGGCCTCGTCACTGTCCATGGGGGAGAGGGACGAGTTTCTGTTTAATGCCAGAGCAGTGGTCCAGCCCATTATTTATCTTGTACATCATGAAGAGTCTGGATAGTCGTCGTCGTTCCTCCAATAGTGACCAGCCCAGTGTTTCCAGCATGCTGCCAACACTAAAAAATGTTTTGTTTTAAAACCCACCAAGATTTGTCTAAATTTCGAACAGATTGATTGAACTTAAATTGATTTAAATTGGAAAAAAATAATTTCGGTTAGACGAATACGAATTAAGTTCATTATCCTATTGGGGGTGGGGGGTGGGGGAGTGGTGGTAAGGATGGGGGAGTGGGGGTAAGGGTGGGGGTAGGGGTGGGGTGGAGATGGGGGGGGGGCTCTGCTTCATATGAGTTAACACAAGTCGGGTTTTTTAAGGATGCAGTCAGCACGAACCATTCAAATGTTTGATGACATTTAAAAAAAAAAAAAGAAAAAACTGATCCGAAATGTTGATATGTATCACATTACAATATTTATCAACATGTTTGTGTATTTATGATTGAATTCAAAACTAATGCGTTCTCGGAGAAGTTAGATACAATTACACACTAATCTAAAAATCTCCCAGTTACTTTAGAGGAAATCAGGAAATTGTAGAAGTAAACTGTGGACAGGATCGTGCCTGGCCAATGGACCCCCTATATGATAAAACAATGTAGTTCTTTGAAAAGGTGGATTGCAGTTCAAAAGGAATTAACAACGCGTCAATTGGTTTTAAGTAACACAATTTAAATGAACACAGTGGCGACAATGATGCATACAAATTCATACCACTATGAATTGCATGGTCCTTTGCTTGAGTCAGTTTCCTCCGTAAGGTACCTGGGTGTTACCATTCAGAGAGAGGTCCGCTGGGACGAGCATATTAACAATGTGTGCAACCAGGCAAACAAGACCATGGGGTTCTTAAGGCGTAATCTAGAGATCAGCAACTCCGGTGTGAAAGAAAGAGCATATAAAGCCTTTGTCCGGCCGCTTTTAGATTATGCATCTTCGGTCTGGGACCCATTCACTCAGAAGAGCATCAACAGGTTGGAGACAGTACAGCGACGGGCAGCACGCTTTGTCCTGAACCGCTACAAGAATACCTCTAGTGTTGGCAGCATGCTGGAAACACTGGGCTGGTCACTATTGGAGGAACGACGACGACAGTCCAGGCTCTCCATGATTTACAAGATAAATAATGGGCTAGTCCACTGCTCTGGCATTAAACAGAAACTCGTCCCTCTCCCCCATAGACAGCGACGAGGCCATGACAGACAGTTCCGGCTCATACCAGCGAGAAGCCAGTATAGGAACTGCTCATTCCTACCAAAGACAATCAGGGACTGGAACAAGCTTCCAAAAAAAAACAGTTGAGGCGACAACACTTGACTCATTTGCGTCTATTGCCTCAGGCCTTCCAATCCATAGTGCATGATACTCTCAAACAGTTACTCTTGTGACCAGTGAAATATCCTCATCAACACCAGGCACAGAGACATTGCTAATCCCATCTACATTCATAGGAGCCATAATGATCAATAAATTGATCGTGGGCCTTTAATATATAGAAGAAGAAGAATTCCAATATCAAAGACTAAAAGAAAGTGACAGTAGACTTTCATACGTATAGCAGTCTGAGGAGAAATCAAGATTAGAAACTAGCGCACAGAGTCGAGCCTAAACTGACCATCGGTAAAGCTTTTAAAACTGTTGAAATAACTTCTGTCAGCTTCATCTAAGGACACGTGATACAACACGCGCACGTTCAAACATCAATTTGATCTCTCCAAATAATAACCGAAAATAAACGTAACTTAATCCTTACCAAACAAAACCACATTTCGCCTGTGTCAGATCTGGTTTCTCTCATCGTTTACTAAGCAAATTGTCCAAATGTATTTGAAGCAAAACAAATATATATAGGGGCCTATGGCAAAAATATATTTTTTGTCACAATAAATTTTGTCTAAACACATAGGCTCAACACAAAAATATCGTGTTCCAATACATCTTGTCCAACACAATCTTGCCCAACACAATCTTATCCACAGATCTTATCTAAAACATCTTGCTTTTACGCATTAGGCCCCAACAGATCTCCTAACGACCAATCCAAAAAACCCCACGTGATTGTGTCTTATGACAAATGCTACTTTCAGCTCAGTTTAGAGAAAGATCACTGATAACCATGCCCTGTAAAATAAAAGTTCCATGGCTTCGGTTGGAAATGATGCTTACTGTATACTTCACCTTTACCTAACCTAAAACCTCTAAGATGTAATTGAGTCTCGTAATAGCGCCCTATATCTTCCTTTACATCCACACATTTCTCCACAAATTTTACTTTTAACCATTTACTTTCAAAATTCAAAGGCATTTTTTAAATTTTTTCTATCGCCATAAATCCCACCCACCACCCCCTACTTTTTTTTAACACACACCCAGAGGCGCCAGAGACAAACTTCTGCTTCTAATCTCTTCTGCACTCGTACCCTCTGTCCTTCCGGTTTGCCGTCTCAGTGCAACCCTTTCCCCCAAACCCATGTTTCTTCCTCTTCTTCGCTTATCATTGTCATTTCCTTCTCCGCTCACGTGATCTAATCCGATAAGACACACATGCACATACCCCCCACCCACACGAACACAGAATGGGATCAGAAAACAATTTGCAAAGAGATGGGTATGGCATTTATTTTATGACGTGTACCCGGGCATCACGTTTCTGGTATGAGATCCATTTACGATATCAGAATGGTTGCGGAGAGAGAAGAATTATCATTAAAAAAAAAAAAAAAATATTTAAAATCATAATGTAACTGAAAAACAGCAAATTTTTATGATGAGTTTATATCACAATGTTTGATTAGGGTTCATTCTACTATTCTTTTTTCTGTGATTACCCTTTCCAAACTTTCGGGAAAATTAAATTGTTCGTTCTTCGTTAAAATTAAAAAAAAATAAAGAAATTATATTTGGGTGGTTTTAAATAAGTGCGAAATGAAGTGAACTTTCTGTAAACATGATGGAATATTTTTATTTTTTTTTAAAGATCTGTATGATGGTGTGTGGCTTTTCTGTTTGATAGATTTAAAAGTCATGTCTTGAAATTAACAGACGATTGAACTTACGATTAATGGCCGGAGCCTTTCAGGGTGATTAACTATACATTTGAGACCCAGTGATGCAAGGGGGTACGGTATACAAACTCAAAAAGGGGCACCGAATAAAAAAAAGACAGAAGAAGATACAAAATTGAATGGATTGAAAAGCTTGGGGAAAAATGATTTTGTAGGGGTAGACAGTATTACATTGATTGAGTATTGATCAGCTGTGGTGTTAGAGAGTAATAGACTAGAGGTGAGGGAGGTCAGGGAGGAATAGATTGAATAGAGATTGATGGATAGATTGTGAAAACGTCGATTTCGTGTGTGGACGTAGAGTACAATGCACGACATTCAGATGAATGAGATGAGAGAAGAATATTTACTCTCAAAAGAAAAGATCTTTACAATTTCTTTCCTTTTTGATTTTTTTTTTTTTTTAAATTTTGAACGTGAAACTATTGCAATTATCTTTTTCCGTCAACGACAGAATCTGTTTTTTTTTTATATTGCTGTTTGAATAACATAGTCCAGTCGTCTGGGGACATTGTAAGCATAGTTAGACTTATAGAGGGTTCACTCGTAAAGTACATTACATATTTCATCACTTGACATGTTCCGACAATTTTTTTATATTTTGTGTGGTTCTTTTACATTTTTTAAAAGCCTTTTCCCATCACTTATAATAAAAGAATTACCAATCATCTGAACATAGTGTCTATTTCAATACACTGCTCCTGTTAACTGATTTGTTGTGTCTATTTCATTATTCCTGTTAACTGTCATAATAGATTCCACTTAAAAACTCACTTTATTGTGTCTATTTCAATTCACTTTCCCTGTAAACTGATCTAATGTGTGTATTTCAATTTACTGTTCTTATTGACTGATCTATTGTGTCTATTTCAATTCACTATTCCTGTGAGCGGATCTATTGTGTCTATTTGTAATTCACTATTCCTGCTATAACTGATCTATTGTGTCTATTTCAATTCACTGTTCAGCAAGTTTTTAAAAATAATATCTCTTCGAATTATGGTAATGAAATAATATAAGTTATGTGAAATGAAACATTAAAAAAAACTCATTCATGTTCTCAATTTATTAGTGGAGAGTAAATCTGTCTTTTAAATGTTTATCTTTATACAATCATATCATTAAGATTTCAGGTTAATTTCATTTTTGAGCTAAATTATATTTAAAAAAAACACAAAAGCATGGGCTTTTCCATACGTTACTCCAATCCCTATTCCATGTGTTTTCCATAAGTTACTCCAATCCCTATTCCATGTGTTTTCCATAAGTTACTCCAATCCCTATTCCATGTGTTTTCCATACGTTACTCCAATCGCTATTCCATGTGTTTTCAACACGATGTGCCAAGATTTTATATGTGAAAATTGTCACAGCGCCACAATTATAAAATCCCAGAGCAGTGCACATGCTTACAAAAAAAACTTTAAAATAATTTAAACTATTATTTTTAATTACAGGATTCATGACAAGATAACGACATCTTGAATTAATTTTTAAATCATTTTTTTACGGGACATTGACAACGTTTGTCCTTGCGTCTCTTTATCTCTTCCTGAAAATGTTTGGCTGAATTTGACTTGTAATTATAATTATTTGCATTGATAGTTTCCGGAAACTTCCAATCTTACAGCGGTCCCCCCCCCAACAAAGTATAATTCCATTGTTACAGCCCCCACCCATATATATCATCATGCCATTCTTACAGTCCCCAAACATTTTATGATTCTAACCCATTTATTTCATTTTGCGATACTTCCATTAAGTTTACCCTACCATACCCACCCCGCCTTTTTTATTTTTGGAATGAATAGTCATGTCATAATGACGTCCACTTAAAAGCTGACTTTTCTTGATTCACCAACCGAGGGCCAAACCCTTCCCACCAAACAAACTACCCCCACCCCCCCCCAAAAACCTTCCACACCAACAAACTACCACCAGGACAAACCCTTTCACCCCAATAAACTATCCTCAGTACAGACCCTTGAACACCACCAACAAACTATCTCCAGTACAAACCCTTGCACCCAAACAACCTACCGCCAGAACAAACCCTTCTACCCCAACAAACTACCCCTAGTATAAACCCTTCCACCCCAACAAACTACCCCAGTACAAACCCTTCCACCCAAACAACCTACCCCCAGAACAAACCCTTCTACCCCAACAAACTACCCCCAGTACAAACCCTTCTACCCCAACGAACTCCCCCAGTACAAACCCTTCTACCCGAAACAACCTACCCCCAGAACAAACCCTTCTACCCCAACAAACTACCCCCAGTACAAACCCTTCTACCCCAACGAACTACCCCCAGTACAAACCCTTCTACCCTAAACAAACTACCCCCAGTACAAACCCTTCTACCCCAACAAACTACCCCAGTACAAACCCTTCTACCCAAATAAATTACCCCAAAAAACCCCACCCCAACCCCAACAAACTACCTCCAGGACGAACCCTTCCACCCCGACAAACTACACCCAGGAAACTCCCCAACTCCAACAAACTACCCCCAGTACAAACCCTTCCACCCCAACAACCTTCCCCTAGAACAACTCCCCCCCCCCCCACACCGCCAACCCCAGCAAACTACTCACAGACTTCAACCTGCACATCGATAGCCTAAGCCGTCCATGATTTACGCAAATACCATCTCAACCAGAAGACATACCAGCGACAATCTCAGCTAAATCCTGACCAATAACAGACACTGACCCATTTGACGTCATAAGCAAGCCATCGCTTTCGCTTCAGTCCCGCCGAAATCCATTTGTTTAGCTCAACGTTAGAGGGGGAGTGGGGATGGAGGGAGGAAAAGGAGAAAAAAAGAGAGAGATTTTGTGCTTGGTGGCCGCCGGACGTAGATGTGACTTGAATTGAACATTACTTCTCACTTGGTCCAGTCAAAGATTAAATGATGAACGCGGTCGCCTGATCTTTATCAATCAATGATTGAAGAACTATTCTGATCAATACAATTTGTGGCCTGTCTTGGGGGTCATTGCCGCAATGGTGGGGGCGGGGGGGCGGACTAAGATCTTTAGAAAGGGTGGACCTCGTCCCTCCAACCCCAATAAATAGAATATACACTTATGTGACTGAAATGGACTTAAGTCACACATTTGTGATTGAAATGGACTTAAGTCACACATTTGTGATTGAAATGAACTTAAGTCACACATTTGTGATTGAAATGGACTTAAGTCACACATTTGTGATTGAAATGGACTTAAGTCACACATTTGTGATTGAAATGGACTTAAGTCACACCACACATTTGTGATTGAAATGAACTTAAGTCACACATTTGTGATTGAAATGGACTTAAGTCACACACTTATGTAACTGAAATTGACTTGATTCATACACGTACGTGACTGAAACTGACTTATTTCAAAACTTATGTTACTGAAATTGACTTATGTCACAACTTATGAGACTGAAATTGACTTTTGTCATAACTTATGTGACTGAAATTGACTTAAGTCATAAAGACATTAAAGGCCTACTTGTCAGTTGTTTAGCAACCAATGATGCTAGGGTATTGAGGATAATTTGTAATGGAATGCGTTCAAGCCATATGAAGGAAATAGTGGCACAAGATAGGTGAAAGCATGAAAGGGAAAGATACAATTAGGACAATCAAATTGACATTGATCTGAAAGAGCATTGGTGATTGGTCAAAGAGAGCAGTGGTCATTGGTCTGAGAAAAAAATGGTCAATATTCTGAGAGAGAAATGGTCAAAGTTCTATTCTATGAGAAAAAATGATTATTGTTCTGATAAAGAAACGGTCATCGTGTTATGAGACAAATGGTCATTGGTCTGAGAGAGAAATAGTCATTGGTCTAAGAGTGAAATGTTCTTTGGTCTTAGAGACTTTTGGGCATCGGTCAAAGTGAGTAATAGTCATATGTCTGAGAGAGAAATTGTCGGTCATTAGTCTGAGAGAGTATCGGTCATCGGAGTAAGAGAGATTCTCACTAAAAATAAGTATTTCTGATAGTGGACACTTTGAAAATTGACATCTCTTCATCGATAGCACTCAGGTTGCATTTCCAATATATTCCTAAATTAAATCCAATGTGAGCAGTATGTGATACCACGAGCTGAAATCAGCTGCCGTTGAATGATGTTATCACATTAAGTTTGTGATACGCCGATGAGATCAGCTGTCATTGAATGGCATTACTAAAAAAAAAAAGTGAAATGTTAATAAGCTCAGCCTTCATTCGATTTCCTCACCACAAATGTCCACGAGAAAACAGAGCACCACCGTCTTCATCGACCAGCGTGCCCCGTTTCTATCCAGTCTGGAGAACGGTTTAATGTCCGACTGTTAAGCTCCAGCCACCGACCGGTCTTCTGGTTTAAAGCCTGACAGGGGCCATCAATATAGTCCTTAATAGCCCAGACGGTCACACCGGACCCTCAGGTGCATGTCCTTGTTGCGTCGGACTGGCTTCCCAATCACGTCACGGGAGTCTATCGTTTACCATTTCATGTTCAGTCAATCTTTTACCATTTCACTTGAGTCTATCTCTTACCAGTACATGGGTCTATTACCATTCTAGCACCAATTTATCAATCGATCTATTCATCTATTCCAGAAGTTCTTAAACTTTTTTTCCGGCCGCCCCTCGCCAGCACCATAAAATCATCCCTACAGCCCCCCTTCCCCCCGTTGTGTTAACAATATTTTATATTATAATTCAAGACATTGGTTAGCTGAAGGTTGAGAACCACTGGGTTTGCACAACTCTGTAGAAAAAGATAAAAACATAATAAAATGTGATATTGTTATTTTGTATGTACAGCGCGGTGAGCCTAGCCCTAGGCTGGGGTACCGCGCTATATAAGACAACATATAATAATATATGTCCTTAACATTTTAAATAATATATTTAAAAAGCTAGCTGCTTACATTAATTAAGTAGTAAATTGATTTACGACCCTTTAATTAGCATATACGTGTTTCTTATAAAGTAGAATTATGATAAGGCACTCAGTAATTAATAACTTATAACTTATACATCGCTCTATTATGATTACTGTATGTTTTCTAGGGATGGGCTCCTACAAGACTCTCAAATCAAAACTTTCGGAAATATTGCTTATATCTATTTTTGCATGACAGAGTTTCTTGACTAACTCCCAAATTCTTAATAATGACATGGAATTTATGAAAATGTCTTCTGATACCAAAAATCCAAGTCCGGAAACCTAAACATTGCCTTCAGTTGTGAATTAGATATTCATCGAACAAACCAAAATCATCAGCAAAATAACATAGGTTTATCACCCAATCAGACTTTCCATTAACGAAGACCTGAAAATCGCTCAGAGAGAATTGTATGTTGTAACCTATTCGAATTAGTCGCAAGATGTGCAAGCAATGGCGTCACTAAGGGGGTGGACAGCACAGGAGGCCACCCTCGCATGGGGAGGATACAAATGGAAAATTAAAATTTTGACAATGTTCACACAAGTTCATTTGAACATGAAATTGATCTGGGTGTCACAAGATCATGGTACTTTAATATCATGCTGCCAACAGAACAGTGTGTCACCATAGTCGGTTGCCACAAGAAAGGTGTGTCAGAGGTCGTCACCAGAACAATGTGTCACCATAGTCGGTTGCCACAAGAAAGGTGGGTCAGAGGTTGCCACTAAAAAGGTGGGTCAGAGGTTGCCACAAGTAAGGTGGGTCAGATGTTGCCACTAGAAAGGTGGGTCAGAGGTTGCCACAAGAAAGATTGGTGAGAGGTTGCCACAAGAAAGGTGGGTCAGAGGTTGCCACTAGAAAGGTGAGCCAGAGGTTGTCACAAGAACTTGGTGTCATGACGCTGAGAAGGTTGTCATTGGAGTAGGGTATCATCACGTGAATTCTTTTGTGTAAAATTTATAAAACAAATTTAAGACACATGGAGCCATTTTCGCTAGAGCTACACAAGAACTGCGCTTAACTCTGTTTAAGGACACAAAAGTATCAGATCTTTAATAAAAAAGGATTTACAAGCGTACATTCCCTTAAAAAAATTTATCCATTCAATATTGTTGCACATAGCCATCCTCTTACCCAGTGGTTCTCAAACTCCCTAATGCAGCGACCCTTTAATGCAGTTCATCATTTTGTGGTGACCCCCAGCCATACAATTATTTTCGGTGCTACTTCATAAAAATATTTTTTTTTCGGCGGTCTTAGGCGACCCCTGTATAAGGATCGTTCGACCCCCCATAAGGGTCGCAACCCACACGTTGAGAACTGCTGCTCTAGCCCTTGTTTATGTTCTGGCACAAACTTAAGCCCGTACACTGTAACCTTAAGGACACTCTTCAAAAAACCAATTTACCCCAAGGACTGCTTATCCCTTTCATTGTATGCATCCTCTAACGGCTCCTGTCTAACCAAAGCCGCATCTTTAATGTTATATCCAAGCAAATATCTTTCCTTAATCTCCCTCCGAAGACCTTTGCCAGTAATTCGTCTTGTCAATGATCAAGAAAACATATCTATTAGTTACAAGCTTGCACGAACTGTTTCGATGTTTCGAATTGAGTATCGATTTCGATTATGATAATGCCAACCCCCACCCCACCCCCTCGCGTGTTTCCGAATCGCGGCCGCATGTCGTATCGGTTCTTACAGATTTATGCAACGATAACCGAAAACTTCATTACAACTCTGATTGGGAATCGAACACGGTTATTTTAAATCATTTTAATACCGAGGCCCACACGCCGTATCGATTACGAAATTAGCCAACGGGGCTGTTTGAAAGGGAGATCGAAATTTTAAATGGCCAGAAGGTCAGGCGAGTACCGGATCTGCGCCCCCCCAAAAAAAACATCTCGGAGGTATTTGTCTATTTCTCAGACCTGCGTGCTCTGTCAGGATCATCCTTCGGATAGTCTTCCGGGGATGGGATGTCCGGAATTTGGTGAACTGATCCCTTAAACGAGACATTAAAAAAAATAAAGTAGAAGATATTAAAACCAAGAATAAAAAAGATATTTGTATGAAACTGAACTGGAAAGAGGACACCGGATATTGGTAATTATAAAGTGGGGTGGAAAGAAGATTAGTTTCTGTTCTTAGATCGCCAAGGCTAAGATTTATAAGTGTGCCATATTTCAAGTGGTTTTAAATTCAAGGGATTAACAAAATATACATTTTGATGTGCTTTATTTAAAAAAAAAATTAACTGTTAGAATCGTTTTAAAATTAAAAACATTTGCGATTTGTAAAGTAAACCGAAATTTATTAGTGACATTACATTTATTAGTGACATTAAATTTATTCGTGACATTAAATTTATTAGTGACATTAAATTTATACGTGACATTAAATTTATTCGTGACATTAAATTTATTAGTGACATTAAATTTATTAGTGACATTAAATTTATTAGTGACATTAAATTTATTAGTGACATTAAATTTATTAGTGACATTAAATTTATTTGTGACATTAAATTTATTAGTGACATTAAATTTAATAGTGACATTAAATTTATTCGTGACATTAAATTTATTTGTGATATTAAATTTATTAATGACATTAAATTTATTCGTGACATTAAATTTATTAGTGACATTAAATTTATTCGTGACATTAAATTTATTCGTGACATTAACTTTCTTGGGTGTTAAATTAAATTTATTTTCCTGGACACAACCAACAAAGGTTCTCAATCTGAATCTGAGGCACTGAAAAAATAGTTTTATTTGCAGGTGACCACTGCAGCCCTGAACATGACGATAAAGCAGATTATATTTAAACAGATTTGTCAATAGATTTATCATTGTTACTTTCAAATTTATAAATATTTTAAAAGTATTTAGTAATACATTTTAGGACTATTAATAGAAGTACATTATAGGGACAATTTAAAAAAAAGAGTGTTCAATTTACTTATTTAAAAAAAAAATAATTTCATTGTTAAGTATTGAAAGTAGTTAAAAATTGAAAAATCGATTTTTTTAGAAACGTGATGATTTTTCGACTATACACTTTTAAAATGTGATATCGTTAAAATGAGCTGGGCTGATAAAGTGCTGACTACAGACGAAGTCTCTTTTCACGTTAATATAAAATTTATACACACGCAGTGTTGACGGAAAAAGCAAATATTTACCTTTGCAAAATTTTTAAATTTTCGTCGCATACACCCCAATGCGCTTCATCCGTGTGGCTCTGGCGATGTCCATCTGGGTCAGTTTCATCGACCGGATCCAGGTCGATGTTCAGTTGCCTTTTCGTAAGTTTACTTCAGCGAAGTATTTGACCTGCACGGAATCAGAGTAGATCTATTTGATTTATGTTTATAAAAAAAACGTTTATGGATATGTGAAAAAAAATTTGAACATTTGCGTTACAGACAAACTTAACATTAAGCCTAAGAAACCGGACATATGTCTGTTGCTGATAAATGAAATAAAAAATGCTCTCTTCTGAATTTTTTCTCCGGAGTAGATTTTTGTGCGTGGAATCTATTAAGTTTTTAAACTCCCCCCACCCCGTATAAAAGGTGCCACCTCTGACGATACATGTCCATAGACGAGTTGTTTGTAAGGAATCTATCAAATTTTTAAACTCACCCCCATCGCCAAAGGTGCCACCACTGACGATACATGTCCGTGGACGAGTTGTTTCAAATGAGTGATAGCCCCTGCTTCATAAACCCTGATTTAAAAAAAAAGCAGAAAATACATATCATAAATAGGAAATACTCTGGGATAAAAGAATATATATGCACATATACATATTATGACAGGACTTGAAAAATACCCTCTTTCAAAACAAAATAAACAAACCATTTTAAAAAAATTAATAAATAAAAAATTTAAATAAAACACTTTATGCTCTTAAGAAAACAAAAATTAAATGATGCAGGAAAAAATGGTAATGTTGTTAGAACAGCAAACAACAACAACAACAAAAAAAAAACAATAAAAAAAACTAACAACAAAAACTGACTTTGGAGGGTTGAAATATGCAGTAGTATGAGGACATTCGTCATCATCTTGATCCTGCTGAAGGTGCCTTAAGAGGATCTTTAAAAAGGATCTGAACATTAGTTTTTGATGGCGTGGTTGCCCTAGATCAGTGGTTCTCACCTGCCTAATGCCCACGACCCTTTAATACAGTTCCTCATATTGTGGCGAACCCAAACCACATTCTTTTTTTCGTTGCTACTTCATAACTGTGGTGTGTAAGTGTTTTCGGGTGGTCTAAGGAGACCCCCGGCAAAGGGCCATTCGACCCCCGAAGAAGTCGCGACCCACAGGTTGAGAACCGCTGCTCTAGATAATGACTTATCCTGTAAATGGGCTCGACTGTCTTAATGCGGGCATGTTGTAACTGTCATCCTCATGAACGAACATTTCTAAACCAGACATAAACCACTAAAACAATGGCAGCGCGATGCGTGAACTTCCCCGTTTCCAAAGGTTTTAAAACGCATTTTAGCACTAAAGTAAAGCCTTTTATAAGAATCCGATTAGTGCTAATCAGTGGCGTAGCTAGGGTTGGTGTCACCCGGTGCGGTAAACTCATGGTGTCAGCCCCCCTCCTCCCCGACTTGCACAATTGATTTCTTCTGGTTAATAAATATAAGTCCACAGTATAACAATAAATATGACAAGAGCAAAAACAAAAACAATGGAAGGTCAGGAGGTCAATGTTACGGTACATGAAGTTAACTTTATTTAAAATTTTCATTTCCCGGTCGTCAAAGCTGCAAACCTGTCAATCACTTGATCAAAATCAATATCATTCACGTATCACTTTCGATTGATGGTAAGGCCAGTGGAGAAAGCCTTGACTGTCCCTGGGGGGATCGTAAATAGTTCTTGATAAGCCTTAGTTTTGAAAAGCACCGCTCACAGGAAGCCACAGACATACATATCGTAAGGAACAATTGAAGGCTTAGCGAGAGTACTGGAAGAGATTCTAGGAAGTCACATTCAGCTATGAATTTTAAAACATCAAACACTGACCAGTCCATGATGATTAAAATTAAAAGTCAGCTGCCTTTTGGTTTATTCTAAGCCTTGGTATTTCTTTTAAAAGTTCATCTTCTGATAACTCATCATAGAAAGAGGTTAATTTTGGAAAGGGCACCAATAACCTTTCTTTATTTGCAGATAGTAGACTCTTGGGTTGAACAGCCCCAGACATATTTGCTACTAGGGTTAGTAAGATGATCTGATTTGGAGTTCAGAATAAAAGCGATCAGAATAATACACTCCAGCAGCTCCCTACTGTTTTATTCTCGCAGAGAGAGAGAGAGAGTCCAGCATCTATTAATTATTATTGTTCTCCTGTCATTCTCTTCTTAAACGTTCATCTTCTCGTAGTATATTTAAAGTGCATTTTCAATAGCATGTTCCACCACGTTACAGCGCTTCTTGTGCAGAAACAATCTTAAGGTCTCTAGGTTGTTCACCTCTTTCCCAAGAGTAAAGCCTTTAGTCTGCAGATACTGCTGTGTAAGTTTAACTTCCTCAAGTAGATCAGCCCAAAGCTAAAGGTAGCAGATAAACATTAAATCACAGACAACATGTTAAAGACCTTGTGCTGTACTTTTTGTATACGAAATATTCAAGAGGATCACACAGAGCTTCAATCACCGCCACACATTCATCAAACTTTTCTTTCATTGTTTTAACAGCAGCATGATGAGCACTCTAAAGTTGTTTTGACAGTCTTTTCACCGACATTCCAGTGTGTTCAATGACACCATCCCATCGTTGAGTGGATCCAGCAAAGAGGGGAGATATTCTCTCAAGAGTAATGAAAATGTAATGCACGAAGCATTTTCAGCATAAGAGTGTCCCTTTCGAATGTTACCGAACACTTCAATCGGCGTTGGATAAAGATCAAAAAAGTATTTTTTTAAACCCCAATTATAGGGTTCCTCATTTCTGGCGTATCACTCGTGAACGTTTAATAAAGCTCGCATTTGGATTGGTTAAGTGTGTGGGAAAACTTAAGTGTGATCGGTTATCGTTTTATAAAATTCGGTTGACTGAGCAGAGCAGGCTCTACAAATATACACCATGTCAATTTGGTGTTACCCACTGAGATGGTGTCACCCACTGAGATGGTGTCATCCACTGAGATGGTGTCACCCACTGAGATGGTGTCACCCGGTGTCTCTGCATCACCCTAGTTACGCCACTGGTGCTACTTCCTTGGTAACTTATTAAATTTATTTCTACCTTAAAACAAAAAATAATACAATTATATTACATACATTATATATTTCCACATAGGTCTAAGCATATTTATTTGCTGACTTTAAATTGATTCGATTTACTTAGGAAATCAAATCTCCCTGTCAGTGATTTTTTTAGAATCCAATTTAGAGATATACGAATTCTATCTTCCACGGTTGTTGAACACAAATTTACATGCAAGTTAGGGAATTTTTTTTTTTAGCGATATTGAGAAGAAAATAATATTACACAGAAACACAGAGATATAAACTTACACAAAGTATATTGGGGATATCACCACATCAGCATTTTTAAGCAAGGGGAACCAATGTCTTCAACGAAATCTCTGTTTTTTTCACTTTGTTACCAGCTATTTTAATTTCATGATTTTGGTTTTGTACCCTAAAACTTACCACGTGGTCCTCGCGTACACTATCAATACAGCGCACCCCCCCCCCTTCCCAAAACACACAAACAATTTCTTGTCTCATAACTACCACCTTACCACCGGTGGGGGGAAGAAAGAAAAAAACCCTTTCCGGATCTACCCTAATATTTACGTTGATGTCCCGAACACCACTTAACCCAATCACCTGTCATGTCCACTCAGGCAAATTAACTCGATACGTTCAGTTGGAGTGGGCTTTGGAATATATTCGAGTCTCACAACAGCAAAGCCGCTGGTATCGATTACTCATTAAACTGACGGTCGGCCCCTTCTCTGTGTTCCTGTCGCCGAAGTGTGAATAGATTTCGTGTTTCAGCACGCATAATCAGAGTAATCGTATCAGAGTAATCGTATCAGAGTAAGTGGGAACACTGAAGAGAATTGCCCCCCCCCCAAACCTCTATCCCCTCCCACCCCCAAAATATTATCACCATTTTCTGAAACAGCGCATTTATCAGTTACCTTACTTTACATTCAAATTTGAGCTTTTTTCGTGAATAGCGTCTACTGCCCATACTGAGTACACATGACACACTCATATCCTCAACATCGGATTCAAGCTGTTCAAAGTCTTAGTGCAGGACGTAGAAAGGATTTACAGCAAAGAACCCATGGGGAGCGACAGGCGTCATTGTTGAAAGCCTAAACTAAGTCAAACTTTAAAAAAAAAATTAAATTAAAAAAAAAATAAATTAACAACCCTTAAAACAAATTTTAAAAAATAATTTTAAAAATTTTCGGGTGTGGGGATTTTGGGGGGGGGGGGGTTGGGGGTGGAGGGGAGGGGTGGGGCGGTGGGGGGTATAAATCCTTCATATTCATCTTGTTTGCATTTATGGCACTGTACAGGTTTGATCGGCTATTAAGAAGCGTTTGTGTAAATGAGCAAACCTCTGGCTAGATCACGTTTCATATTTCCTTCATTTTCCGCTTCGAAAGTACATTTTATTTTTTTACTGCATACCCAAATGCTTTCAAGAAATACAAAGCGCATAGCAGCAGCTACAAAATTCATCTCCACACCATAACCACGCAGCCATCGAACAACTCATTAAAATTCCAAACCCTTCAAACTCTTTTTTTTTTTTTTTATAAACAGGAAAAGCTGATTTTTGGGGGTTAAAGATTGGGGGTGGGGTGGGGGAGGAAAATTCTGATGACGTCACATAACGAACACATCAAATCATTGGCCTCGGCTCGGCGTGGCCCTGAAAACAATTAATGCTGATGCCGAGTTTCAGCTCGATAGGGTGACGGAAAGTGGGTCAATTAGCCTTCCGAAAATTATGACGCCACAAAAGAAAGAAAGAAACATGAGATAAAGCGTAGTTAATATACAGGATTTTTAAAAAAAAACTTGGCAAAACTCGTCCTAGAAGAGTATAAAAATAATATTATTTCATGCCGGAAAGATTTATTTGGTCTAAATTTAGATATGAAATTCCCGCACTTAAAACCAAGTGATGCATAGTTGATGACTATGGCTAAATCGTATCAAACCAACTTCATTAAGTCAGTTGGCCCCGGGGGTGGGGGGGGATATGTTAAAAATATCTTCTAACTACCATAACAACTTTCATGCACAAATTTCATGCAGTCATAAACTTAATCGACTTATTTATAATCTGTAATTTGTTAAAATGTTTTTTTTTTGAGAAAAGTCCTCTTTCGCTAAATTTTTTTAATAATTTTGACAATTAATGATATTTAAAGTACATCCAGCTGTCCCGATGTTGCAGTGCGAGCTGGCATCCTTGATGCCGACTTATATAACCCACGAGATGTTTTATTATTTCTAAGACCAACAAGTACATGGATTGTCACCGTCATGCTGTTATTTTCTCACATCACCCGTCTCCGCTGTTGTCTCTTCCACACAGTGTCCTGTCCCTATAGCATTTAAATGTTCTTGAGACTAAAACGAACATCAAGTTTACATCAGGGGCGTCACTTCAGGTTTTTTCACGGAAAGGGTGGGGGGGAATCAAAACTTGGTCGGATCGTTACGCTGTTTATTGCTGGAGGCGCTAGTGTTCATAGCAATTTAAATAAAACCTGCAAATTGTGGGTTGGGGGGGGGGCAAATGCCCCACCCTGCCCTACCCAAATGACATACCTGGCTAACATCAATTTAACATCAGTTTAAAAAAACGTTATAAAAAAAAAGAAGAAACAACATCAACCGCAACCCCCCCTTCCCTCACCTTTTTTTTCGACCCATAAAGTGGAGGTCACCAGCGGTTCTAAGTCTCTTTAACAATGAGGGTCAACTAAACGATTATTTTTCAGCCTCTGGTATGTTACGTAAAGAGCCTTTGGACGGCCGGGGGGGGGGCAGTGGCGTAGTGAAGGGGGCATCATGCCCCGGGCGCTACTCACAAAGGGGCGCCAAATTGTATATTTTACATATAATATTGTATGGTTTTCGAATAGGGGGGTGCTGAAAAGGTATTGTGCCCCGGGCGCGAGTTAAGCTCACTACGCCACGGGGGGGGGGGGGGGTTGGTTAAATAAAATATAAAATAAAAAAAAACGCCAACCTGTGATGTTATACACGCATACATTGTTGATACACTTGTCCAGATAAGCTTCATCACAGATCCTTTCGTTTGGTTGTATGGCGACTACGTCACAATCACGCGTGGTTTCATTTTTTAGGGTATTATGTAGACCGCCGTGTTCAACCGTAGGCCTAGCTAAGGGGGGCAGGGGGAACAGACTAGTTAGGGGCGCCAAATTGTGCATTGGTATTATTTTTAAAAAAATGAAAATAATGGGTTTTAGGGTTGGAAAAAGAAATGGAAAGCGCTTTAAAATGAATCTCGTCCCCCGGGCGCCAAACACTATAGCTACGCCTCTGTGTATCACCGTGGGTTTCAATGCCATATTATGTTTTCATATTTTATATTGTTGTTCCCTAGGTCATATTATGGCTCCCTATGTCAACAATTGTTTCCAATGTCATACCTTTCGTTCTCAATGTTATATTATGGTACTCAATTTTTTTTTATTGTTGATTCAACCATGAGCCCCTGAAGTAAACAATTACATTTGCACACGTGTGAAATGTTAATCACAACACATAACAAACACATCAAATCACAGGCCTCGGCTCAGCGCGGCCTTGAAAACAATTAATGCTGATGCATTATTGAGCGCCATTTTGGTGTAAACACGACAACGGTTTTATTCATGCGTGAACAACCCACACAGGCGATCTACTGCCAGTGAAATAGCGGGGTGCGTTAACAAAGCAGAGGGAGAGGCCATCATAGCGTTGTAAATCCCAAGCCAGCTTTTAATTATTTCCCCCCATTCCATATCGGTATTAAGCTAGAAGAATTAAGTTGCTCTTGATCAAAAAAGAGGTTAATTTCTCATACTAACAACACAGAACCAGTTCTCATACTCACAACACAGAGCCAGGTCTCATATTAACAACACAGAGCCATTTTTCATACTAAATACAAAATCATAAAGATAATCAGGTACTGGTACAAGCTTCCAAAAGAAACAGTTGAGGCGACAACACTTGACACATTTGCGTATATTTCCTCAGGCCTTTCAAACCCAATGTAATGATACCCTCGCTGAGTAGCCCTTGCAACCAGTGAACTATCCTCTTCACTACCAGGCACAGAAACATGACAAATCCCTCTACATACATAGGAGCCAGAATGATCAAAACTTTGATCGTGGGATCTTAATATACAGAAGAAGAAGAACACAGAGCCATTTCTCATACTAACAAAACAGAGCCATTTCTCATACTAACAAAACAGAGCCATTTCTCATAGTAACAACACAGAGCCAGTTCTCATATAAACCCGCTGTCGGCCCAGGATGGAGTAGCGAAAAAGACGCTTTCGTTCCCATAATTCAAGGCTCGAGATTGGCTGATTGGTCTTCGTACCAGCTAATCAGATTGCTTCTTACATATTCCTGCACATCCTGGCCTTTCAATGGCGGCTCCCATTTACAGTTTACTAGCTTTTGTTGTGTTCATTAATTTTGTGTGTGTTGCAAGAAATAATGTGAAATTCCAAACTGTCTGACAGGAAAATTGAACATTATATCCGTAGTGATTTTGAAATTCTAGCTGTGAATCTGACACGGACACTGTTGAAACGAACAACCAGGTAAGTAATGAAGACGACCAAAATGAGGATGTTCACGATAATGTTGTGAACTGTTGGTTTAGGCATCCTTACAAGCGTTGAGTACATCATGCTATTTTTTACAATACACATCACTCAAATGTTTATGAGAGACACCAAAAGGTATGCAGACAACTTTCTCAGTAACACCAAGCTTAAGAGAAGGTCCCCCAGGTCATAAATGGGGGCATGTTACATTGAGTGTCTGTAGCAACTGAAAAAATAAAATTGGCCAGGGTCAGGACAAGGAGCAGAACCATGGACCAGAGGTGTCTGAAGGGCCTCCATGGGCCTGGATTCCCAAGATACAAGTGCTAGGACTTATTCAGGCTTCATCCATCACAAAATGCACACTATTGATACAACTAAGTCATTGTTTATTCTAAGTTTAACAAAAAAATTACACGCATAAATTATGCAAATCAGGATATCTTATTTGTATGAATTTTGAGATTTCAATTTTGATTCATAAAGATTGTATTATTTGTTCGTTCAATTTCATACAAAAATATGTATGGTCATTTTTCAAAAATTATTTTACAATGCGAGTGCCGAGCTTGCAAAATTAGATCCGTAAAAAAGATCGATAATGCTAATCAATAAAAAAAAATAGAGCATAGATTGGTTCTAAAGCAGAGGACGGAACGATTTAGTACACGCCAAGATGCACTGACTTTGTACACACAGTAGTGCGCAGTTTGAAGTAACGACTGTTCTGATTTTTTTTCCCCCTTCAAAAACTTGAAAACAGATTATAATATTTAATGTTAACCAAATTAATCTCGTGGATCTTATTTTTCTGTCTCACTGACTTCGGACGCCAGGCCGTGTGTAAAATATAAGGACAAGGTATGCTAAACTTGAATTCCTAGACAGGACAAACAATTTTGACGTTTCGGGTTAGAGCCTTCATCAGAAAACAAGACAAAAAGAAGTAAAACAAGTATCAGATCACAGTGAAAAAAAACTTTATAGACTTCCTTTTTGTTGCCGGAAGTAAGATTACCTATGAATTCAAGTTTAGCATACCTTGTTCTTATTTTCAATTTGCACAACTTGAATGCGACCATGAATTATTACCGTGTGTAAAACCAGTCCCCACAAAATACCCCCCCCCCCCCGCCCTCCCACCATCTTATTTTTGATCCTAAACCTATTAAGAACATAAGAACAGCGATCAGGATAAGCGATGGTTTATGTTCGCAATGGCTTGTTTACTTTTGATTGGCCGTATCGATCTGCGACGTCGGTAAACAAGAGTAGAAATATCAATCGCTTTGGAAAGAAAAAAAAAAATCACGATTGAACCTCGTTTCGCAGTTCCTCTAACATCCAAGGTTAAATTTGCGTTTATTTGCTGTATTGTCAAATATTTTGTTTTTAGATTTATTTTAAAGGTTGCGATCGGCTCTAAACATGATTAAAGTCTATTTATTTTGAAATAAATCACATTTGAAGCGCTTTTTAAAAAAAACAAAAGCTATTTAAAATGTATTCCTGAAACTGTTCGCAAGCATTTATTTAATTTATATAACACAATAGAGCAATTAATTTCCAAACTTGTTTGAAACGGTTTTTTCCCCCCACAAAAAATCTTTGACGTCATGTGTAAACAAATTTGATTTAAAACAACTCTTCGTCTCCAAATTATTTAATTTTTATAAAAAAATACAACATAGTTTTGGTTTTTTTTGGTGGGATGGGGGTGGTGGATCCTAAATTTACCAAATCCGAAATCGGTATAGAATGGTCATTGAAGTATTGACCAATTTTTCTTACAAAGCTCACTCACTGACGCAAAGAAAACACCCAATTAAAAAATTCAAGGCATCTTTAAAAAAAAAAAAATATTTTTTTTCCTTCATTTTTAGACCCACGTCATTTATAGCATTCTTTGCGTAACTCACCAAACGCCTTTATCGCGCGAAATTAAGATGTAATGAATTTATCGAAATTAATAAGGGTTAAAGTTTTTAAAAATATATTTTTTTTTTAGTTTCACTAAAGACCCAAAATCATCTAGTGATTTAGAATCCCTTATTTATTAATAAATTTCATTAAAAAAAAACAAAAAAACAACAACATATATTTTTTTAAAGACATTTGCACACGAAGCCAGAACCAAATAAAAAAAAATAATTAAATTTCATCAAACGTTAGATGATCCTCTTCATCACTGGACCATCTCGTCCCCTCGTAAGGCTATCCGACTGATTCGATGAATACACAGCCATACATATTTATGTCCGTAGTGTCCTATTAATTACGCGTTCTCCCTAGATAAATATCCAAGGCCCTCGCTCCGGAGACGTCTCTAACATTGGCTGGGGAGATATTTGTTGCCATCGTTGCATTAACTCGATTACCGCTCCAGTCGTACACCGAGATGTACCGTTTTCATTCGATTACCGTAAGTCCGTACTCGGGGTCAACGGTGGCTTGTAACTCGATTACCTCTTGTCAACCTTTGATGAAATGCCCTGCCTTGTAATCGGACTTGCTTTCGGTAACTTCTGATTTCTCTATTACCGAGAACTGTCTGAGACCACCCAGTCTTTAATAATAAATGAAAACGAAAAAAAAAAAAACCACGAAAATGAAAACCCGACTGACCATTGGCTATTAAGAATTGCTTCCTTAACCCTCTCTTTCTCTGTATCTCTTTGTCTCTCTTTCTCTCTTTCTGTCTCTCTCTGTTTCGCTGTCTGTGTCTTTCTCATTCACTCTCTATTTCTCTCTCTCATTCACTCCCTCTCTCACTCTTTCTCTCTCTCGCTCTCTCTCACTAATTCTTTCTTTATCTCTGGCTCTCCCTCCCTCCGTTTGTCCGTCCCTCCGTCTGTCAATCTGTCTGTTTGTCTGTCTATCTGTCCGTCTGACTGCCTCCCTGCCTGCCTGCCTCCCTCCCTGCCTGCCTCCCTACCTCCCTGCCTGCCTCCCTCCCTGCCTGCCTCTCTACCTGCCTGCCTCCCTCCCTCCCTGCCTGTCTCCCTTCCTGCCTGCCTCCCTCCCTGCCTGCTTCCCTGTCTGACTAACTCCCTGTCTCCCTCCCTGCCTGCCTCCCTCCCTGCCTGCCTCTCTGTCTGACTGCCTCCCTGCCTGCTTCCCTCCCTGCCTGCCTCCCTCCTTGCCTCCCTCCCTGCCTGCTTCCCTGTCTGACTGCCTTCCTGTCTCCCTCCCTCCCTGCCTGCCTCCCTTCCTGCCTGTCTCCCTCCCTGCCTGTCTCGCTCCCTGCCTGCCTGCCTGCCTCCCTGTCTGACTGCCTCCCTGTCTTCCCCCCCTCCATGCCTGTCTCCCTCCCTGCCTGTCTGCCTCCCTCCCTGCCTGCTCCCTCCCTGTCTCCCTCTCTCCCTGCCTGTCTCCCTGCCTGCCTGCCTCCCCCTGCCTGTCTCCCTCCCTGCCTGCCTCCCTCCCTGTCTCTTCCCATCCAAAACTCTACATGTCCATCACGTCATGCATAACTCAATAAAACTGGTTACTGAAGATGACCTTTCAGTTTTTATTGAACATTTCAAGTAGAAAGCACAACATACTTTGTGTCGAACTGCTACTTAAATAGTTATTATATTCCCAGGAAAAGTTTTGTTGAAGGAATTGCACTGAAAATTAAATTTGTTGGAAAGGAAATTTGTTCGAAAAAATAATTTTTAGACGGAATTTTTTGAAACGGAAAGATATAAAAAAAACTCTTTATCGGACATTAAATAAGGATCCGCGATATTCCAATTCAAATAGGAATGCATTGGAATTTAAGACTTAATTGATGATGTTGATTGACTGATTACTTACTTGTAAAGCGCATGTCTCCATGCTATTCTGGCATGCTCACAGCGTACTGAGTCCAAAAAACTGGTCCATAATTTAAGCGCTGTAGCACCACAAGAGCGCACTCCGTTTGACTTCCTTTTGTGTCCATCCACACCGGGCATCTCAGTGGGGACTGTGTTGAAGAGCGCACTCCGTTTGACTTCCTTTTGTGTCCATCCACACCGGGCATCTCAGTGGGGACTGTGTTGAAGAGCGCACTCCGTTTGACTTCCTTTTGTGTCCATCCACACCGGGCATCTCAGTGGGGACTGTGTTGAAGAGCGCAGGTTCTTTAAGGATATTCGCTTGGAAATCAGTTCTTTTCAATAGTCAGGTGCAGGACCTTACATACAGCTGTACACCACGGACATACATTTTTAATGAACTACCTGGCATTACTTGGCGTTACCTGACATCACCAGACATCACCTGGCATTACCAGACATTACCAGACATTATATGACATTACCTGACATTACCTGGCATTACCTGACATCACCTGGCATTACCTGGCATTACCAGACATTACCAGACATTACCTGACATTACCTGACATTACCTGACATTACCTGGCATTACCTGACATCACCTGGCATTATCTGACATCACCTGGCATTACCTGACATTACCAGACATTACCAGACATTACCTGGCATTACCTGACATCACCTGACATTACTTGGCATTACCTGACATTACCAGACATTACCAGACATTACCTGACATTACCAGACATTACCTGACATTTCCTGGCATTACCTGACATCACCTGGCATTACCTGGCATTACCTGACATCACCTGGCATTACAAGACATTACCAGACATTACCTGAAATTACCTGGCATTACCAGACATTACCTGGCATTTACTTGGCATTACCTGACATTACCAGACATCACCTGGCATTACCTGACATTACCAGACATTACCTGGCATTAACTGACATTACCTGGTGTTGTTCCGATAGCCCCCCAGCGGTGCTCATTTTGTAATTCTGTCATGTGACTTCACTCAAAGTTGGATTCTGTTAAGGATAAAAAAATATCCTTAAAAAGCGCACGCACTTTAACTATTGTTATCCAGTTAAAAGATATCAGCTCTTTCGCGACTGACATCTTAATTGATTGAGGCATTACAATAACAATACAACAATACAACAACAGCAAAAATACAACAACAATACAACAACAGTAACAATACAACAACTGCAACAATACAACAACAGTAACAATACAACAACAGCAAAAATACAACAACAACAACAATACAACAACAATACAACAACAGCAAAAATACAACAACAATACAACAACAGTAACAATACAACAACAATGCAAAAACAACAATATAACAACAACAACAATACAACAACAATACAACAACTGCAACAATACAACAACTGCAACAATACAACAACAATACAACAACTGCAACAATACAACAACTGCAACAATACAACAACTGCAACAATACAACAACAGCAACAATACAACAACAATACAACAGTAACAATACAACAACAATGCAAAAACAATACTATAATAACAACAACAACAATACAACAACAATACAACAACAACAATACAACAACAACAATACAACAACAGCAACAATACAACAACAACAATACAACAACAATGCAAAAACAACAATATAACAACAAAAATACAACAACAACAACAATACAACAACAATGCAAAAACAACAATATAACAACAAAAATACAACAACAACAACAATACAACAACAACAACAATACAACAACAGCAACAATACAACAACAGCACATTGCTATCAAACCTCCTGATATCGCCGGTACATGGTAACGAAATGTTTTATATCTGAAATTGGTGTTTCGCAACAAAAATAAAAAGAAAACTCTTGCAGGAGCGCATTCTGCTCGATTGTCTTTTGACACCCTTATCCACATAAACGCTAATCTTTATATCAATGTTCGGAAGGCATAATTCTGGCAAGGTTAAAACCAGATGAACTTTTTGCGTAAAAACATCTATCGCAGGAGACCCCGTGCTCGCGTCATTAGTCTCTGTGCGTAATCTCTAACCAAACACCGGGATCCCCTTTTCATTGAAGAGAGTACCCACGTTGTATCAATACAGTCTCCCGAAAGGGGCGAATTTCCATAGTGGAGATTTCCCCAGACGCAAACGACAGTAAAATATATCATTAATAAACGCAACAGGAGTCAATTAGACACAAATGAAAGCGGCCATTGTGGCGTGGTGGACGGGGTATGCAGTACCAACATGCCCGCGTCAATATTTGTATGGGGGCCAAATGGATGCATCTGTCATTGGAAGGCAAATACGAGCCGTCTGCGATGGAAGGTCTGAGTGGAACGGTAGAGCACTTTCACACTGTGAATAGGCAAACTATAAACGGCAAGGTCTAAGAACGTGACCGAGCTGTCAGGCTGGAGATGAAATTCACTGCGAATGTTTATTTCATTGGGACAAACGTATTGATAACTCTTCTTTTATATATCTAAGAACCGGTGGTGAGAACAAACAAAAAAGATATCATGATATAAGGAGCTACAATTTTTGCAGAATTCTATAAAATATTTATATGGTTTTGACGGTAATATTTTGTTAATATAAGCTATTTTATTGTCTTTAGTCAGTATACAGGAGACATTGCGAACACATAAAAGAATATGGCAGTATAGGATGTATATTGGCTTGTATTGTCCATAGTTTTGTATGTAGATTTAGTATTGTTTCGTTTTGTATTTTTATAGGCTGAAGCGTGTTTTTTAATGAAATTTATTATTATTTACTAGTGAGAACCCGACATGCGTTGCAAGGCCAATCAATGAAAAAAAGTGTTTGTGTTTTAATTAAGTTTTAAAGAGATTTTTAAATAGAAAATAGTTATTGTTTTTTTTCCGTCTAGTCCTAATATACAAATAAATAAGACGTTTTTTCGACGCGTGAGCAGGCAACATACGTGAGAAGCATGCATTTTCAAAATTTAGCCCACACACTTGTAGCGATTTATCCACCCATGCAGTAGCCCTGTTTTAAATTATATTTAGATAGCTCAAATATGTATTATTTTTAAAATAAGTCCACCGGCCCCAAACGCAAAATTGTAAAATGGTTGTTCTTATGTTACACACAAACTGAAATGTCGCTTGTATTTGATTGATTTCTATCCACCCATGCAATAGCACTGATTGAAATTATATTTCTATAGCTCATATAAGAAAAACATTATTTAGGGCCCCCGGTCTCAAAAGGAATATTTCAAAATGGATAAGCTAATTCAGAAACCTTTGCTGCGCACAACAACTTACCATAGTTTTATCGCAATCGGATGAATGGTATAGGAACGCCGTGCGTCCGCGTCCCTGGCGCAACTTGGGGGCGTCCACATGGGGTTTGCCTCTTCGTGGCGTGGCGGACTTGTAGGGCGGACTTGTTCACCCGAAGCCAAAAACCACGGCCGACCGCATGACTCCCCACGAAACGGGAGTAGCAGCATCTAGCATGATTACTTGTTGCCGTTGATGGATATGAGGTAGGGTCGGCGAATACCTATACCTATGGTTTTAGCTACGCGGCCGTGAGAAAGTCGCTCCTAGGCAGCCGTTTCGTCCCACCTTAACGTCCCGACCGAAAGACTCCCTGGGCGGTGGGGGTGGTAACGCAACACCATCCCCCCGGAGTGGAAGCAAAGCCGTCTTGACTTCCCGGAGAGTGGACAGCAAACGCTTTAAACGCAGCGTTTTAGGTCGACCGGACGTCGCCCAAGCCAGTGGGAAGGTTCCTGGCTCGCCGCCACACGGTCTGTCGGCAGGGAGACCGTGTGGGGGTGTGCCGGGGGGGGGGGCATTACGAGCTTGCGCTCGACGGCCCACCGACGCCATCTCCTATGTGACGTTATTAGTATAGGAACCCATACGGAAAATATATTCCACTCATAAAAGGAGCGAAAAAGAATGTGTGTAATAATTCAGAAACATTTGCGGGCGTGTGCAAAACAATTCACAAAATTTTCATCTCTTTGGATTAATGTTATAGAAGTACGTACGGGACATACATACATAAATTAATTTATATATATGTATAGATTTAGTTTACCGAATAAAGATAACTTTTTTGCAACTATTCAAGGATGATCTGTCTGTCTGTCTCTCTGTCTGCCTGTCTCTCTCTCTCTCTCTCTCTCTGTTTGTCTGTCTGTCTATCTATCTACCTATCTATCTATCATCTACCTATCAATCTATCTACTATCTAACATCTGCCTGCTTACATGCCTACATACCTACCTGCCTGCCCACCTGCCTCTCTACCTACCGGCCCACCTACCTACCTAACTACATACCTACCAATTTAATTAAACGGCATATTCTTATTAAAATTATTTTTAAATATAGAGTTTTTACTACTTTATAAATTTCATAAAATTTTATTTTTGGAAAGATTAAAAAGTAAAAACTTATTAAATGTTAAAAATAAAAAGTTAAATTAATATTTAAGTTTAGCAATTTAAAAAGGAATCAATGCTATTTATTAATTTTACTTTTAAGAATATATATTATCAATTTTGTTTCACGCTCTTTTATTAAATCAGAGAAATTTTAGCTTTCGCTATATAGGCAATTCGCACTAAGACGTCATTTGCGTGATTATTTAGAACTAATTAATTTTAATTTTATTTCTCATTATTAACAACGCACTAAAGAACGCACTAATAACAACTGATGTTTAGGTTTTCCCGATAAATGTGATTACTGTGTAATTGTTTCATCATATTTTGTTAATTTAATTTTTCTTTATAACTTTCAAACGCATATAAAAGGCTTAAGATAGTTCCTTAGTTGTTTATTTAAATGTATTTATAAATTATAATAATAATCCTTAAACTTTGCTAACATAAAAGCGGAAATATAATATTTTTTTTGCGCATTTAAATTTATTCGATTTCCATAAAATAATAGAAAATAACTATAATTGTTTTTAAGAGTCCGAACTTATCAAAATATTATCGGTTCTTAAGAGTTATGTCAGTATAGCTCATTCTTATATATATTATTATTATGTTAAATCATGCTTTCATTATTCGTTTTAATCTTATTTCGTATGACTGCATTCTGCACTTCTCCTAGACGCGAACCCCCTAGCAAACTGGTAGTGCATTTAATTCTACACCAGAAAGGGGCACACCCCACCTATTCTCCCCCACCCCAATTACACAAACAACAAGAACAAGAACAACAACACCAATCTTATTCCCACACTTCCTGATCCCTAAAAAAAATATAATTTAAAAAATGACAACATATTAGGCCATTGAAACTATGAGAGGGTAAAACATCCCCCGGGACGAAAAGGTAAAGCATACCCCGGGACGAAAAGGTAAAGCATCCCCCGGGACGAAAAGGTAAAGCATACCCCGGGGACAAAAAGGTAAATCATACCCCGGGACGAAAAGGTAAAGCATACCCATGAAAAAAAGGTAAAGCATACCCCGGGACGAAAAGGTCAAATATACCCCGGGACGAAAAGGTAAAATATACCCCCGGGGACCAAGCAGTTGTACGAAATTTTAGCATATAGGTTTGGTGAAACCTAGGGCCTATAGACCAATGCTCAGTTCCCACGATCAAAATTTCGTCAAATTTATTTTTGAACGCACTATTTAGTAAAACAAAATTAGTGCGCTGAAAGAGAAATTTGACGAACATGTGATCGTGTGAACTGAGCATAACAAACAACCACGGTCACACACAGCGCGCATGAAGATTTGATTAACAGCGGCTTATGAAAACAACATAGTCAATTAGATCAGTGAGCATTACTTCAGCTACACAGCTGGTGATGAGTTGACCTGCTGCCGTGACGAGGCCCCGGAGAGTTAGCACAGTGCTCAACATGACAAACCGAAAGTCACGTCAACCAAACAATTGTTCTCAAACAACAACCTATCACACAAGACATAATTCGGAGCCTACTTCGAGGTGGGCATAAGATTCGTGATGTGAAATGCTGGAGATGGAGAACACTGCGCAACCCTTTCTTGTAAACAGGTGTCGATTTTCTAAGACATGGAGATATTTAACATGAATACAGGGTTACGTTTTCAACAAAAAATTAAATTTCACGCGAAACCACAAATAAAGATAGTTTTTCTCCAACGCCGATCCATGTCATCAAACCCACTCAATACGACAATTTCTTCTGCGCCCTCCTCCTCTCATCATCCGGTCTCGTCATACTGTCCTGTCGTGATCGCGTCATGCTGTCCTCTCGTGATCGCGTCATGCTGTCCTCTCGTGATTGCGTCTTGCTGTCCTCTCGTGATGGCGTCATGCCGTCCTCTCGTTATCGCGCCATGCTGTCCTCTCGTGATGGCGTCATGCTGTCCTCTCATGATGGCGTCATGCCGTCCTCTCGTTATCGCGCCATGCTGTCCTCCCGTGATGGCGTCATGATGTCTTCTCGTGATGGCGTCATGTCATCCTCTCGTTATCGCGCCATGCTGTCCTACCCGTGATCGCGTCATGCTGTCCTCTCGTGATCGCGTCATGCTTTCCTCCCGTGATCGCATAATGCTGTCCTCCCGTGATCGCGTCATGCCGTCCTCTCGTTATCGGGCCATGCTGTCCTCTCGTGATGGCGTCATGCCGTCCTCTCGTTATCGCGCCATGCTGTCCTCCCGTGATCACGTAATGCTGTCCTCTCGTGATCGCGTCATGCTGTCCTCTCGTTATCGCGCCATGCTGTCCTGTCGTGATCGCGTCATGCTGTCCTGTCGTGATGGCGTCATGCCCAACCACCTGTACCATTGAACATAAGCACAATCATTTCCCATTTACACCACCCCTCCTTACACCCCAACATTTCCCTTCTCCTTAGCACTGCTGCATCTCCCCCCCCCCCTTTTCTTAACATTGACGACAGCTATGTGAGTAGTCTACCTTTAATAATATGAATTCTACATGTTAATATCTTTTTCCAATGTTTGGGACAAAATACAACGAAACAAAACCAACAAACACGACAGAGAGAGAGAGAGAGAGAGAGAGAGAGAAAGAAAGAGAGAGAGAGAAGAATTAATCATGGTAACAAAAAAATAAATTGTACGCCACAAACACATCATTGACGTGGAATATTCAATTGTATTTATTTAAATGACATATATTTAAGAATTTGTCTCAAGCTGCCGCCTCGGAATGCTTTAATATTTTACACGCGTAACGTGCCTTACAATAATTAGGATTGCTCCGGTAGGGGCACATACATTTTTTGTTGACCCAAGTGTCATTTTTTGCATTCAATAATTCAGCGCTGTGTGCGATTCAATATCGTGTTACCATCTGAAATGTTAATGAGCGCTTTTGCCGTGGACCATCATAAAACAAAGGATTGGGAGATACGGAGAGAGAAACCGATACGTTACTGTTATAGACAGCATCAGCCAGCTGCTCGAAACCATTTTCGTGGAGACCAACAGTAAAGTGGATGGCGATAAAAACTTAAATTGGTTGACAGCGTCTCATTCGTTGGCAGTACGCTGTCCCAAATGCGTAACCATCAGTGCTGAGTTGGGGGGGGGTGCTTTCAAATAGCAAGAGCCAGCGCAACCAAGCGCCAAAATGTCTACAGGAAGTATGGACCAGGCAATGTGTCAGCACTCAACCAATGTTTAAAGTCTACACGAGTTGCTGAGCTCCTTTATGCTTTGCTATGCGTATGTCACATCATTTTGGGCTGAGACTTAGTCTCTTATAGCCCTGGCTAATTACTTTGGCGGCTTGCCTCATCTGGTGGACGTCACCGTAAATTAAATCTTCCAGGCAGGCCTCTGGGTCACTGTCTCGTCTGCCTGGCCGCAAAGTCTGCAGTTTGGTTCCCTTCTGTCGTCCAGCCTATGGAGGTAACTGAGCGTCGCGCAATGGCCTGTCCTCATCTGGGTGATGAGACTTTGCTCGCCTCTCTTTAGTTTCCACCAAACCGAAACCTTATGGCCATTACGATTCTATGCATATGAAAAAGGACGATCTTTCAACGCCATGGGGAAAAGAAAAGCTGAACAGCTTTCATGGGACGAGTATCGGAAAAACCCTTGACATCGAATGGCAGGACATGGTCACAGACACTAAGATGCTCGCACAGACAGCTGTTTCCAGCATCTTTACCGTCTTTTTGCACTCCTAGCTCGGCTTGGCGGGACATGTTTTTTTAGAAATCCAGACGAACTGTTTTCCCTAGAGAAAATATTTTTTTAACAGCTATTAAGCATGCCGTTCGGTATGCTGGTGGACAGAAGAAACGTTGCAAAAGGCATCCTGAAAGACAACACTTCGAAGGCGATCTACATAAACTCGGACACGCGGTAGCAATCTCCATAGGATCGAGCCTCTTTGGAGATTCGCCGAAACTTGAAGACTCCGTGCTACTCAAAGCCAAAAGAACAGATGCTGCAGAACGCATAAGACAGCACAGAAAACGCCTTGGTCAATACAAGACATGGAGATGTCCCATCTATCCCTTGCACCTATTCCATGATAATTTTTTTGTCATAATTGGTTTCATCAGCCATCTGTTCACACATACATAATCAGCCAGCTGCACACACACGCATAAAGACAGACAGAAGTAGCCATCTGCACACACACACACACACGCACACATACATAATCAGCCATCTGCACATACACATATAATCAGCCATCTGTTCACACAGACAGAATCAGCCATCTGCACACACACAGACACACAGACATAATGAGCCATCCTCACACCCACAGACATAATCAGCCATTCCCAAACCCACATACAGAATTAGCCATCCACACACCCACAGACAGAATCAGCCATCCTCACACCCACAGACAGAATCAGCCATCCTCACACCCACAGACAGAATCAGCCATCCTCACACCCACAGACAGAATCAGCCATCCTCACACCCAAAGACAGAATCAGCCATCCACACACCCACAGACAGAATCAGCCATCCTCACACCCACAGACAGAATCAGCCATCCTCACACCCACATACAGAATCAGCCATCCTCACACCCACAGACAGAATCAGCCATCCTCACACCCACAGACAGAATCAGCCATCCTCACACCCAAAGACAGAATCAGCCATCCTCACACCCACAGACAGAATCAGCCATCCTCACACCCAAAGACAGAATCAGCCATCCACACACCCACAGACAGAATCAGCCATCCTCACACCCACAGACAGAATCAGCCATCCTCACACCCAGAGACAGAATCAGCCATCCTCACACCCACAGACAGAATCAGCCATCCTCACACCCACAGACATAATCAGCCATCCTCACACCCAGAGACAGAATCAGCCATCCTCACACCCACAGACAGAATCAGCCATCCTCACACCCACAGACATAATCAGCCATCCTCACACCCAAAGACAGAATCAGCCATCCTCACACCCACAGACAGAATCAGCCATCCTCACACCCAAAGACAGAATCAGCCATCCTCACACCCACAGACAGAATCAGCCATCCTCACACCCAAAGACAGAATCAGCCATCCTCACACCCACAGACAGAATCAGCCATCCTCACACCCACAGACAGAATCAGCCATCCTCACACCCACAGACAGAATCAGCCATCCTCACACCCAGAGACAGAATCAGCCATCCTCACACCCACAGACAGAATCAGCCATCCTCACACCCACAGACATAATCAGCCATCCTCACACCCAGAGACAGAATCAGCCATCCTCACACCCACAGACAGAATCAGCCATCCTCACACCCACAGACATAATCAGCCATCCTCACACCCAAAGACAGAATCAGCCATCCTCACACCCACAGACAGAATCAGCCATCCTCACACCCAAAGACAGAATCAGCCATCCTCACACCCACAGACAGAATCAGCCATCCTCACACCCAAAGACAGAATCAGCCATCCTCACACCCACAGACATAATCAGCCATCCTCACACCCAGAGACAGAATCAGCCATCCTCACACCCACAGACAGAATCAGCCATCCTCACACCCACAGACATAATCAGCCATCCTCACACCCAAAGACAGAATCAGCCATCCTCACACCCACAGACAGAATCAGCCATCCTCACACCCAAAGACAGAATCAGCCATCCTCACACCCACAGACAGAATCAGCCATCCTCACACCCAAAGACAGAATCAGCCATCCTCACACCCACAGACAGAATCAGCCATCCTCACACCCACAGACAGAATCAGCCATCCTCACACCCACAGACAGAATCAGCCATCCTCACACCCAGAGACAGAATCAGCCATCCTCACACCCACAGACAGAATCAGCCATCCTCACACCCACAGACATAATCAGCCATCCTCACACCCAGAGACAGAATCAGCCATCCTCACACCCACAGACAGAATCAGCCATCCTCACACCCACAGACATAATCAGCCATCCTCACACCCAAAGACAGAATCAGCCATCCTCACACCCACAGACAGAATCAGCCATCCTCACACCCAAAGACAGAATCAGCCATCCTCACACCCACAGACAGAATCAGCCATCCTCACACCCAAAGACAGAATCAGCCATCCTCACACCCACAGACAGAATCAGCCATCCTCACACCCACAGACAGAATCAGCCCCCAGCATCAATCGTATGATTGAAATGGTGCTCATCAAATCGAGGAAAAAGGGTGGGGGGGGGGGGAGGTGAACTGTCAACTAAAATAAATTTCATGTTTAATAATACTCGAAAATCATTATGTAAAAATTAAAATCAGGCACTAACTGGAATAATTTCCGTGTAGGTAACTAACGAAACCCGCCGTCAGCGACAATACAACGTCGAGTTGAGGTGGAAGGGGACAGAGGGGGTTATAATGTGAAATAGCCTGCATGCAATGCCAATTTCTTGTTGGTTCATAGTGGGTTGTGTAATTTTAATAAAACAGAAGTAAGGAACTACAATGTACAGTCGTCATCATTTACCCTGCATTTCATATCAGCTTCTGAAGTAGCACATATTAATATTAAGTTCTGCACTACCCCATGCAGTCAACAAGGGCATCTTCAATTACATCTTCAAGTACGGGTTCAAATAATCGATCGAATCATTATCACCATCTCGACTTGAGAAGCCCGGGGTAAAAAAAAATGTATACCCAAAGCAATTTGTTTTACACGGTTGGCATAACAGATGGAACTACGTGACCTATGTATGCTGTGAGGTTGTTTTGGCGACATGTTACACAAGTAGGCGAGGTAATTCGGCCCACGGAAGGATTTGCTAAAACAAATTCCTTAAAAGAAGCAGCACCACAACGTGACCTACCGCATCGTGACCTATTGTAACGTGACCTAGTGCAACGTGACCTACTGTAGTTTGACTTACTGTCAACGTGACCTACTGCGACGTGATGAAAAACAGGTTATGCAATCTTTCATGTTGAGACAGCTTCTAGAAACACTTGCTTTCATTTGCTGGTAATGTCATTTTTCAATAGCTTCTAAATCTATTTATCCAGAAACAAGCCGACGTGTCTCTCGATTCCAAGCATATACCATGATAACGACGATAACGATGCAATGAAGACCGCGCTTCACAACGACAGCCGTGCCCTGGTGAACGACCGCCTTGCAGGAAAACACGGCCAGAAAACTTGCTGCCCGACTATGGTCACCTCACGAGCAACGTACAAAGTCTGCCCGATTTGAATACAAGAAATGAATAACCTACACATATTTGGAGTTTTGATGTTTGCAGTCAACGCTGACAACTTCTGGCGGCTTTGCAGCACGGAAACATATGTAGATATTTAATTGTACCATAGCTCGACTAAATGATACAGAAATTACAGTAATTGGAAATTTAATTTAATAAAAACGTACGTAAAGAAAAAAAAAAGACCAACTATGTTACCGGTGGAAGTGAATCTGACACGAATGTGCATTTTAATTAGGTCACGTGATGGCAGCTGGTACATCAGCCTCAACCTCTCAGGATCTCATGAAAGAAAAACGAAGTGGCTATTGGTACACGGCTACCAGAATTGAGAGGTTGGGATTAACAAAACGATTTAAAATATTTTTGTTGGGTTTATAAGACCAAATGATGTATCAAATGAAAGTTAATTGAATATATTATATGTTTGAAATCTTAATTCTTCATTTTAACTAAAAATAAATTACCGTAAATGACATCCGAATAGCATTTAGTCTAATGCGTCCCGGGTCCGAAAGGGGGCGTTGCGTGTCGGGTCCATTTTGACTAATGCTATTCGGATGTCATTTGTAGTAGTTTATTTTAGTTAAAATGAAAAAAATTATTTTACACACGTATAGTACATTCAATTATCTTTCATTTGATACCTCATTTGGTCTTACAAACCCAGCAATAATATTTTTAATTGTTTTTTTAATCCCAACCTCTCAATTCTGGTACCCGGGTACCAATAGGTGCAGCCAAAGGAAAACACATTTTATTTTTCGTGCACACTTTTTTTACGTTCAGGGCGCCTTGGAGTAAAGGCCGCGGGCCTGGAAGTCGTTATAGAAACTGTCGGACAGATTAGTGTTGTACGTGCAGTCGAGAATATTAGTGAGATCCATGGATCAGGGAGTTGATTGGATGGATGCTGTGGTGGCATGTGCGTTAGGGAGTCTTAATGGTAAACGTGCGCGAGCGTACCTTGTGTTTTTTCTGTCGGGTGTGTTCATTTATCGGATGCGTTTGCGTTGATGTGTCATGTGTGTTGTGTGTCAGATATGTTTGTGAGTCGGATGGGTGTGTTGGTTTTTTTTTTGTGTGTCGGATGTGTTCGTGAGTCGGATGGGTGTGTTGGTTTTTGTGTGTGTTTGCGGATGTGTTTGCGTGTTGGATGTGTTTGTGTGTCGGACGTGTCGGAAGCAGGGAGACAGTTGTAGGGAGTTGTAGTCTTTAAGGTTATTGCACGCCACGGTGCCGGGAAGTCTTAGGTGTTTTTGGGACATCACCGTGGAATATTTTGTCCAGGGATTCAAAATTATTTCATGCGAATTTAACTCCCATCGAACAAAAGTTACATTCACCTACAATTAACTTCTCTGTCCTGTCACTTTTTTAACTGCGTCATATCTCTCCGTTCTCTTAATCACAAAAAGATTTCACAGTTTTTGTTCGTTAAAAAAATATAGATATGTCCTTATCTCTCTCTCTCTCTCTCTCTTTCTCTTTTCTCTTTCACGTCCTCTATATCTCTATCTCTTTCCCTTTCACGCTCTATCTCTCTCTCTGTCTTTCTCTCTGTTTCTCTCTCTGTCTCTCTCTCTCTGTCGCTCTCTCTATCTCTCTGTCCCTCTCTGTCTCTCTCTCTGTCGCTCTCTCAATATCTATGTCCCTCTCTCTCTCTCTCTCTCTCTCTGTAAGCTCTATATACTCACACTACAAACACAGAGTAACCCGAATCTGAAAAAGTTTATTTAAAAAAATAATTCTACACTCTATCCAATCTATTATTTTCTATTTGCTCTATTCACTTTAAATGCACTTCACGCTAACCACTGTCTTCAACCAAATTAACATTAAATTTCATAATCGCCATTTTTTCCATGATCTCTAAGTCCTCTCTTGTTCATTCTACCATGAAATTTTCTCCATTGAAAAAAAAAAACACCACATAGAGCATCCTAAAATAAATCTTCCAACAACTTCAACGCTACAACTTTTTTTCTGTCCATTTTAAATTTTAAAATAGCATTTACATAATGTTTTATTTTTTTGTAATGAAGTAAAAGGCACGTTTTTATTTATTCACTTTTTTTTTTTAAATGACAGATGGCCTTGATGTTGTGGATCTGTACAATCTGTACAGAACACTATTTCTACACAGAGACTTTTTGATCTGGGGACACTAAAGTTTTTCAATTTCAAACAATTTTTTATCCTTTTTTTATTGTCTACTGAGCTGAAGAAGGCATTTTGCCGAAACGTACTTTTAATTTGTTAAGTTTTTTTTATCAAGCATAAATATATTATCTTTTACCACAGTTTATTTACTTAAACCTACCTCCGGCTGTTACATAAAAATTACCCCCCATCCCACTCCTCTCCCTCTCTCGTTCTCACGCCCGCTCATCCACGCGAACTTTTGTCCACTCCGTGCCTCATAACAGTTCCATACAACAATCCTAAGTCCAGTGACGGGCGCGGAAAGTCAGACAATTACAGGACATTTCGCCAGACTCTGCGTCAAAAAAAGGGGGGGGGGGGGATAATCACCTGGTAGATGTCTAGCAAACATTAGTGCTGACGTCACGCCACCGAGATCGGGGCGGAAACAGGAAAAAGGGTTTTACGATCTGTTTTTGCCAAGTCTGGTCTCTAAGATACACCCCTGTAACCTTCGGGCAACAATTTGTCGCCCAGCGCCCTCCCCGAGTTGCGTAAATTACGGCTCTGATTTTTCTTTTAAAAATTTTTGGAAAATTTTGTTTTGGAATGTTGTGTGGGAGATAGTGTTTTCAAAAGAAGATCATTGTATCTATATTAATTCTTTTGTGTGTGGGGGTGGAGGGGTGGGTGGGGTTATTTTTAAAATGACAATCATTGGTGTGGGTGGGGTGGGGGGTGGTGTTTCCACAAAACAATCATTGGTGTTGGGGATGAAGTTTTCAAAATGCTATCATTGGTGTGTGAATGGTGTTTTCAAGAGGCGATCATTGGTTGAGGATGGTGGTTAAAAGATTTAAGCAACTGAGTTGTTTACTAGAATTTAAAAAAAAATGACCTACTTATTAAAATTGTACCCACATACCAATAATATTACCCCCCAACGCAAAAATAAAACATAAAATAAAGTAAATAAATCCATTCTACTTGATACAATAAGGAGATATTTGAAGCTTGAAAACAGGACAATGAAAAGAGAACGTTACGAACAAGAGCCTTCTTCAGCAGACGGGGTCAAAAAAAACAACAACAATAAGAAATAGAAAACAGTTCAAAAACGTAAGTGTCCAGTCTTTATATTTCCATTTCTCCATAATAATGTTCCATTTCCTTTACACGGCTTGAACTCAGTCCTTCATTTATTATCCGTGAAACAATAACCATCTCAGTCGCATACAAATGTAATCACTTAGTTGATTAGTACGGCTGGTTAGTCTCCCTTGTCAGTGTTAGTCTCCCTTGTCAGTGTTAGCCTCCCTTGTCGTGCTCATGTTATTTTATTTCATTTTGTTTTCTCTTTCTTTAGGGCCGCTCTATTGCCTCCCACATCAAACGTAATGGCTTCTTGAGTTTTATTCTGATTTTGACATAAGTACATTGTGTCGCTCATAAGCACAGAGTAAAGCACCAACTGCACATTCACCAATATAAAATAAAACACATGCACCCATAGAAACCACATACACACAGTCACCCAGAGCCGCATACGCACCCACAGACACATGTAGACTCACAGTAACCCCTTCCCCCCCCCCCCCCCGAATTAATGACTAGATGGTTCTTGTCGACCTTGACGGACGAACAACAGCATATAACCTACATATTAACATTACGTACAGAGATATATTCACATACAGATAGACATTCATCTGCAGATATACATTCACCTACAGATAGATATTCACCTACATTACAGACACAATTCCATCTAAAGAAACTAAATCATCAACAGACACGAATATCGCCACGCTTCCTTCGGAGCCATAACAGTAAAATACTTTTCATGTCAATGTAGAAAACGCAAAGCCACAAGTTGTATTTTACAGTGAGCAAAAGTTCCGTGTACAAAATTTGTATGACACGCCAATAAACTTTTCGGATAATCACTACACCCTGTTGACCAACGCCAAAGATACCCTCTACCCTTTACTCTCGAGAGCGTCAGACTATCTCAGAAATCGCAAACTTGCAAAAAAAAAAAAATGAACACTTTGTTTTATGTTATATCCGCTAAGACAAAAGTTCACTTTCTTTCCCCATTACACCCACACAATGGTCTGGAGAACCTCGGTTTCGATGTTGGCGTTAATACCAGAGTCACGTATCCACGGGAACATTTAATTCGGTTTGGAGATTAATCAAAATTGTCCCGGAGACTGGTCAAAACGAATTGACGTCATAGCTCCGTTTGTCCCCGAGGCACCGAGAGATGGGGGGAAAGCCGACGTTTAGCGTCTCTGACAGAGTCTGTTTCAGGAGATTTTATTAGGAAAAATTTAAGACTACAAAAAAAAAAAAATGAAAAGAAGGGAAAATTTGAGGAAAAAAATGAAAAGAAAGAAATCAACTAAAGAAACCCGGAGTTCTGGAAAAGAGAAGTTGTCAGATTGTCAACGGAAAGGAAACCTTAGTATATTAAATGCCTGGCACGAAAGGTTGTCATGTCCCGCCCCCGCGCCCCCCGGCCCCAAGTCTGTCAGGCGTATGCTGGGATCTGACAGCTGACGCGATATCACAGTCGCTTTGTGGTCTTCTTGTGCAGTCTATATTACGGGGATTTATGGGTCGCGCTCTGTGGAAAGGGGGGGGGGGGAGAAGGGGGTATTTTCGTCGATTCATAAAAAACCTGCTGCCTCATGAGGCTTTTTCTGGGTCATATGTAGATGGGCTGCCTCGTGAGGCTTTTTCTGGATCATATGTAAATGGGCTTCTTAACTAAATAGGACATTGTCCCCCCCCTCCCCCCCGACCATCACCACCAGAGCTAGAATCTTGTCTTGTTATTTTACTCAAAATAATATAGATTTTTTTGGGTCATATATGGTTACCTTCGGACAATATATTTAATTAATCCAGAAATACTGTCTTCTGATTTATAACTATATCCTGACTATTTTGAGTCATAGGACCGTCATCAAATGGGAATCCCGGGATCTTGTCAGCATTTTTTAGTAAACAACTGACTTCCTGGGAAATCCTCCCACCTTGGGATATTCCGGAAAATCTCGAAGAAAATTTTAAGAATACAATTTTCTTGACTAAAAAAAAAAGAATTTTCCACCAGTTACAAAATGTCGCAAATTGTCACTATGAGCTCGGACCTGTAAAGTCTTTTTTAGCGCCTTTAATTATTAAGCAGAGTAGCTCTTTTGCGCCACTCTTCTAACCGTAGCATCGGTTTTCATTCATTAATAGACCCCCCGATCCCCGGACCCCGCCCCGCCCCCCCCCCCAAAAAAAAAGCGATTATAAAAACCAATTCTTGTATAACTTAATTTAGTAGTTAATAAATTTTTAATTGGAATTAATTTTATAGCGGGATCTCGAGCGGGATTTCACGGGATGGCGGGAGGAGAGACAACGTGAAATGAGACATCGTACTCAGAATACCTAAGGAAAACGATTTGGCGTGGAAATACAAGAGCATAGATCAAAAACTACTTCATAATTGTTTTGGGTATGGTATTGTCGACGGGAAATGGTCGGAACTAGAATTTTCAGAGTTGGAACATGTCAAATATCCTCTTGTTGGTGTGGAATGGCCAAATGTCCAACAATTGGTGTCAAAGGGTCAAATGTCCGGCGTTTTGTGTCAGCGTGTCAAATGTCCGGCAGTTGGTGTCAAAGGGTCGAATTTCCGGCAGTTGGTGTCAGAGGGTGAATGTCCACTGGCTGGTGTGGAGCATTCATATATATGCCTGTTTGAGAAGACCAAACAAGGCCACAGAGGTTGTTGAAGACTTGTTAAATCTCCGATGTTTGGCGTAAACAATTCAAATGTCCGATGTTTGGTATAGACAATTCAAATGTCCGATGTTTGGTATAAACAATTCAAGTGTCCGATGTTTGTTGTAGACAATGCAAATATCCGATGTTGGGTATAGACAATTCAAATGTCCGATGTTTGGTATAAACAATTCAAGTGTCCGATGTATGTTCTAGACAATTCAAATGTCCGAAGTTTGGTATAGAACATTCCAATGTTCGATTTTGGTACAATTTAAATGCCCGATGTTTGGTCTAGACAATTAAAATATCCGATGTTTGGTGTAGAAAAGTCAAATAATCCGACGGTTGAGGAAGAGCAGTCGGGGCATTAGGAGCTCAAAAACTTGCCCGAGTCTGCATCGCAGTAGAAATATACAAAATATGAATATTCATCAGTGTTTCAAGGTTCACGCAAAAGCACACCGGCTTAAGGTCACGCAACTTGCCTAAATTACCATTTACATGACAAGATATTCCAGAGATGTCTAATGTAGACCTCTACAGAGAAAATTTATTGGAGTAGCAGGGTTTGTAAGTGGTTTGCTTTGTAGGGCAAAGATGGAGGACAGGGGAAGGTTAGCACATTATTGTGCTCCGCTTTGATATCTAAGAAAGAAAAAAAAAATTCCCCAAAGTTTTCCTCTCAATTTATTGTTTATGGTAGAATTTAGGATTGGTTGACGTTTGCTTCAATATTTCTGGTGTAGAAGTGTTATGTCGAATGTTATACATCTCACTCATACTTGCATACACACACACACACATAATTAGTAAAAACACACATACAACTAACAAACACAACACACGCATGCACACACAAACACACACCTAGACGCGTGTGCCAACTCCAGAAGCTGAATTGGTGGTGATTAACTGTTGGGACTTGGGATTAGTGGATAAATTCTTGTCTAGAAAAAATATATGATGCCCGAAAGCTGAACTGAGGAAAAGCTTGTCAAAACACTCATAATTTGTAGATCCGAAACTCGGATAACAACAGCGAGCATCACGCAGAAAGTAGAGACCTTCATAAACACTCGCCTGAGACAGATGCCGAACATCACATTGGCAAACACCATCACCAAAAAAAAAAAAAAAAGACTTACCGGAAAGGACACACCAGAAGCGTATTACTGAAACCAACACGAGGAAAATAAATGGAGGGGGGTGGGGCAAACACTTCATAAACCTCCAAAATAACACCGCCAGACAATCCCTGACGTGGAATCTACAGGGAAGAGAGGAAGAGAGGAAGGCTAAAGTGAAGTGCCACTAAAAACAAAGTTTTATCCATTATTTGCATTTTTATTACTTTATTTTTTATTCATATTCTAATGCCCCACCCGCCTTTACAACCGCAGATTTATTTCGCCAACTATTTTATAAAAACAAAAGAAAATATTACGCACCAAATGCACATGCGATATTTAAAAAAAAAAGAATCTCAAGTAGAGCAGGTATTAGAAATTTAATTTCGTGAAACCAGTGGCATTATAGTTCCCTACTCTCACCCCCTTGAAAATTAGGAGAAAACAGATACTTGAGGGTTTTGGGGGCTGAAAATTTAATATAATATGTTGTCATTGGCAACGTGTCTATGTGCCAAGATTCATATCGATAAGTTGAAGGGAAGTGGGTCAATGAGTCGTCCAAAGATTTTGCCACACACCCAGCCAGAAAGAAATACACGAACAAAAAGGAAGTTAATATGAAGGATTTAAAAAAAAAAACATGGAGACTCGAGCTAGAGGCATAGACGCAAAGTATGGTATGCATCTGGAAGCAGCTGGAAAGGAAAGCACAGGACCGAGATGAATGGAAAATTCTCGTAGGCTTGCTATGCCCCAGGCACGGGATAAAAGGCATAAGTATGTAAGTAAACAGTATAGCTAAGCTACTCTATAAAACATGTTTGTCAACCCCTTGTATTGAAACGTTGGCCATTATGCGATGGTTCGATAATATTACCGATAACCATGGGCGGATACAACATTGGACGGACCATGTAGAGATCTCACATGCAAACCTGCATGAACACGACGCAATGAAAATAAAATCCAACCTGATCATTTGTTTTAAGTTACCCATCAAGGACTTCACAATTGATCCGCCGCTGAGCGTAGCCACCATAAACAATTTTGGGGCCTTGGGGAGGGGGGGGGGCATTAATTTGAGGCATCACGGTAATATGATGCTTGGCTTTTATTCACCAGCGCTGAACTCAAGTATGACAATAATTCTGAATGTATTGAGAGAACGCCACCACCAGTCGGTGTCTCATCAGAGCTCCCCACTGCTCTCTGCTATACAAGCCTTGCCATTTAACACCACTTTGGATTGGATTGATTTTCTGTTTTGTTTGCTGTTGGAAAAAAAAGTTGATTAGAAAAAGAAAAAAAAAACCGTCACATGATCTCCATAATAGACATTAAGATGTAACAGTGAAAGAGTAGAGTATGTAATATGATCTTTGTGTTTTGTTGGTTACCATGGTTTCGGTCTTGCTGTCTTTATGTATGATGCTGTATTCCGTTCTGTTTAGGTTTCAGTCGCCACCAGGGAGACAATAGAAATCCGATTCCTTTGCCCGGAGCAATAACTTAGACTTTCCTTTGTTAGAATTGCCGGAAATAAGTATTGACGAGACCTTTGAACCAAAATCAATACAGGTATATCTGATAATAAAAAATTATAATAATATATACATGCGTGCGCGCAGGTGTGTGTGTGTGTGTGTGTATGTTTTGTGTTTGTTTAACTGTGTGTTTGTTTTAGTGTGTGTTTGTTTTAGTGTGTGTTTGTTAAGATTGTGTTGGCATCTTGTCTCAATGCAAAATATAACATTAAAAAAAAACTCAGGCACGGTGTCTCAAATATCCCAGTCAGATTCATTATAACATTATAAATATACATGAAAAAATTATATTGGATCCCAACAACGCGCCATTCCATTGGTGTGAGAGCGCGGTGTATGATTATAAAACGTATTCTAGCACTTTAGCTTAGTTAGTTACCACCAAAAAAAATGGTGTGTGGACTGTCCGCCGTAACATTGTAGTCAATGCTGCTGGGGCAGTTGAACTAAACGACTCTTAAGGTGTATGATTATAAAACTCATTCTAGCACTTTAGCTTAGTTAGTTACCACCAAAAAAATGGTGTGTGGACTGTCCGCCGTAACATTGTGGTCAATGCTGCTGGGGCAGTTGAACTAAACGACTCTTAAGGTGTATGATTATAAAACTCATTCTAGCACTTTGGCTTAGTTAATTACCACCAAAAAAATGGTGTGAGGACTGTCCGCCGTAACATTGTGGTCAATGCTGCTGGGGCAGTTGAACTAAACGACGCTTAAGGTGTATGATTATAAAACTCATTCTAGCCCTTTGGCTTAGTTAGTTACCACAAAAAAAATGGTGTGAGGACTGTCCGCCGTAACATTGTGGTCAATGCTGCTGAGGCAGTTGAACTAAATGACCCTTAAGGTGTATGATTATAAAACTCATTCTAGCACTTTGGCTTAGTTAGTTACCACCAAAAAAATGGTGTGAGGACTGTCCGCCGTAACATTGTGGTCAATGCTGCTGGGGCAGTTGAACTAAACGACCTTTATCTATGTAAGGAGATTTTCCCCAGTTCGACGACCTCCGATGTTTTTGTGTGTCTCTTAATGAAGAAGGACCGTTATAAAAGTAATTAATCATTTCAAAAGCCACGCACACAGAAAAAAACAAAAAAACTCCTTAATGAAAAAATATGTTTTTCTGAAGTTTTCAAGGCATATTTGAATGAATAGTTCGTAAATATTTTAAGAAAAATATTGAGAAATCCGGGGACAGTTGAGATAGGGTGGAATAGGGTGGAGAAATATAGAGAAATCCGGGGACAGTTGAGATATGGTGGAGAAATATATAGAAATCCGGGGACAGTTGAGATAGGGTTGAGAAATATAGAGAAATCCAGGGCAGTTGAGATAGGGTGGAGAAATATAGAGAAATCCGGGGACAGTTGAGATAGGGTGAAGAAATATAAAGAAATCCCGGGACAGTTGAGGTAAGGTGAAGAAACATAGAGAAATCCGGGGACAGCTGAGATAAGGTAGAGAAATATCGAGAAATCCGGGGACAGTTGAGATAGGGTGAAGAAATATAAAGATATCCCGGGACAGTTGAGAGATAAGGTGAAGAAATATGGAGAAATCCGGGGACAGTTGAGATAGGGTGAAGAAATATAGAGAAATCCGGGGACAGTTGAGACAGGGTGCAACACAGTTCAAGGCGATTCAGCTCTAAAAATACCCTTTACATCCTTCAACAAGATAAGATTAGTGGCCACGGAACGTTCGTCTTTGTCATTTCATCTCATTATAAGAATTTTAACCAAGGAGTTCAAAAAGGCCCTAGTTGAAGTTCAAAGACCGCTTTTACTATATCGCAATTAGTCGATATATTAAAATGTTCTCGTCACGTTAATGTCCCGACTTTCTAACAGACGTCAATACATGTGGGTTTCTTTCTATTTTTTTCATTATCACTAAACTTTAATTTTTTTTATTTCACAGCTATACGTTGGATGAATCGATTTTAAAAATGTATGTCTATTGATTCTGTATTTGTTATATTAAGCCTCAATATCGACTATGAATTTGTTGTATAACGTCCATATATCGACTCGGTTTTGTTATATAACGTCTAAATATAGACTCTGTTTTTGTTATATAACTTCTAAATATCGACTCTGTTTTTTGTTATATAACGTCTAAAAATCGACTATGAACGCGCCACTTGAAGATCCATCGATGGACTAAGTGTTCTACACCGCCTCTGTTACCAAAAGATAAAAACTGAAGAAAAGAAATGGCTTCCATTGTTCCTAGGGCTGTCGTTCCATTGTCTAAATCTCAAAAACGAGGCTGAAAGTATCAAGACTTTTTTGTCCTAGTTCTTAACAGATCAATTCCCCAACTGAAGGAAATCCGTGATCAGGGAGAAAGAACCACCCAAAAAAAAAAAAAAGTCCACCAAACTAAGACAGCTTTAACTAGGCCACGTTTCTTAATTCCTGCCATCAATACGGCGTCTGGGTCACGTGATGCGTTTTTAATGGTTCGTCCAATCAGAAACGATTTACCACGGAGAGTGTCATAATTACAGGCATAAATGTATCAATACTTTTCTTTCTTTCTTTTTTTTTTTTTTTTTTGTGTGGTTGGGGGCTTGGGTGGGGGGGGGGTGATTTTTTTAGGAGGTGCTGTGTCTGGTGTTCATTGAAAAAATCTCCTGAAGAGAATGTCTTTCACCTTCAACATCCATGATTCATTTTCTCTATTGGTGTATTTTATTTATTTCGACCCAGCAATCTAGTAGATCGGCCGTTCTCAACCTGTGGGTCGCGACTCCTTTGGGGGTCGAACCACCTTTGCCTAGGGGTCGCATAAGACCATCGGAAACACATATGCTCTACAGTTATGAAGTAACAACGAAAGTAATTTTGTGGTTGTGGGTCGCCACAACATGAGGAACTGTATTAAAGGGTCGCGGCATTAGAAAGGATTAGAACCACTGTACCAGATTGAGGCAATCAAACCAACCCTGTTTCATAGGACGTCCCTTTGTATTTCAATCTTTTTACACTAAACGTAGAGCCGGTCTTTGACTTCTCTCTTGTCAATCCACTCTGTCCATCTGACTTCTTTCCATCTGACTTCTTTCCATCTGACTTCTTTCCATCTGCCTTCTTTCCATCTGACTTCTTTCCATCACACTACTTTCCATCTGACTTTTTTCCATCTGACTTCTTTCCATCTGACTTCTTTCCATCTGACTTCTTTCCACGTGACTTCTTTCCATGTGACTTCTTTCCATCACGGACCGAGCAGCCTCTGACAAAACTTTTGGACTCCTGACTGCTGGCCAGCATTCTTGACTTAAAAAGCTTTGACCTATTTTTTCTAAAACAATTATCCCACCGATGATGTGCAAACCAGAGCTAGAGCCGCTGGGATTCCAAGCATGGGAATGAAAAGCCTGAGTCAGTGAGGCAGGCCAACAATCTTACACTGGCTGTAGAGCCATAGGGATGGATGGATGGATGGATGCATCCATAAACGTTCTATCCATGAGTGGCTCTACCACGCATTTGAAATACTTCAAGTTATTAACATCCCCGCCCCCCCCCCCCGATGCTATATCTTCTGTGCAGTGTCGGATTTACCTAATAGCTAAATAAGCCATAGGTTGGGGGCCTGACAATCTGCCGGGGCCTGGAAAAGAAAAAAAGGAATTTTAAAAAAAAATCCTTCTAAGTATTTTTTCATATTTTCTCCTCTTTTTTTCCCTGTTATTATTCCCCCCCCCCCCCCCCGGGCCACCTTTGTGTGATCTTAAAATGAATATTTTGCAAGTTAAACCTCTTTAATTTTATTGACTAGAAGCCGTGCCAGCTTTATATTGTTTTTAGCAATGCGGGTCGTTTTGTCAACCTCTAAATCAGCGATTCTCAACCTGTGGGTCGCGACTCCCTTGGCGGTCGAACGACCCTTTCCCAGGGGTCGCCTAAGACCATCGAAAAACACATATACTATACAGTTATGAAATAGCAATGAAATTAATTTTGTGGTTGGGGGTCGCCACGAAGAACTGTATAGAAGGGTCGCAGCATTAAGAAGGTTGAGAACCACTGCTCTAAATCTAAATAAGGATTCTATGTCTAATGGGAACCTCAATACTAATGGATTAGCTGTTTAGCTGTTGTTTCCAGCGTTGCCAATCAAATGTACGTCTGTTCTTGTCTATGTCTCTATATTTTTTACTCCAAGAGTCTCGTTTCTTGTCTCACCACAATCATTTCATTAGACATATCGGGTGTATGACAATATGTTTTGTGCGTTATTTTATGGTTTTTAAACAAAGTTTAAACTAAATTTTGATTATATTGAAGAAGAAGCAACATCTAGATTGCGGGATCTTTAGAGCTGCCGTCTCCAAGTTATTTTTGCACAAGTGACAAGTTTTGGAAAGTAATTTTTTTCCCCCTTTAGACAGGGGGGTGGGGGCGGCGGTTGTTTTGGATCTGATTCAAGAGCAAATAAAGCGCGCTTCGTGTCGCCACAGCACGGTGTTTGGGGGACCCCCTGCGTTAAAGCATCTCACACAGTCTGTTTAATGATACATTGACAACTTGACCGTTCAATAGTCGAACATAAAAATAAATATTCATTCAATTTGATTGTGAGATACTGTAGTTTTAGGTGCCCCCCACCCCCTATGGGATAGAAGAGGGGTGGCCGTATGAATAATAAATTACCAAATGCTGGTTTCTCTCATCATGCGACAGATGGTAAACATTTTTTTCAACTATTCTATGTCAATTCTACATCTTTGTGCTTATAATGATTAAAGCCCCCCCCCCACTTTTTTTCCTCCCCACCCAGTAGCACCCCCTCCTGTCTCTCATATCCCCCAAGATTTTAAGTAAATTAAACATCATTTTGACGTCCCGGTGGCTCTGGATGTAATTCCTTGTTTGTTGCGCTGTGTCGATGTCCCAGTTGTGTTTCTTGTCGGCTGTCAAGGATTTCCCTGTCTCTTATTTTAGCGTCAAGGTTGTTGTTGTTTTGTGTGTGTGTGTGTGTTTGTAGCTGTCATTGTGAAATTATTTATGAGACGTTGCTTCATGATACACCGCACAAAGTCTACCAACCTCTGGAGGGGGAAACAAAAATCTTTGGCCATTTTAATATTTACGTATATTTTTAAAAGGGAAGTAACTGAAATAAAATAAATAAAAATAATTAGTGATGGAATTTTTATAATTGACTTTGTATGATGCTGTTTGTTTGATGGTGTTATTTGATGGTGTTTGTTTGATGGTTTTTGTGTGATGGTGTTTGTTTAATGGTGTTTATTTAATGGTGTTTTTTTATGGTGCCTTTTTGATAGTGTTTGTTTGATGGTATTTGTTTGGTATACTAAAAACATCTATGCAATTTAAAACAGAATATGGAAGAGAAAAATTGCCCTTCTTGAGATGCAATAGACACAGAAAAAAAGAAACTGTGGCCGTCCCTGAGGAAAACAACAACTTATAAATAGCGAGTTTACTCACTTGAAAGATAAAATAATTCGTTATATTTGACGTGCAAACGTAACTTAAACAACCACATCACTAAGATGATCGATGATGAAGCTGAATGCATCTGGTGTGGAGTAATCGAATCTGATGTGGAGTAATAGAATCTGGTGTGGAGTAATCGAATCTGGTGTGGAGTAATCGAATCTGGTGTGGAGTAATCGAATCTGGTATGGAGTAATCGCATACGGTGTGGAGTAATCGAATCTGGTGTGGAGTAATCGCTTCCGTTTTTATTTTCAAACATACGTTCAGTCAGACTTGCTATTAATTACTGATTTAATTTTAGAATGTATGTGAGTGGTCACTGGACGCTTTAGGTAAGCGAAATGTTGAAGCAACATCCTGGGCAGCCTTTCTCAAACTGTTAAATGTGGCGGACCGGTGGAGAAATCTTAAAACTGCACAGGGTACTGCTGGAGATGTCTTGAAGCTGCACAGGGTACCGGTGGAGATTATTATTATTATTAGTTGTCTTATATAGCGCGGTACCCCAGCCTAGGGCTAGGCTCACCGCGCTGTACATAAAAATATTAGCAAAAGAAACATAATCGTGACAATAAAACAAAATACATTTATGTAATAAAGAACAGATGTATAGAGACAACAAAAACTAATGCATATTCACCCCACCCACCCCAGAACCTTTACATGACAAGCCATGGACGGCGGCATCGTTTATCGGTCAGATGTGTGGAATCAGCCGAGGTAGTAGGGTTTAAAGAGATGTGTTTTGAGTGCAGTTTTGAAGGCTGTGATGGTTGATATATTGCGGATGTGTAGTGGAAGAGAATTCCAATGTTTGGGGGCACAGTAAGAGAAAGATCTTTCACCGTATGTTTTTGTGCGAGTCTTGGGGACAGAAAGAATACGCCCGTCTGCGGAGGAGCGAAGCTGTCGAAGGGAGTGAATAGACAGAAAGAAGTTCGGTTAGATAGGAAGAACATGAATTTGAGAAAAAGTTGTGGCAGAGAACAGAGAGTTTATAGTCAATCCGTGCATGTACAGGGAGCCAATGAAGTGAATGAAGTGGTGATGTGACGTGTTTACGTTTTTTTCCCTTTAAAACTATCCTAGCAGCTGAGTTTTGAACCTTTTGTAGTTTTTCTAAGAAGTGTTTTGGTGAACCAAGATGTCTTGAAACTGCACAGGGTACCGGTGGAGATGTCTTGAAACTGCACAGGGTACCGGTGGAGATGTCTTGAAACTGCACATGGTACCGGTGGAGATGTCTTGAAACTGCACAGGGTACGGTGGAGATGTCTTGAAATTGCACCAGGACCGGTGGAGAAGTCTTGAAACTGCACCAGCGACCGATAGAGAAGTCTTGAAAATGCACCAGTGACCGGTGGAGAAGTCTTGAAACTGCACCAGGGACAGGTAGAGAAGTCTTAAAATTTGCACCAGGGACCGGTGCCAGGTTGATTCATGTTGTGCGGAAACAAAAGAAAGAAAATAACATAGAATATGCAGTACAAACGTGTAGTACAAACTATTATGTTTTATGTGAAAATAACAAATTGATTAGTTGATATGACATCCGCTTTCATATCAACTGTGATTATAATGGATTTGCTAGTAAACATGGATTGGATAACGATACCGTGGAATGAAAAAAAAAGATTGAAAGAAGACAATAAAAATATATATAATTACTAGGGGTTAACATATTACATTTTTTTACAACGGGGTGCGGCTATTTTGAGAAATAGTCCTACAGACAGTCCTAAACCCTACCTGCCGGCCTTTAAACAATGTTCTACAGACAGTCCTACAGACAGCACTACACCATAACCGTTGCTCTTTATTTATTAATATAATTTATAGCCGCCCCATCACAAAGAATAATAATTACCTGAGTTCACACGTGACGCATGACATTCGTTTTTTCACTGTAAGAAAAATACATTATTTTTATTAGCCTGCCTGCTTAACTTACTGGATTTGACTTACGCAACAACAAACATTGTTTTGGAGCCAACCCGAATGGAACGAAGTTGGTCAGCGTCCAAGGGTGTTACTCTAAAATGTGGACGTACCCCATATGTGGACGTACCCCATATAGTTAAGATATTTAAGTAAATTAAGCTCCGTTTATTGATTTTGTTTTTGTAATTATAAAACTTAAAGGTATTTGCAAATCTCCGTCAGTTCTCAGGGAGCTCTTCGGATATTTTGGTTCTGGTTCTCTTATTTCGCGTGGTTCATCCTAGAAAAAGCTGCACACCATTGTAGGGGCTTCCAAATAGCGAAGTCATGAATAAGGTATGAGTGGATATTTTTGTCAGGGAAGATATATTTGAAAGATGTTTGACAAAGAAACATGACAACCACTATATGTGTGGCAACTTCGTATAAACAGCTATTGATTGAGTTGTGCCTTTACAAGCAATGTCTTCATTGAATTTATATTATTCAACAATACCACTAATAAAAAATTCGACGATTGAGTCATATAAGAAGAACTAGTACTTTCGTTCTTTTGCCAAATCATACAATTTAAAATTGGCATCTCTACTCTCCAAGCCACTTTAAAAATATATTTTACTATTATATCAAATGATTCAACTCTTCGTATCTGGTGAGAAGAGCTATTTTTAAAAAAAAATCACCTCTTTTATCAGGGACACTGATATCTTTGACGCTTGCCATACATTGCTTAATAAAAGAATCTTGGCAACGAGGTTTTGATTTTTTTTGCAATCAGGTTTTCAGCAATATAACGAGTTTTGCAATAGAGTCATTTTGAGGTTTTATTTTTAAAAAATAATGAAACATTTGGGACGACAGCATTTTTTTTGTTTCTAGTCTTATGAACGATATTTTAGTAGCTACTTCATACAGTTCGTTCATTTAAGATTTTTCATTGGGCCGTATGCGGCCCGAGGGCTGCGGGTCGGCCACGCCTGGTCCAGACTAACTAATTGCAGTTTTTTTTTACCAAAGCATAGATTATGAGTTTCCGTTCCAAAGATCGGTATACGTCGACATTATATATATATTTATATTTAACTGGTCCTTTGAGAGAAGCAAATCACATCTCTGGGCTGAATTTAAAAAAATCGTAGAGCCTTTTATGACGGAAATGGAAAGTACTGTCAGTGCAGACGTCATCGGTGGACAGTGCTCAAAAACCTTCTAGCTTAAAAACTGAGTGAGGGATCTTTGCTTCTCGCGACCTACCTGCCACTGAAAGCTTTTCTTTTTAATGCCGTCTGGTCTAGCAGAGTACACAGCCACCAACCATTTCATCTCCTACCTCTGAGCAATATCTTCTAATTGAAATGAATACTAAGAGCAACGACTTCAGTTTCGAAGACTTTTTTTTTCCTTCTCATTCTCATCTTCAAAAAGCGATAAGCGCGTAAAACATTTTCAATTCGGACTGCATCTGAAAGATGTTTGAAATAAACACCCAAAAACGACTATGGACTTCTCAGGTCAATCTAAGGTCACGTTCATTACTCAAGATAATCTAAGGTCACTTTCATTCCTCACGATAAGGTCACTTTCATTCCTCGGGAAAATCTAAGCTCACTTTCATTCCTCACGATCAGGTCACTTTCATTCCTCGGGAAAATCTAAGCTCACTTTCATTCCTCACGATAAGGTCACTTTCATTCCTCGGGAAAATCTAAGCTCACTTTCATTCCTCACGAAAAGGTCACTTTCATTCCTCGGGAAAATCTAAGCTCACTTTCATTCCTCACGATAAGGTCACTTTCATTCCTCGGGAAAATCTAAGCTCACTTTCATTCCTCACGATGTCACTTTCATTCCTCGGGAAAATCTAAGCTCACTTTCATTCCTCACGATAAGGTCACTTTCATTCCTCGGGAAAATCTAAGCTCACTTTCATTCCTCACGATAAGGTCACTTTCATTCCTCGGGAAAATCTAAGCTCACTTTCATTCCTCACGATAAGGTCACTTTCATTCCTCGGGAAAATCTAAGCTCACTTTCATTCCTCACGATAAGGTCACTTTCATTCCTCGGGAAAATCTAAGCTCACTTTCATTCCTCACGATAAGGTCACTTTCATTCCTCGGGAAAATCTAAGCTCACTTTCATTCCTCACGATAAGGTCACTTTCATTCCTCGGGAAAATCTAAGCTCACTTTCATTCCTCACGATCAGGTCACTTTCATTCCTCGGGAAAATCTAAGCTCACTTTCATTCCTCACGATAAGGTCACTTTCATTCCTCGGGAAAATCTAAGCTCACTTTCATTCCTCACGATAAGGTCACTTTCATTCCTCGGGAAAATCTAAGCTCACTTTCATTCCTCACGATAAGGTCACTTTCATTCCTCGGGAAAATCTAAGCTCACTTTCATTCCTCACGATAAGGTCACTTTCATTCCTCGGGAAAATCTAAGCTCACTTTCATTCCTCACGATCAGGTCACTTTCATTCCTCGGGAAAATCTAAGCTCACTTTCATTCCTCACGATAAGGTCACTTTCATTCCTCGGGAAAATCTAAGCTCACTTTCATTCCTCACGATAAGGTCACTTTCATTCCTCGGGAAAATCTAAGCTCACTTTCATTCCTCACGATAAGGTCACTTTCATTCCTCGGGAAAATCTAAGCTCACTTTCATTCCTCACGATCAGGTCACTTTTAGTTCATATTTTGCAAAAGGCAGGGACCTATTAAACAAGTTTAGACATAACAACAACAACAACAAAAATCAAATTGTGTCGTCAGGATCGAGTCTATGACCCAATATGACACGTTATTGTCACATTGGTTCGTTAATTTAACAATTCGAAAGGCAGATTTTAACCTGCGAACGTTGATTCCTTCGACATGTTGATCATTATGATGTTTCAATGCTGTTGCAACGAGCCTTGGAGTCTCAGTTATGAAACGGCTAGTCTCAAATTTCTTTTTAAGAATCGGGAAAAAAATCCTGGAGTTGTGGGGAGAGGGGTTGCTGCTTGGAGGTGGAGTGGGTTTCTTATCGGACTACGACGCTATGCACACATTATCCTAATCGCAGTTGGCTCACAAGTTATCGGAGTTAAATCACGATGCGTGGTGTTGTAGTTTAACTTTCTTATCGCTATTTCTTTGACCACATCATCGTTGTCGTCGTCCCCGCTATAAGCTCACACGGCTTTCGTATCACGACACCGGAGGCAATGGCCCGAAAAAAAGGGGGGGGGGTCTTTTATCAGCTTAAGTCAATAGTTTTATACACACCCAGGAGGGGGTAAGGGTTGAGGGGAGCGGAGGGTGCCAGGGAGTAAAGTGTGACGCAAAAAGACGCCCACCATGAAAAGACGTCCCCACCACGCCACAAATGGCTGAAATGATCCTATGAGAAGCGCGGCACCTGTCGTTAATAGGAACTGATTATTCCAAGACTCACTCCCCAGACACACAATACGGGCCTACTTTACGTCTCGGACGGGTTTTGTGGGCGCTGAGGCTTCGGGGACGAACGGACGAAAAGACTCAGGTGGAACGTTCTAAACTAGATCTCTAAAACTAGATTTTTAAAAACTAGATGTAAAAAACTAGATATTAACAACTAGATCTTTCAAACTAGATCTTTCAAACCAGAACTTTTCTAAACAGACATTTTAAACTGGACCTTTCAGACTAGATCTTTTTTCAAACTATATCTTTAAAACGAGAAATGCAACTTCGACATTTCAGATGAGCCTTTCACAAAAAAAAAGGATAATTTAAAAAGGGTTGGTTTTTTTGGGGGGTGGGGTGGGGGGGGGGGGTGTTAGGTAATGCGATCAGGTTTTCCAATTGCATTTTTGTTGTTCATTAAAGAAGTCATTTTGCCAAAACATTCTACTGTTTCGTTTTGTAGCTGATCATGTCCCCCACTCCAAAACAAAAATAACCGTACCACTCAATTCTATTTCATTTTGGAGACCACTACATATTTAACGGTCTATCCGATTCATGATGAATGATCAAACAGAAAGATTTCAATATAAAAAAATGCCCTGCGTTATATTAACATTTATTGGAAAATACATGAAGTCATTCGCCAGTGTCCCCCGAGTCCAAGACCAGCAGATGACTGCAGAGTCATAAAGACTATACCCGACAACTACTAGTTTTATAACTAATCTATGGCTTATCCATATGTAGCAGGCCGGGCTGTTTCGTCTTGATGGTAAGTAAGTAGACTGATGTCGCAGGCCGGGCTGTTTCGTCTTGATGGTAAGTGAGTAGACTGCTGTCGCAGGCCGGGCTGTTTCGTCTTGATGGTAAGTGAGTAGACTGCTGTCGCAGGCCGGGCTGTTTCGTCTTGACGGTAAGTGAGTAGACTGCTGTCGCAGGCCGGGCTGTTTCGTCTTGACGGTAATTGAGTAGACTGCTGTCGCAGGCCGGGCTGTTTCGTCTTGACGGTAAGTGAGTAGACTGCTGTCGCAGGCCGGGCTGTTTCGTCTTGATGGTAAGTGAGTAGACTGCTGTCGCAGGTCGGGCTGTTTCGTCTTGATGGTAAGTGAGTAGACTGCTGTCGCAGGTCGGGCTGTTTCGTCTTGATGGTAAGTGAGTAGACTGCTGTCGCAGGTCGGGCTGTTTCGTCTTGATGGTAAGTGAGTAGACTGCTGTCGCAGGTCGGGCTGTTTCGTCTTGATGGTAAGTGAGTAGACTGCTGTCGCAGGTCGGGCTGTTTCGTCTTGATGGTAAGTGAGTAGACTGCTGTCGCAGGCCGGGCTGTTTCGTCTTGATGGTAAGTGAGTAGACTGCTGTCGCAGGCCGGGCTGTTTCGTCTTGATGGTAAGTAATAGACAGCTAACAATGAGCATCGTTCGATTTTCGTTTTTTTAAAGATTTTATAATTTCTATTTGGTAATGAAACTTCGGTTTGATTCAACATCGCAGCTGAAGCACTTCTTCTAGGACGCTGGTAGGTAACAGAAGACATGTCTTTTAGGACGCAGGTGGCTAACAGAAGACACGTCTTCTAGGACGCTGGTAACAGAAAACACGTCTTCCACGACGCAGGTAGGTAACAGAAAACATGTATTCGAGGACGCCGGTAAGTAACAGAAAACACGTCTTCTAGGACGCTGGTAGGTAACAGAAGAAACGTCTTCTAGGACGCAGGTGGGTAACAGAAAACACGTCTTCTAGGACGCTGGTGGGTAACAGAAAACACGTCTTTTAGGACCCATGTGGCTAACAGAAAACACTTCTTTTAGGACCCATGTGGGTAACAGAAAACACGTCTTTTAGGACCCATGTGGGTAACAGAAAACACGTCTTTTAGGACCCATGTGGCTAACAGAAAACACTTCTTTTAGGACCCACGTGGCTAACAGAAAACACGTCTTTTAGGACGCTGGTAGGTAACAGAAAACACGTATTTTAGGACCCATGTGGGTAACAGAAAACACGTCTTTTAGGACCCAGGTGGGTAACAGAAAACACGTCTTCTAGGACCCAGGTGGGTAACAGAAAACACGTCTTCTATGACCCAGGTGGTTAACAGAAAACACGTCTTCTAGGACCCAGGTGGGTAACAGAAAACACGTCTTCTAGGACCCATGTGGGTAACACAAAACACGTAGGTAACACACAACACGTCCTCTAGGACCCAAGTAGGTAACACACAACACGTCCTCTAGGACCCAGGTAGGTAACAAACAACACGTCCTCTAGGACCCAAGTAGGTAACACACAACACGTCCTCTAGGACCCAGGTAGGTAACACACAACACGTCCTCTAGGACCCAGGTAGGTAACACACAACACGTCCTCTAGGACCCAGGTAGGTAACACACAACACGTCCTCTAGGACCCAAGTAGGTAACACACAACACGTCCTCTAGGACCCAGGTAGGTAACACACAACACGTCCTCTAGGACCCAGGTAGGTAACACACAACACGTCCTCTAGGACCCAGGTAGGTAACACACAACACGTCCTCTAGGACCCAGGTAGGTAACACACAACACGTCCTCTAGGACCCAGGTAGGTAACACACAACACGTCCTCTAGGACCCAGGTAGGTAACACACAACACGTCCTCTAGGACCCAGGTAGGTAACACACAACACGTCTTCTAGGACCCAGGTAGGTAACACACAACACGTCTTCTAGGACCCAGGTAGGTAACACACAACACGTCTTCTAGGACCCAGGTGGGTAACACACAACATTTATGACACATCTCACTGAAACAACGTACTTCACACGAAACCATACGAGACATTTAATTGAAACAAGCGCCCCCACCCTCCCCCGTCCCCACACCCTCCCCCGGCCCCACACCCTCCCCCGGCCCCACACCCTCCCCCAGCCCCCCAACACACCCAATACCATTCGCGCTACTTTTCTACAGTACAACATCAAAGGGCTGGACTCCAAAGAGCAATCTGTTACTCGGCCCCCCTGGGGTGAGGGCCTAACAGTTCACGTGGTATTGACGGTATTGGTACATATAATAAACAACGTGATCGGCAGTGCTCACCCTTTCGATCAATTTAACGTTCATGGTCGCGTGGAGGAAATAACCACGCGGTCGGAAACTGTTGGACGGTCTGAACTATTCAATGACCGTGAATGGTGACGTGTTGCCTTTCTTGTGTAGCAGAGCGGTTTCAATGTGCGGAAATTATGTGTGTATAGTTTCGTTCAATCGTCATCTGAGAAAGGGGTAAGTTTTCTTTTGAAATTGAAGAGAGAGAGAGAGGGGAGAGAGGGAGGGAGAGAGGGGGAGAGGGAAAGGGAGAGAGGGAGAGAGAGAGAGGTGGGGACAGAGAGAGAGCGGGGAGAGAGGGAGGGAGAGAGAGAGAGGGGGAGATGGAAAGCGAGAGAGAGAGAGGGAGAGAGGTAGGGACAGATGGGCAGAGAGACAAAGAGACAGAGAGAGAGAGTCTAGTCGTCATGTAATACTATGCGTTAAAACGTAAAGTGTCATGACAATATGTTTATGAAATGGATCATTTCAAATATATCCTGCAGCTGTCAGGACACAAAACGCTTTCAAGTTTGTTTGTTTGTATTTTAAATATACATTTTCTTCTTTGTTAGTTTGTGTGTGGACGGAGAGAGGGTCAGTTCTCCTTACACTATCCAATCCTTGAACTCAAACCATTCCGTGTTTTGATTCACAAATCAATTCGTCAGTTGAATAACAACTCGGTCATCAAGTCCATCCATGCACTTACTTAATATTTTTCTATTGATAAATCGAATTTTTAAGCCAACTGGAAATCATTAACTTTAGTTGTATCCATCACTTTAAAATAAAAATTATCTGCATCTATCTACCAAATTGTTAAAAGTCACCCAACCAGCGTGCAATCCAAGAACTTTAGCATCCATCCATCCATCCATCAATTGATGATTCTTAGCATCCATATTATTCAGTCCGTTACTCTTAGCATATTCATTATTTAAGACTTCGTCAAAGATAAATAAAGCTATAAAAATTCAAAACGTGAAAATGTATAATTTCTGGACATGAACGACTAAATATCCATCTATCATTCTATCCATTTATCAATTCATCAATATGATATCAATAACTGTTTTTTTCCCTAACAAAAAAAAAGTCTTTTTTTAAAAAAAAAGAATCCATCATTCCATCCAATCATCCACATATTTATTGAGCCACCTCCGTATCTTGCTACGATCTAATCACAATCCTTGTCCATTATCTTAATGGTAAAACCTAAGTTTGTTGATTGGTCCACACTTCGTTCCCTTTGGCAAACACGTCACTCATATTTCCTGGAGAGCTTTTTTAATGTTTCAAAGAGAATGTTCAACAAAGCTATTTTATTCCCCCCCCCCCCCCCCCAGATTTTTCGTTCAATAGCTGTCACATCAGAATAAATAAATAACCACATATTTGTTCTGTAAACGCTCACATACGCATAATTCAGGACACAAAAACAAACGCAACCATTTAGTAACCGAGACTGATATCTTAATATTTAGTAAACCAATTCATGATCCTATCTCACCCGGCGCGAAATCTGTTTTATGTGAGACACGTAATTAGACGCTGTAGGTCGGTTGAAGGTAAACATTCTTTATTCCGCGTGCCTTCTGAAGTCTTAAGATACAATATACTCTTTTGAATTTACATTTCACAGCGGCAATGGGGCTCTTTGTTCCTTAGTGAGTACAGGCATGTCTTTGTGGACGCTCGTTCGGACAGTTTCGGAATGCGTTGCAGATATTTCCCTTTAATTATGTTGGACCTATTATGATATATTCATTAAGCCTAACATTTTAAAAAAATGGCCTGTATACTGTTTGTATATTATAGCATACCTAAGCAAACTAGGGTGATGTTTTGTATATTATGGTATACCAAAACAAACAGCTGTAATGTTTGTATATTATGGATTACTTAAAGAAACGGGTGTTTGGTGAATCGAATGTTTGGGGAATCGAATGTTTAGAGCGGGGGCATGGATTTGGCTTGGATAAGATGGATTCCTCCCACTTCATTAGCGATGAAATAAGGCGCATGACCCCATAATCGTGGTCAAAGGCAACAACTGTCTAAATGTCTGTCAATTGTGACATCTGTTTGCTATGATTTCCGTTAAATACATGTTTTCCACTCTTCCTTGTGACCTTGTGTACACCAGTAAAGTACGCAAGTAAAGCATACCAACAAAGTACAGGAGTAAAGTACGCAAGTAAAGTACACCAACAAAGTACAGAAGTAAAGTACGCAAGTAATGTACACCAACAATGTACAGAAGTAAAGTACACAAGTAAAGTAGACCAACAAAGTACAGAAGTAAAGTACGCGAGTAAAGTACACACGATTAAATTATTTTCCAATAGTTTAAAAAACTGACACCTAGCTTGCATTTATTTATTATTTCATTTTCTTTTTGTATGGCATCCTTCCGTCTTCGCGAGACGATGGAGTAGCTATGTTGTAGTCCTACACTTCGACGAGTGGCTCACTAGGCCAATCCTAGAGTGACAATCTCGGCTGCATTTCACGCAGGAGAATGATGATTCCTGGTTAATTTTGGCCTTCCGTGCTGTTCTTTTTGTTGCAAGGGCTTCGTTCCGCACATCTTCTGCCTTTTTCACTCCTTCATACACTGCTGTTCGCCAGCTGGAACGTTGTTCGGCAATGATCTCTCATTTGTTGACTTCAATGGTGGCTTCCTTCATGCTCTTTTTGCAAACGTCCATATATCTCAGGCGAGGCCGTCCAATAAGTCTTGTCCCTTCTGCCAACTCTCCATACAACAGCATCTTTGGAATACGGCCTTCCTCCATTCTCTTTACATGGCCTAACCAGCCAAGGCGCTTCTTGCTAAGAGCGGAGAATATGCTACACATTTTGGAACGTTCCAAGACCTCTGTGTTAGTCACCTTGTCCTGCCATCGGATGCGTAGAATGCGACGCAGACATCTTTGATGGAAGCTGTTGAGTTTCTGCTCGTGACTGGTATATGTGGTCCACACTTCACTGCCATATAGGAGCGTACTAAGCACGCATGCCTGATAGACACTTAGCTTTGTTTTTTTCAGTTAGATTGAGATTATTCCACACCCGCTTATTCAGTTTAGCCATAGTTGCTGCTGCTTTTGCGATCCTGATGTTTATCTCTTCATCAATGGAGAGAGAACTAGAAATATTGGATCCAAGGTATGTGAAATGCTCAACAACCGACAGATTATGGCCCTCAATAGTTAAAATTGGAGGGGGCGGCGCTTCTTGCATCATGACATGAGTTTTCTGTAGACTAATTAACAATCCAAACTCTTTTCAAGCTTGTGATAGACGATTAACTAGCCGCTGAAGACCTTCTTCTGAGTGAGATGTTAAGGCGGCATCGTCAGCGAACAGCAGTTCACGAATTAGTACCCTGTTTACTTTGGTCTTTGCACGAAGGCGAGCGATATTGAACAGCCTACCATCAGATCTGGTATGTATTTACACTCCATATTCACAGTCCTTGAAAGCAAATTGAAGGAGCATCGAGAAGAAAATGGAGAAGAGAGTTGGTGCCAGTACACAACCCTGTTTTACTCCGCTGCTGACTGGGAATGCCTCAGAGACAGCGCCATTGAATGTGACTGTGTTGTGCATGTTTTTGTGAAATGATTGTATGATTGTGAGCAGTTGTGGGGGACAACCTATTCTTTGTAAGATACTGAACAGGCCATTTCGACTTACCAAGTCGAATGCCTTTGTCAGATCTATGAAAGCGATATAAAGAGGCATATGCTGTTCACGACACTTCTCCTGCATTTGGCGTAACGAGAATATCATGTCTATAGTTGAGCGCCCACTTATAGTAGTGAGAAAAGATGGACTTTATAGCTTAGCAATGTGGAGATTTGGCTTCTGTAAAGAAATAACTTATTTTAAAACAAATGTGACAGATATAATTATATGGGAGATAAGTAATATGGGAATTATAACTAATGTAATTTATAAAGTGTTGGGACTTGGAGAAAACTGGCTTATGAGAGGCCGGCAAGACGAGAAGAATAGAGTCCAAATAATATGACAGTTGAATACACGAAGTTTGTGTAGGAAGATAGATTGAATAGAAACGTATAGGAAGATAGATTGAACAGGAATGTTTGTGTAGGAAGATAGATTGAATAGAAACGTATATGAAGATAGATTGAACAGGAATGTTTGTGTAGGAAGATAGATTGAACAGGAATGTTTGTGTAGGAAGATAGATTGAACAGAAACGTATAGGAAGATAGATTGAACAGGAATGTTTGTGTAGGAAGATAGATTGAACAGAAACGTATAGGAAGATAGATTGAACAGGAATGTTTGTGTAGGAAGATAGATTGAACAGGAATGTTTGTGTAGGAAGATAGATTGAACAGAAATGTTTGTGTTTAAATGAATATTTATAGTGTATTGCAATACTTATGATACATTACAAGAGTTTTGGATTTAGTATGTTCGGCACAGGAGATGTAGATATATTTCAAGCATTAACTATTATTATTATTACTATTATTATTGTGATCGTCACCGTGTGTGTAGTAAATAAAGTATAGTAATATTATTAATCATTTGAGCCACCAAGTCTCTGTTGTAATTCTTAAGACATTGTGATTGTAAAAGTAGCAAAAGTTATCCGTGTATCCTGGGGTTGGATTATTTTTTTATTATTCTTAAAACATGTATGTAGAATTTTTCAGAAGTACTTGCAAATATCCTGTTTTAATCCATGACCTCAAGAGAGTGACGTCACTTCTTCTTTCAGACTAAATAAAACTTGAGAAGTCTGAAAAAACAAACGGATTTCTTATCCCATCAAATTGTTCACTGTTGAACAATGGAAGATGTTTTTAAAAAGTTCTTCTTAATTTTTAAAATAATCAATTATTAAAGAAAGGATTGTTTCGTTTGTATCCCTGCACAGAAGGGAAGATTGCCTCGTTTGTATCCCAGCACAGAATGAAACGTTGCTTCATGTGTATCCCTGCACAGATGGGAACAGGGCATCGTGCGTATCCCTGCACAGAAGGGAACATGGCATCATGTGTATCCCAGCGCAGAAGGGAACATTGCTTCGTTTTTATCCCTGCACAGAAGGGAACTTTGCCTCGTGTGTATCCCTGCACAGAATGGAACATTGCCTCGTGTGTATCCCTACACATAAGGTAACATAGCATCGTTTGTATCCCTGCACAGAAGGGAACATTGTCTCTTTTGTATCCTTGCACAGGAGGAAACATAGCCTCGTTTGTATCATTGCACAGCAGGGAACCTTGCCTCATGTGTATCTCTGCACAGAAGGGAACATTGCCTCTTTTGTATCCCTGCACAGAAGGGAACATTGCCTCGTTGGTATCAAAGCACAGAAGGGAAGATTGTTCCTGTTGTATCCCTGCACAGACGGGAACAATTCTCAGTTTGTTTCTCTCACTTCTCTTCCATAGTAAATGTGTTTTTTTCATCTGACTTTGTCAGTGATCTGTCAGTCGATGTAAGAATATTTTATTGTTTCCGTGCATACTTATATTTACCGTGTTAAAGTAAGCAACCATATCATCCAATATCATGACAATTTGAGTGAACGTGTTGTCATCGGCAACGAGTCTATATGCCAAGTTTCATTCCGATAGGTTGACGGGAAGTGGGTCAATTAGCCGTCGAAAAAAATGACTGCCCTTAACACGCTAAATAGAAGTTAAATATAAAGGATTTAAAAACAAAATGGTTTTTCCCTTAGATATGACGTCATTTATTTTGGTTCCCACATCGGTTATAGGTTCATGTCGTAGATCCCGAGTTCAAGCCGTGCGAATTACATCCTCGTTTTTCTTATTGTGTTTTTCGGATGACGGTTTTCAGACGAATCGCCTGTTTGATAATCTTTAGTCCTTATTTAGTCTTTCCGATAACAATGCTCTTACGAATAAAGTGTTAATTTATTTATTTATTCCAAAAATTCGCATCTGGTGTTGGATCAATTCAAAAAAAAAAAAAAGTCTTCATCAAATAGAATGACTTCAACATATGCCAAATAATTTCGTTGACAGCTTTCCCCCGTTCATATTCCGCAGACTTTATTTTTAAGAGGAGAAAAATTATTACTTTCCTCTTAGGAACCGACCCCACGCCACCCGCCCCCTATGAAAGCGGCGTCAAAACTAAAACAGAATAATTTCATAGTCAAACCGAGAGACTTGACTGTCAAAAGTGATAACCCATGGGAGGGAACCGAGGTCCGCGACTTCCAAGAACATCTACGTTTGAGCTGACATGAAGATAAATGAGGTATTCAGCCTCTAGTAGCTCTGGACGACTCGACCGTGTGCTCGAGTTTTGTGGTGATAGACGCGTGAGTGCCTCGTCGTGGATCTACTTTACGGGTTTAGATGAATGTATATTTGCTGTGGTGTCGTTGGGGGGATGACATGGGGGGTCGGGGTTAATACAACGTGAGATTCGCATATCCCGTTGCTTCTTGTGACGATGGGGTTCTCATTTTGCTAGACAGATGGGTACATCAATCTATAATTGACTTTTATTTGCGGGCCTGTGTTTTTTTTTTACTCAAGTGTGGTATCTGTTTGTTAACCGCCGAATGCAATTTGCTTAATTGAAATAAAACGTTGATCGGTTCAAAGACGCATACTGTCGAAGTTATCTCGACGTTTTGCGATGACGACTAATATACCCCTGACAACGAGAATGTGCGTTGTACAACCAGTCACAACGCATGTGCAACCATTCACAACGCCTGTGCAACCATTCACAACGCCTGTGCAACCATTCACAACGCCTGTGCAACCATTCACAACGCCTGTGCAACCATTCACAACGCCTGTGCTGGCCTTTCAGTTACAAAATTTATTTTTGCAGCAAAGTAGAAAGAGAGTTCCCCCCGACTGGACACCAGATGGTAGCCAACAATGCATTTTTTTTTTGAATTAGTTTTAAAATGGAAACAAGTTATTTAGGAAATGAGAGCAATTATTTTCATGTATATATTTTTAGTTAAAAATATTCCAGGGATTAATCTGGATAAATTGTAGTGGAAGAGGAAATTCGTAATGGGTGTATTGAAATATCAGTCACTGGATTTTATTTATAAATATTCCAGGGATTAATCTTGATAAATTGTATTGGAAGAAAAACTTTGTAATGGTTGAATGGAAATATGCGTCACTGAAATGGAGAGATCATTGGATGTTTATGTATTTACAAATGGATACAGATTTGACTGTGTGTTGTTTTTTTTGGTATTTAGATGCGTCGCTGGATTGACGGTCGGATTTCTCAACGGATAGATATATGTATGGATTATTTAGTCAATGGATTTCGTGGATACACTTTTTACCGTGGTCATCCACTTCCCATCTAATCAAAGTTATCCGAATCTCTTCTAAAAATATTCAAACGATCTCATAAGTCTTCAGCCTTTCCTTTCAATTTATTTATAGCATTCTTTATTTTTATATGTACAGTTTTAGCAAAACGTTTAACATTGAGTCTTTTATGTACTCTTTACACACAACACATCCACCGCATCCTGGTCTACCTCTCGTCGTTTTGACCAAGTCTTTCCATTAAAAAAAAATAGGAAATGACGAATTGTGCCAAATCTCTCCCTCGCTTTAAACAAAAGACAGCTTAAGTCAAGGCTACTACGCAAGTCAAGGCTACTACTCATGTCAAGGCTACTACTGAAGTCAAGGCTACTACTCAAGTCAAGGCTACTACTCAAGTCAAGGCTACTACTCAAGTCGAGGCTACTACTCAAGTCAAGGCTACTACTCAAGTCAAGGCTACTACTCACGTCAAGGCTACTACTCACGTCGAGGCTACTACTCAAGTCGAGGCTACTACTCACGTCAAGGCTACTACTCAAGTCAAGGCTACTACTCAAGTCAAGGCTACTACTCAAGTCAAGGCTACTACTCAAGTCAAGGCTACTACTCAAAGTCAAAACATCGGTCACCTGCGCATTTGAAGGACGGACAATATAATATGGAGAAAAGACATACAACAAACCACTTATCCATACACGGTAGACCGCACTTCGTGATATTTTCATATCCCCTTGGATATGGTCCAGTGATACCAGTAAACCATGTTATCACCATAACAGGGCATCACCCGGCAGCGCATGCGTTAAGATATCATATTATATCATAAGCCTCAATTTTGTTATTGGAAATCTATATAACAATTACACCCCACGCCCCCCCCCCCCCAGAATCTTAAAAAACCCTCCAGGTCTAAACGGAAAGACGCACCGGAGTATGAAATATCCCCAGGCAAGAAAGAAACACTCAGGATTGACAACGTCACTGATGACTTAAGATGAAAGAAACACTCTGCAGTGACGACGCCACCGATGACTTAAGATGAAAGAAACACTCTGCAGTGACGATGCCACCGATGACTTAAGATGAAAGAAACACTCTGCAGTGACGACGCCACCGATGACTTAAGATGAAAGAAACACTCTGCAGTGACGATGCCACCGATGACTTAAGACAAGGGGATTGTTTTGTTTAAGTTTTAAGAAGAAGAGAAAAACCCCAACAACATTCCTCTTTCAATTTAAAGACTTTTCTGTCCACCATTTTCCAAACCGGTAATGGCGGGATATACAACCCTGACACGGTCAGTTTATTGTCCATTGGTCGTCGTCCGTGCTTGGCCGGTCATGTGGACCGACTCGGGGGTTTAGGCGCGTCCTCCGCCGCCATCATGTTACGCCCGCGGCCCCTTTTCATTTCCGTTGGACGTGGGGACTAAGACATGTGGAGAGTGTGACTTGGCCAGGGAGGTAAACCTAGATGGTGTGGGGAAGGGGTGGGGGGATTTTTAGGGAAAGGTGGATTGTAGGGAGGGGTATGGAAAGGAAAGGAGGGCGGGGTGGACTTTTTATACAGTAGTTTGATCTGCAGATGGTGGTTAGTTCCAGATTGCTTTATTGATTGCTTTGAACAGACAGACCAGACCGTGATTATATTTCTTCCCTCATACCCTCACTCCCTCTCTCACTCACTCAGTCACTCACTCACTCTGTCTCAGTTTCATTCACTGACATTTTTCTTTGTATGCTAATCTGTCTGTCTCTCTGTCTGTCTCTCTGTCTGTCTCTCTGCTTGTCCGTGTCTCTCTTTTTCTCTGCCAGACTGTCTCACTCTCTGTAACTCGCTCTCTCCCAGTCTCTCTCTCTCTCTGTCTGTCAATCAGCCTCTCTCTCTTTCTGTCGCCTTTCTCTGTTTTTGCTCCCTCTGTCTGTCTGTTTCTCTCTCTCTCATGCCCCCCCCCCCTATTTCTCTCTCTCACAGGTCGACTTGATGAATCAATATATGCCCTCTGTTCTTTCCATCTGCCCCATCATTTTAGCTCTCACCTATCTGAACAACATCCAAATGGCAATTCGCTTAACTATTTGATCTTAACACACAAATGCCCATTCGCTACCGATGTGATCTTAACACACAAATGCCCATTCGCTACCGATATGATCTTAACACACAAATGCCCATTCGCTACCGATGTGATCTTAACACACAAATGCCCATTCGCTACCGATGTGATCTTAACACACAAATGCCCATTCGCTACCGATATGATCTTAACACACAAATGCCCATTCGCTACCGATATGATCTTAACACACAAATGCCCATTCGCTACCGATGTGATCTTAACACACAAATGCCCATTCGCTACCGATGTGATCTTAACACACAAATGTCCATTCGCTACCGATGTGATCTTAACACACAAATGCCCATTCGCTACCGATGTGATCTTAACACACAAATGCCCATTCGCTACCAATATGATCTTAACACACAAATGCCCATTCGCTACCGATGTGATCTTAACACACAAATGCCCATTCGCTACCGATATGATCTTAACACACAAATGCCCATTCGCTACCGATGTGATCTTAACACACAAATGCCCATTCGCTACCGATATGATCTTAACACACAAATGCCCATTCGCTACCGATGTGATCTTAACACACAAATGCCCATTCGCTACCGATGTGATCTTAACACACAAATGCCCATTCGCTACCGATATGATCTTAACACACAAATGCCCATTCGCTACCGATGTGATCTTAACACACAAATGCCCATTCGCTACCGATGTGATCTTAACACACAAATGCCCATTCTCTACCGATGTGATCTTAACACACAAATGTCCATTCGCTACCGATATGATCTTAACACACAAATGCCCATTCGCTACCGATGTGATCTTAACACACAAATGCCCATTCGCTACCGATGTGATCTTAACACACAAATGCCCATTCGCTACCGATGTGATCTTAACACACAAATGCCCATTCGCTACCGATATGATCTTAACACACAAATGCCCATTCGCTACCGATATGATCTTAACACACAAATGCCCATTCGCTACCGATATGATCTTAACACACAAATGCCCATTCGCTACCGATGTGATCTTAACACACAAATGCCCATTCGCTACCGATGTGATCTTAACACACAAATGCCCATTCGCTACCGATATGATCTTAACACACAAATGTCCATTCGCTACCGATGTGATCTTAACACACAAATGTCCATTCGCTACCGATATGATCTTAACACACAAATGCCCATTAGCTACCGATATGATCTTAACACACAAATGTTCATTCGCTACCGATATGATCTTAACACACAAATGCCCATTAGCTACCGCTCTGATCTTAACACACAAATACCCATTAGCTACCGATCTGATCTTTATTACCTCATATTTTTGAAGCTATCAATTCTCCGATTGAACTATCTATTCTCTACTATATATTATCTTTTTTCCACAATTTATCTTTTTGGGGAAAGTTAGGTAATAGAGTAATAATTTGAAGAAAAAAAATGAGTTTGTACGCATCTTCATGTCTTAGTCTTAGTTACGTCGCTTTTGTGTATCGCATTTGTTTAGTGCCGGGGCCCACATTAATTTCAGTGCTTGCTTTGCTGGAACTATTTTTTCCAATTCATCCGCTCGTCCCGCATGACACTAAGTGCACGACCTAGCTACGCTTTAAAATTAAAATCACTCCATCACAATCAAAAAAAATAAATTAAAAAAAAGTAGCACTTTCTAGACTTAAGCCGACCAAGTTAAGTGTACCCGGGGTCTCATGATTAAATTTCAGGACGGCTTTTTAAAAAAAAAAAACACCATAAATATTAAGGATGTCTCTTGTAACTTGTCATTCGTTGATCGTTATTCAGTAGCTCTTAAAAACTTAATGAAAATATTGACAGCCCCCCTGACCAGACAGGCTGTCTATACAGACAGGTTTCCTGACCACACAGGCTTTCTACACAGACAGGTTTCCTGACCACACAGGCTTTCTACACAGACAGGTTTCCTGACCACACAGGCTGTCTACACAGACAGGTTTCCTGACCACACAGGCTTTCTACACAGACAGGTTTCCTGACCACACAGGCTGTCTACACAGACAGGTTTCCTGACCACACAGGCTTTCTACACAGACAGGTTTCCTGACCACACAGGCTTTCTACACAGACAGGTTTCCTGACCACACAGGCTGTCTACACAGACAGGTTTCCTGACCACACAGGCTTTCTACACAGACAGGTTTCCTGACCACACAGGCTGTCTACACAGACAGGTTTCCTGACCACACAGGCTTTCTACACAGACAGGTTTCCACAACAGACACGCTTTTTTAAGCGTTGGGTTTTGATGTGAATTTAAAGGACTAACTCTTCTTTTTTTTTTTTTAATAATAAAAATCCTTTATATTAACTTGGCTTTTGTGGCTGGGTGGCAGGCAAAATCTTCCGACCGCTAATTGACCCACTTCCCGTCAACCTATCGTGCTAAAAATTGTCACCTAGCCTCGTTTCCGATGACGACGCATCTGCATTAATTCCCCAGCCCCCATCCCCCACAAATATGTTTGTCACGTATTTCAGGGGGAAGATGAAATAAAATTCTCGATAACTGCGCTAAATGAGATTTTTTTTTTTTTTTTTAAAATCGCAGACGTATTTGGTACATAAAATTTTTTTTTTTTTTTTTTTTTTTTCTGAAATTGCTGGTGAATTACATCTGCGATGTAAAAGTGAGTGGGTCATTAGAATATTAATATAGGTCAAGGGCGTTTTAAAAAATGTGCCGGTGTGAGCCTGGGAAAGGTTGGGGGGGGGGCAGGCAACACTAATTGGGTATCTTATACAGTGCCTTACTTGTCTGAAAGATTTGTCAAAATTTCACCCCTATTGCTGGATAGTACATTTTAAGGAATTATAAGAAAAACTTTGCTTTTTGAGCAGCGGTTCTCAGCCTTCCTAATGCGGCGATACTTAAATGCAGTTCCTCATGTTGTAGCGATCCCCAACCACAAAATAATTTTCGTTGCTACTTCATAACTGTAGAGTACATGTGTTTTCCGATGGTGTGAGGCGACCCACAGGTTGAAAACTGCTGTTTTAGCGTTTGTTTAATTTATACCGTAGCATATGCTTTATTTTTTAACTTATACATTTTCAACATAGTTTTTAAATAATAAAAAAAAGTTCGCTATGATTACAATCTATTTGTTGACATATTGTATGAACATCATTTTTTCCTCTTGGCGTCAAACACTTGGCATCGAACAAAGCCCTGACAAGATCCAATTCAAACCTTCATCAACCATTTCCTGTCCAATACATATCTACAAGCGTATTTGGTCTGTCTCTCATCCCTGTATTTTGTCAGTCTCTCATCCCTGTATTTTGTCAGTCTCTCATCCCTGTATTTTGTCTGCCTCTCATCTCTGTATTTTGTCTGTCTCTCATTCCTGTATTTTGTCTGTCTCTCATTTCTGTATTTTGTCTGTCTCTCATCTCTGTATTTTGTCCGTCTCCTGGCAGTGTGGGAGAACGGCTTACAGTGTGCAAGAGCGGATGACAGGGTGCAAGAAGGGCTGACAAATTCAATAGATCAAATCTAGATAACGTCTATTTTTCCAAGTCTCTATTTACACATGTATTTATTGAATCTTTCTCTCTCTCCCGCTCTCTGCCTCTCTCTTCCCTTTTCTCCCCCTCTCTATCTATATATCTGCCTTTCTCACTCTGTGTAGAGTGCAGCAATGTGCTCCATCGCCTCTTTTTGCATTATGTTGCTTCTCTACGTGCCACAGTAGGCTGCCACTGTAGGTCACCCCTGCATTTCACCACAGTAGGCTGCCACTGTAGGTCACCCCTGCATTTCACCACAGTAGGCCGTCACTGTAGGTCACCCCTGCATTTCACCACAGTAGGTCGTCACTGTAGGTCACCTCTGCATTTCACCACAGTAGGTCACCACCGTAGGTCGCCACTGTAGGTCGCCACTGTAGGTCGCAACCGTAGGTCGCCACAGTAGGTCAGCTCTTCCAATGGTATATATCCAAAACGCATGAATTTTGTGTCAAACGCTGTCCACGACACTAGGTGCCCATTTCTCCTGTGGTTAATGTGTAGGTTCAAATATTGCAGTGGCTTCCATTATCTCCAGACAATATAACATCCCTGACTTACCTTTAGCATACTTACCGTTAGCATAATTACCCTAAGCATACTTTCCTTTAACATACTTTCTTTAGAATTCTTCCTTTAGCATACTTCCATTTCACATACTTCCATTTCACATACTTCCTTTAGCAAACTTACCTTTAGCATACGTAATTTGGCATACTTCCTTTAGCATACGTCATTTGGCACTTTCTTTAGCATACTTACCCTTAGCATAATTACCCTTAGCATACTTTCCTTTAACATACTTCCTTTGACATACTTACCCTTAGCATACTTTCCTTTAGCACACTTTCTTTAGGCATGATTTCCTTTAGCAAACTTACCCTGGGATACTTTCCCTTAGCATACTTTCCTCTAGCATACGTCATTTGGCAAACTTCCTTTAGAATACTGCCTTTGGTATACTTACCATTATCCTACTTTCCTTTAGCATACTTTCTTTAGCATAATTTCCCTTTGCCTACTTCCTTTAGCATACTTCCTTTAGCGTACTTACCTTTAGAATACTTTCCTTTAACATACTCCCTTTAGCATACTTCCTTTGGCCTAATTACCCTTAGCATACTTTCCTGTAGCATACCACCTTTAAGACGTCAGTTGTCGTTTAACCGGATGAAAGAAGTGGAAATATATTTCTGTTAGCGGGAAAAGTTCATTAGGTCTCAAAATGACACATTAAATAAAGCTAATTTTTTTTTTTTTAAAATGGGGGGTTGGGGGGGTTACGTCCAACTGAGGGAAAATGATATTGAACCATGGAGTCATACTTTGCTCTTAGTTTTTGTTTCACTTTAAAATATTTCATTGGATCTTAACATTGAAATCTCTAAGTTTTAAAAACAAAATTATCATTCACCATCTTTCTGTGCTGGTCAGCTGCCCTCAAATTTTTGTCCTGGTCAGCTGCCTTCATATGTCTGTCCTGGTCCGCTGCCTTCATCTGTCTGTGGCGTCAACTCGTGAGGCAAGCATAGGATCAAGAACTCCCTCCTATCACGATTCCATGCCAGCCTGCTTCCCTTTGTGTAACACAGGATCTCACTCAATTCAACTGACAATATCGCAAGATGACAAATGGGTAGGGAAAACATTTCCATTTAAAAAAAACCAAACAAGCGTTTGCTTAATACTAGTGATTCAATCAACCTTGAACCCGAGACCCTATGCTTAAAATAGTCCATGTTCATTCTTGAGTTTGTTTCTAGCTGCGTGGAGAATTTTCAGGGCGTCATTAATAGATAATTTATGCATTTGTTCCACAACCCCCCCCCCCCCCCCACTTTTGGCTTCAGTGGTGAACTAAACGTTTTCCCCGCTCACCCCATTTATTTTCCGTGCAGCTAGCTTTGCTTATCGCACATGGCTGATGTGACTAGGGGGGTGGGGGCTGATTGTTGGGTCCTCACAGAGCGTATCATCGATGAGTGCACGACTCTCATTGTAATATATATGCATTACAACTTTCACACCCCGCCCCACACACGTTTTCCCGTCACATTCCCCACACCTCTCTTGTGTTCAAGCTTCTTCCATCACTGCCACCGACACAAAAATTATCATACTTCTATCATATCAATTTGCTCCGCGTCCATAATCCGTTTTATTGTTATCACCGATTGTTCGATTATCGAATTCATATTTTTTTCGACTAAATGTCCATTACACCGGTGACGTCAACGTTTTGTAAAACAAGTGTACAATACTGATGTACGATACCGATGTACGATACCGATGTATGATACTTATGTGCGTTACTGACGTACAAACCTGTTTTTACGATACTGTTTTTACGATACTGAAATACGATACTGAAGTATCGAAAACTGATATGTGATAGTGATGTACGATACTGATGTGTGACGCTGATGTATAATCCTGATCATATCAAACATGTTTTTCTTCACTGTATGTTTTTTTTACTGTTCCAGTCATTTTGTGTTTGTTTTTATGTTCCCATTAAAGTCCATACAATAATTGTACCCTTCTTGTTGCAGCTTGCACTCTCCCATGGGTGTATTTAGTTATATTACCTATTCGAAAAATTTGAGGCACATTTTTGCCAGAGATGGGGGTCGCAAATCCCATCTGATAAAACCTTATTTGGAGTTGGGTTTTAAAAGGAGAACTTTGTCTATTAAAATGAATGGCGCAAAAAATCGGTTGGGTCATTAACATATTAACATAGTTCAGGGGCGTGAAATAAATGCGCGGTTGCGAGCCTTGGTGAGCGGGGGGGTTGGGGCACTAGTTGGTATCTTTAAAAAGTGCGACAGTTGCTTTGTGTGAGCCCCACCCCCTATTGCTGGATGCTACATTTCATAAAGGATTTTTGTTTTTAAGGGTTCTAGAGTGTAGGAACATCTGAGTTCCATATCTGAATGCCATATCGTAATGCAATATCTGAATGCCATATCTGAATGCCACATCTTAATGCAATATCTGAATGTCATATCTGAATGCCATATCTTAATGCAATATCCGAATGCCATATCTGGATGCCATATCGTAATGAGATATCTGAATGCCATTTCTGAATGCCATATATGGATGCCATATCTGAATGCCATATCTGAATGCCGTATTTGAATGACACATCTTAGTGAATGCTATTTCTGAATGCAATATCTGAATGTCACATCCTAGTGCCATATCTGAATGCCATATCTGAATGCCATATCTGGATGCCATATCTGAATGCCGTATTTGAATGACACATCTTAGTGAATGCTATTTCTGAATGCAATATCTGAATGTCACATCCTAGTGCCATATCTCGATGCCATATCTGAAAACCATATCTGAAAAACATATCTGAAAAACATATCTGAATGCCATATCTGTATAACATATCCGAGATCCATATCTCAGTGCGATGTCTGAGTGCCATAGCTAAATGCAATATCTGAGGGCCATATCTCAGTGCGATGTCTGAGCGCCATAGCTAAATGAAATATCTGAATGGCATATCTGAGTGCCATATCTGAATGCCATATCTGAATGCCATATCTGAATGCCATATCTGAATGCCAAATCTGAATGTCATATCTGAATGCCATATCTGAGTAACATATCCGAGTTCCATATCTCAGTGCGATGTCTGAGCGCCATAGCTAAATGCATTATCTGAGTGCCATAGCTCAGTGCGATGTCTGAATGCCATATCTGAATGCCATATCTGAATGTCATAACTGAATGCCATATCTGAGTAACATATCCGAGTTCCATATCTCAGTGCGATGTCTGAGCGCCATAGCTAAATGCATTACCTGAGTGCCATATCTCAGTGCGATGTCTGAATGCCATATCTGAATGCCATATCTGAATGTCATATCTGAATGCCATATCTGAGTAACATATCCGAGTTCCATATCTAATTGCGATGTCTGAGCGCCATAGCTAAATGCATTACCTGAGTGCCATATCTCAGTGCGATGTCTGAATGCCATATCTGAATGCCATATCTGAATGTCATATCTGAATGGCATATCTGAGTAACATATCCGAGTTCCATATCTCAGTGCGATGTCTGAACGCCATAGCTAAATGCATTATCTGAGTGCCATATCTCAGTGCGATGTCTGAATGCCATATCTGAATGCCATATCTGAATGTCATATCTGAATGCCATATCTGAGTAACATATCCGAGTTCCATATCTCAGTGCGATGTCTGAGCGCCATAGCTAAATGCATTACCTGAGTGCCATATCTCAGTGCGATGTCTGAATGCCATATCTGAATGCCATATCTGAATGTCATATCTGAGTAACATATCCGAGTTCCATATCTCAGTGCGATGTCAGAGCGCCATAGCTAAATGCAATATCTGAGTGCCATATCCCGTTAAACTAATGGCGTGTTGCATTCTTCAAGTCTTTCCTAAAAGCAATATCAAAGAAAAGAAAGAAACAAAAATTTCAATCAAAACAATTGAGGGATGATAGAAATAATGCCGGTTAAAAAGAAATGCCTGATGGACACGGTGCGCTCAGCACTCTGTCCTCGTCCTTGTATAATGAAGAATTTTTCAAATTTCTCCCTGAGCGAGAACGAGCGAGATGGACTGGGAGGGGACGGGATCCGATAGGTAAGGAAATAAAATGGGATGGATGAATTGCCAGGACGCTGGCCTTTTTATTAGCATTGTGGGGGGTGGGGGTGTGGTGTGGTGGTGAGGACAGATGTTAGAAGCTTTGTGTTAGGGAATATTGGTGTGCTTGCTGTTTTCATGCTATCGCCAAGAAATGTTTTGTGTCTTAGCTCAGCGCCCCCATCTCCTCAGTGCCATCTTTTATTATTATTTTCTTTATAATGGATAAATACATGTGTGATACGTGGAAGCAGGGGCGTAGAAGGGAGGGCTGTGAAGGTGCGGGTGGTCTGTTTTCTTTATATGGGTGGGGCGGCATTTCTGGCAAACTGCAGAGATCTTTTGGTGGAAGGGAATGGCTGACAACATTCGTGTACCGCCCCGGGCGACACTAACTCTGGCTACGCCACTTGGAGGAAATCGTGTATCGTTTGCTGTATTCGTTTTTTAAAGATGTTTCTCTTTTATAGAACAATATTAAGCAATATAATTTTTTTTTCTATTTTACTTTTAAAAAGTAAATTAACATATCGAATTTGTGGGTCGGTGGGCCAGATGTGAGTCGAGACTGTGTCATACAGTTGTCATAGAGATGTTGAATTTTTAACGAGTTTCAAGGTAAAAATCAGAAAGTTTGGCCAGCAAGTCCTGAAGTCCATCGATCCTGTGGGAGCGGGGATACTGTAGCCAAAAGAGGATAGGGAAGGGTTTAGGATATAAGTCGTGTCTTATTACGGTTTGTAATGAAGACCAGCTTTTATAGTATTCGTTTGTCGAAGTTGCTTTGTATATATATATATATATATATATATGCAGTGCCCTGGCCACCCCACGCAGAAACATTTGCTCACTATCGAAATTGTGTATTGCCTGGGACAAGATCACGTTTATAATGCAGATTATCAGATTTAAAAAAATGATATTTTAAATTTGCATTTAATTTATGACCAAATGAAATAAGATTATATCCACTTTGCGATTGTTCTTGCAACATTAGCCGACATAGATTAACGCCCCAGATAGCTGGGATAGCCTTAATAATATTGTTTCTGTAGAGATTGTCTGTGACAGTGATAATACTTCACCCCTGATTGCAAGCATCTGTTTCAGATAGTCAGGGGTCAAGGGTTGAAATTCAAGTCCATGACTTGGATGAGACCAACTGTTTCCCCTTTTGGTGACTTTTCCAAGGGCGTCATCACATATGGTTACAAATCATTTAATGCACCGGTCCTCAATCTGTGGGTCGCGACATTGGGAAGGTTGAGAACCGCTGATTAAATGGAAGATAATGAAGGACAAGACAAAACAAACTCAACAGATCAATGTTCTGTCGTGTCGTTACATTCTAGAGCTTGGGCAAAGTGTCATGAACAAAATGTATTTTCTCTATTCATGAGCATTAAAAAGGCCGGTTGTGAAGGTGTGTTCATCTAATGCAGTGGTTCTCAACCTTCCCAATGCCGCGACCCTTTAATACAGTTACTCACGTTGTGGCGACCCCCCCAAACACAAAATTATTTTTGTTACTACTTCATAATTGTAGACTATGTGTGTTTTCCGATGGTCTTAGGTGACCCCTGGGAAACGGTCCTTCGACCCCCAAAGGGGTCGCGACCCACAGGCTGAAAACCGCTGATTCAAAGCATGGCATACTGTAAGCTGCCTATATAAGCATTAGGCTATTTAAGAAAATGGAATACGACAAAACTGCGCATGCGCCAAGTATGCCCATGATGGGGCATACTTGGTGCATACTTTGTCCATGATCAAACTGTAAGATGACACTGCCCTGCAGGTCATGCCCAGCCTTGATAACCGTTTCATAAACGGGTAAATAAAATCTCAAGTAAGCTCGTTGCAGCTCTTTGTGTTAAAACATCAACAACAGCCCGAGGCGTTGCGGTTCAGACGGTGACTATTTTAACCCCGGCATTCACAAAAGCCATTAGAAGAAATAGATAACTTCATTGACTTAGGATCTAATTTGAGTCACGGCACTTAAATCGCAAGTCCTATAATAAATTAATAAGGTCTCCTTTCACTTAAAAATCTTAATGTGCAAAATCTTGAGCTACACTCATCGTATTTTTTTTCTTATCACGGCTGTTCGACTCTCAAAACTGTTGTTCTCACGTGACCCAAGCAAACACACTGATTGGCCAGTCTTTATTATAAGTCTCAATGCTCAAAAAAAGTATTATATGCAAGGGGGATATATAATTTTGACAATATCATGCAGTTGTGTCCCATCCGTGGCTCACACATTCATAATGATATCTTTTAAACCCATCTTTGGCGTAGATCACGTGATGCTGGCTACATGCAGGAATATGCTGTTTGTGGGTGGTTCAGATGACAATGGTAATACAATCACAGCAGGATTGTTGAATATTCAACTATTGCTGAATGTATGCAGTGTTTAATAATGTGGTGTCTTGTAAGAATTTAAAGTAGATTCAACCGTCCATTTAAATCAGTGGTTCTCAATCTGTGGGTCGTGACGCCATCGGAAAACACATATACTCTACATTATGAAGTAGGAACGAAAAATAACACGAGGAACTGTATTATAGGGTCGCGGAATTAAGAAGGCTGAGAACCACTGATCTAAAAAAAACGGTAACTAACGTGGGGAAATTGATCGCATTGGAGACTAAAATGGACCTGAGATTTCTAAAAAAAGTAAGTGTAAGAACCAGAGTGTGAAACCATCATGGTAGACACAGGGATGATGGTATACGGTGAAACCATCATGGTAGACACAGGGATGATGGTATACGGTGAAACCATCATGGTAGACACAGGGATGATGGTATACGGTGAAACCATCATGGTAGACGCAGGGATGATGGTATACGGTGAAACCATCATGGTAGACGCAGGGATGATGGTATACGGTGAAACCATCATGGTAGACGCAGGGATGATGGTATACGGTGAAACCATCATGGGTGACACAGGAATTATGGTATACAGTGAAACCATCATGGGTGACACTTGGAAGAAATTATACGGTGAAACCATCATGGGTGACACAGGGATGAGGTTACGCTGTGAAATCTGGTGTTATTTCAAAAGGAAGTTCAAGGTCGACTCATGCGATCCCCACAGATTTTCAACAGAGAAGTTCGAGCCAACGTTTTGTAGGGCTACGCCCCTGAATTCATGCACCTACCCCTCCCCCACCATATGAACGATAGTGTGGCAAACACCTCATGTCAACAAAGTATCACATACCCCACCCCCTCCCCAGTGGGCCACTGCGCCCCACCCTCTCCCCTGTAGGCCACTGCGCCCCACCCTCTCCCCTGTAGGCCACTGCGCCCCTCCCTCTCCCCTGTACGCCACTGCGCCCCACCCCCTCCTCTGGTGGGCCACTGCGTCCCACCCTCTCCCCTGTAGGCCACTGCGCCCCACCCCCTCACCTGTAGGCCACTGCGCCCCACCCCCTCCCCTGTAGGCCACTGCGCCCCACCCCCTCTCCTGTAGGCCGCTGCACCCCACCCCCGAGCCTGTCATCTTCACATGTAATTAAAGCCATAATAAATAACGGTTGGAGGGGAGGCTGTGGTGGTGGGGTGGGTTGAGTATCCAGTGCTATTATTCTTTATGATTATTGTCCATCACATTTTACGCCTAATAGCCCACACTTTGCTATCTCTGTCCAAGCCCAAGGCCGAGGCGGTGAAAAAATACCCATCTGGTTTAATGGTCTGTGTTTGTGTTTGTATGGGTGACACAAACTTACAGAACAGCGCACTTAATAAACCGGTTTTTGTTTTATTTAATTTTTTTTTTTCGGCAGTTAAATGGAAGTAAAGGGAGAGATCGGTCCCCGTTAGTTCCCCATCTCGATCTGAGTGACGTCCCCTTGGTAATGTCCAGTGGAACCCTTTTATGGTAATAGAAAATATGTGTGAGGGGTTATGGTGAGGTACTAAAATTGAGTGTTCCTGTGTGTGTGAGTGTGTGTTTTGTGAGCAATGAGCCTTAGGTATTCCTGTTAGGGATGTAGTGAGGAAGTGACACTTGCTAATGTAGATATGTGTATTCCTGTTAGTGATGTAGTGAGGGAGTGATACTCGCTAATGTAGATATATGTATTCCTGTTAGTGATGAAGTGAGGGAGTGATACTCGCTAATGTAGATATATGTATTCCTGTTAGTGATGAAGTGAGGGAGTGATACTCGCTAATGTAGATATATGTATTCCTGTTAGTGATGAAGTGAGGGAGTGATACTCGCTAATGTAGATATATGTATTCCTGTTAGTGATGTAGTGAGGAGTGACACTTGCTAATGTAGATAAAAATGTCCCTTTATACGTTTGTTTCGTTATCATGAAAAGATGGATCTCTTTACAAACGATGCACTTCCGGGTTTGGATGGGGAATAGTGGTTGATTGATAACCCATCGGCCTTGAGGACTCTCAACTCCAATTTAAAAAAAACTCATATCATATTTAGGGATTCTATGTTAATTTTCTGTGGCGACTGGTCGGAATGAAATGATTTTAAAATTGTTATTTTGTTGTTATTTTTAAATATTTTAAAATAATTTATATTGACGTCCTTCGTGGCTGGCAAAATCTTCGGATGGCTAATCGACCCATTTCTGTCAAATTTTCACCCCAAAACCCAAATATAAGGTTGGTGAAATAAATATTAGATGTAATAGCGAGTGGGTCATTAGAATATTAATACAGTTCAGGCGTGTGAAAAAATGCGCTGTTGCAAGTCTTGGGGGGGGGGGGGGGAGCACTGAAAATGTCGCAAAGGAAATGGCGTCGGTGGGCCATCGAACGCGAGCTCTTAATGCCACCCCCCACCCCAGGCACACCTCCACATGGGCCAGACGCCGGGTCTCCCCGCCGACAGGCCATACGTCGGCACGCCGGGAACCTCGCCCCTGGCCTGGGGGGACGTCCGGTCGACCGAGAACGCTGCGTTGAAAGCGTTTGCATTCCACTCTCCCAAGGGTCTGGACGGGTTTGCTTCCACTCCGGGGGGTAGGTGTTGCGTTACCACCCCCCACCGCCCAGGGTGTCTTTCGATCGGGACGGAAAGGTGGGACGAAACGGTCGCCTAGGAGCGGCTTTCTCATGGCCGCGTAGCAAAAATCATCGGCTTGGGCTTATTCGCCACCCAAGCCTCATATCCATCAACGGCAACAAGTAATCATGTTTGACACTGCTACTCCCGTTGTGCTGGGGGTCATGCGGTCGTGGACGAGTCCACTAGTCCGCCAAGCCACGAAAAGGCACACCCCCATGTGGGCGCCTCCAAGTTTCCTCGGAGATGCGCTGTCGCCGGGGGGGGGGGGGGGGGAAGGAAGGGAGCACTAAATGGGATTCTTATATAGTGTGTTACTTGTGGGCATGGTTTGTCAAATGTGGTATGACTGGAAGCGGTGAGTGGTTTTCATGAATGTTTAAACTTATAGGTGTGAATATTCGTTGAAGAACTTGAGTGAGTGATCACGTGATGTGAGGTATACAAAGAATGATAATTAAAGCTGAGTCGTTCCACAGAACATCATATTTTACTATTACCGGTGACCGGGGAATCTCAAAACGTCGATGGTATACAGCGAGATTTTTATGGACCTCAATTTCTTGACCCCCCGTCTGACGTCACTTGTGATGAGACTAACGCACTGCAAAACGAGATTTGTTTGTATTGATGTTTGAAATTTAAGATTGATCAAATGTTGCCGTTTCTCATACATTTACACAAACTCTCAAGGAGCATCATGATGCTTTAAATGGATATAACAGTTCAATGTTTTAGTCAAAGTTGGTTTGTTTTTTAAAATTAAAATTGCTTTTTAAAATATTATTTTTTTTCAATTTTGTTGTGTTTTTATATGACTCACAAAAGTTCCACTTTTTTATAAGGTGCTTGAATAACCAGACACAATTCTCTGTTACACACTCTTAACTTGTTTTTGAAACAAACAACACTCGGTCTAATATATAAGTATAGATCTATTTGACAAGTCAGCAACCCTTCTCCACAGATGTACGCGCCGCGTTGTTAACACTTGCCGTCAAGGGTATCCGAGGAACTCGTCTACGCTATGACGCCTGTCCGTCATTTGACTACTCCGATCAACTCTGTAATGATGCGACCTATTTGGCTTTCTTTTTTTTGTTCATGCCCCGCACCGACTCTACCCGAGGAAGACGTCAAAGATTGGAGGATTTGTGCCTGAACAAGCAAGGCATTCTAGGTAGTTGGGGCAGCCCATAGTTATCTCCCTTTAAATTGGGCGGATATGTCGGCTCTGGGGGGGATAATCGCATCGAGAGATTTCCGTGTCCGGTGGTGTTCATGCGCCTGGAGCCCCTCAGGGGTAGGACGAGAGGAAGAAGTCAGAGGTGAGTCGGTTCCCCTCAACCAACAAATAATTGAAGGTTCAGATTATGCATCACTTGCTATACTTTACTCTCCGGTTTTGTAAAGCGGGGTAGGGAATGGAGTGTGTGGTGGTGGGGGGAAGGGGGGGGGACGCCTCCGGCTAACTGCGCTGGTTGTCTTGTCAATAAGTGGTCAATATGTTGGTCATCTATACATCGGCTGGCCAGGAAGTTTAGTTGGCGGGTTGCACGAAGATTCTGAAGTCCGTGCAGGGAGCTGTTGATATGTCGGCGGCCGGGTCAATTGGACGTCTGCTGGTCACTTGATGAATTGTCCATGCCAAAATTGCTTAGTCATTCGGGGGTGGGGGGGGGGCATTATATTATAAAATGTCTGGATTGCTTGGCTTCTCATGGCACACAGTATTATGACGTCACGAGTTTGTTGGCTTTGACAGCCAGGAAAGTTATTATGGTTTCCTTTTTTTGTTGTTTTCGGGGTTGGGGGGGGGGGGGGGGTGAGGGGGGGGGAAGCGTAACATTATTCTGTCACATAAATGTTATTGTTATATCTTTAATTGAAAGTCACTGTATAACTGAAATGGATGGTTAATTTTAAAAAAAAGTTGATGTCATGTAATTTTAGATTCGATGGTATTTATTGTCCAACTTATTAACTATTTTATTTACATGTTAATTAATATTTTATGGACACGTCGTCAAAATCCAGATTTTTTTTTTTTTTTCAAATGTCCCTCATCGCCAAATATCACTAATGTAATTGTTACAAAAAAAAAAACTAATACTCTTAGGGAAAACAGTATGTTAATAGTGTCTACCATACAATATCTCCCATAGAAAATATTAGCTAAGTTACAGAAAATACATCAACGAACCATTGACTCATCATGAAGTCTCTCGCCCAGTAAACAAAACAAAATGACCGTTTATCATGCCATTTTGTTGCTGTTGTTGTTTGGATGAGTGTTAAGTGAATTTCTGAGTGGTTATACCGGTTCTCAGCTCTGAAGTTTCGCTGCACTAATTGGCTTAAACAGCATTTTCTGCTTAAAAGTATTTTTAAACGTTAAGCGTTTTTTTTTGTTTTTTTTTTACTTTATTATTACTATTACTTAGTTTGAGGGAAAAACGGTGCTCTCGGTCCAATTTAAATAAATCATGTGTAAAGAAAAGAAATAACGTTGTCTTTAAAATACACGGTGTTGCCCGTCACATCAACGTCCGTCACATCAACGCCCGTTACATCAACGCCCTTCACATCAACGCCCGTCACATCAACGCCCGTCACATCAACGCCCGTCACATCAACGCCCGTCACATCAACGCCCGTCACATCAACGCCCTTCACATCAACGCCCGTCACATCAACGCCCGTCACATCAACGCCCTTCACATCAACGCCCTTCACATCAACGCCCGTCACATCAACGCCCGTCACATCAACGCCCGTCACATCAACGCCCGTCACATCAACGCCCTTCACATCAACGCCCGTCACATCAACGCCCGTCACATCACCGCCCGTCACATCAACGCCCGTCACATCAACGCCCGTCACATCAACGCCCGTCACATCAACGCCCGTCACATCAACGCCCGTCACATCAACGCCCGTCACATCAACGCCCGTCACATCAACGCCCGTCACATCAACGCCCGTCACATCAACGCCCGTCACATCAACGCCCGTCACATCAACGCCCGTCACATCAACGCCCGTCACATCAACGCCCTTCACATCAACGCCCGTCACATCAACGCCCGTCACATCAACGCCCGTCACATCAACGCCCGTCACATCAACGCCCGTCACATCAACGCCCTTCACATCAACGCCCGTCACATCAACGCCCGTCACATCAACGCCCTTCACATCAACGCCCGTCACATCAACGCCCGTCACATCAACGCCCGTCACATCAACGCCCTTCACATCAACGCCCGTTACATCAACGCCCGTCACATCAACGCCCGTCACATCAACGCCCGTCACATCAACGCCGTCACATTAATCCTCTTGCCATAAACATCACAAAGTTAACTTCGGGATAATAGCTTAAACTAAAATACGCGGTAATTAACAAAAAAAAAATAATAACAATGCTCAGTTTGATTAATACCTGACAACTTAACCAACACTTTCTTCCATTAAATCAATCTTATCTCGCATGAATTGAATCTATGCAGTGCCCTCCTCGGTAAACGCCACTGCTAAATCTCAATCCCTGGGGTAAAATTACCGGAAGTGGAAGCTCTCCACTGGCTAAAATGACCCCACATACACACAAAAAAAAAAGTTATTTTGGCTCAATGCCACGAATGTACAAAAACAGAGTAGCCGGGGGATTATATTGGAATGGAGGAAATATGCAAATTTAAGATTTTTTTTTTTTAATGAAGTTAGAAAATTTAAAAAAAAAAAAGAAATTGGGAATATGAATAACGTGTCAATTTCTTGTTCGTGTGTTCCGCTCTCAGGAAGTTCTGACTCACGCCAAATTTTCATTTTCAGCGCCATTCCTACTCCTGTCCGTCCATCTGTAGGTCTGTCAGTCTGGTTTCCCAACACCCCAACTTAGTTTTAAACATTTTTTTTAGTATCTCCCAGATTTTTATCTTTTGAAGCCCCATTATCACAGTTTTTAATAATTTTCTTGTGTATTTATCACAGATACTTTGATTAATTATATACACAATTTTCTGGCGATTTTCTTAAAACCGGTTGTAGTACATGAAAAGAGCATTAGCGTTGGATGAGACAACAAGTGTTGCGCCGCTGACAGAATGACAGTTGGGTGTGTCAGGCGCTGGGCGTGTCAAGCGCTGGGCGTGTCAGGCGCTGGGTGAGGGAGATTCTTGAAAAATAAATTATTTTTTTTGCATGTTATCGTCCGCAAACTACATATGTAAAGGATTCGTGGTTGCCCGGCCAGAATAGTGTAGATTTCGTTCGTTGTAAAAGTTGCTTGCCGATGCGTCTTACCTTCTGTGTTAAATCATCAACACCTCATGATCACACGCAACCCAATATTGTCTTTTTTTTAACCACACATCCGAACGTCTCATTTCCCCCCCACACGTCCCAACGTCTCATTTTCCCACACACCCCAAAATTTCATGTTCCCACACGACCCGTAGTCTCATGTTCCCACAGACCCTAACACTTTATGTTCCCACACACCAACATCTCTACTTCCAAAAACACCCCAACATCTCACGTTCCCACACACCCTAAAATCTCACGCTCCCATACACAGAAACCTCATGTTGCCACGCACCTTAAAAACTAATTTTCCCACACATCCCAACATCTCACGCTCCCACACACAAAATTTAATGTTCCAAAACCCTAACATCTCACGATCCCCCCACATCCTGACGCTTCATGTTTCCACACACCCCCACACATATACTTATTTGAAAAGCCATCCTATAATACGAACTCTTCGTGAGGCCAGTATGCAATTATATAAAGAGGCAACTAATATGTTCGGACATTTTTAAAGCCAAGGGGCCATCCATATTGTACCTACATACACAACATTCTGCTCATACATTACATACTCCCCTTAGGCTACAACACAGGTATGTATGAACCGATTCCGCGATATATCTCGCGACACAAGTCTGTATGTGCAGATGCAATGACACAGTTATTTAAGGGGCCTTTTCAAATATGTATGTATCGATGCCATGACACAGGTATTTAAGGGGCCTTTTCAAATATGTATGTATCGATGCCATGACACAGGTATTTAAGGGGCCTTTTCAACTATGTATGTATCGATGCCATGACACAGGTATTTAAGGGGCCTTTTCAAATATGTATGTATCGATGCCATGACACAGGTATTTAAGGGGCCTTTTCAAGTATGTATGTATCGATGCCATGACACAGGTACTTAAGGGGCCTTTTCAAGTATGTATGTATCGATGCCATGACACAGGTACTTAAGGGGCCTTTTCAAGTATGTATGTATCGATGCCATGACACAGGTACTTAAGGGGCCTTTTCAAGTATGTATGTATCGATGCCATGACACAGGTACTTAAGGGGCCTTTTCAAGTATGTATGTATCGATGCCATGACACAGGTACTTAAGGGGCCTTTTCAAGTATGTATGTATCGATGCCATGACACAGGTACTTAAGGGGCCTTTTCAAGTATGTATGTATCGATGCCATGACACAGGTACTTAAGGGGCCTTTTCAAGTATGTATGTATCGATGCCATGACACAGGTACTTAAGGGGCCTTTTCAAGTATGTATGTATCGATGCCATGACACGGGTACTTAAGGGGCCTTTTCAAGTATGTATGTATCGATGCCATGACACAGGTACTTAAGGGGCCTTTTCAAGTATGTATGGTGAGAAACTTGACGTGTATCCTGCCTTGTGAGTCACTGAAGTTAAGAATAGTTAAAACTTGATGCTAACCTTGTTATATATTCCAAACTTTATCTCAAGCCGGGAGAAAAGTTAGGCCGTGAGGCAACCTGCAACCTAAACACGTTCGATCGGTTTGTAAATATTTTACAAGAATGTGGTGAGATACTGTAAACACCCTTTCAGCAAGGAATCTCAACACTTCCTCCTCTTCCCCTGCCGGCCGCCCTGCATCCAGGTCAAACAAAACACCTACCAGGCATTGTGTGGCATTTACGTCAACACACCTTCAGCCGTGTCAGGTTCATGAACATGTCGGGTGTACCTCGGGTAGATTTTTAACTTCTTGAACATTTCGGGTCGCAGCTCGAGTAGAGTTCTTCAGTTCATGAACCTTTTGGGGTGTAGCTAGGGTAGATGCCTTCAGTTCAGGAACATGTCGGGTGTAGCTCGGGCAGAGAGGTCTTCAGTTCATGAACATATCTGGTGCAGCTCGAGTAGAGTTCTTCAGTTCATGAACATGTCGGGTGTAGCTCGGGCAGAGAGGTCTTTAGTTCATGAACATGTCGGGTGTAGCTCGGGCAGAGAGGTCTTCAGTTCATGAACATGTTGGGTGTAGCTCGAGCAGAGACGTCTTCAGTTCATGAACATGTTGGGTGTAGCTCGGGCAGAGAGGTCTTCAGTTCATGAACATGTCGGGTGTAGCTCGGGCAGAGAGGTCTTCAGTTCATGAACATGTTGGGTGTAGCTCGGGCAGAGAGGTCTTCAATTCATGAACATGTTGGGTGTAGCTTGGGCAGAGAGGTCTTCAGTTCATGAACATGTTGGGTGTAGCTCGGGCAGAGAGGTCTTCAATTCATGAACATGTCGGGTGTAGCTCGGGCAGAGAGGTCTTCAGTTCATGAACATATCTGGTGCAGCTCGAGTAGAGAGGTCTTCAGTTCAGCTGTAGATTTTGGGAATGAAGGTGAGCTGCACGCTTTATAGATCAAATAAAATCTTCCTTAGCTGTCCTGTTATGCGATATCCTTTTATGATGTAAATCACCCATGTCCTGATGTACATTAATGGATATATACTGTATAATTACTAGCGTTCATTCTAAGCACGTCTAAGGATGACCATGGCGATATTCGTCTTGAGTTGGAGCAGGCCTACCTTGAGATGAGGGAGATCAATTCTTCAGCCTCACCCTCTCGTCCTTGCCCATTTGACTTTGCCCAGACGACCGGAAATGGAACAGGATGCAGTACATGACCAGCAGCGTATCCGGAAATTTGATCGAAAGAAATTTGGTCGACGGAAAATTGATCGACGGAAATTTGATCGAACGGAAATTTGGTCGAATCGTTTTTTTAATTTATACGTTAAAATTTTGCGTCAAATTTCTTTCTGAACGCATTATTTTGTTTTACTATATAGTATAGTGCGCTCAAAAAGAAATTTGACGCTGGGCAGGACACTTAGAAATAATGCCAAAATGTCATAATTTTTTCCACTCTGCCTACGTGGAATCCACATACGGGCTTGAATTCAGAGTTTCCTCCTCGTAGATGAGTTGCCACCCAAGGTGAACGATTCCCATCCGCCCCCGGGGGTGCTGGTTTTGGTTTTCGTTGAGTCTGAGGTTTGTTTTAAACTCTTGAGAACCCGCGCAGCTTTGAGATGGACTATGTTTGGACCACATGCTTATGTTCATACAAGGTCACACGACGTGCATCCTCCCTGCTCACTTATATGTTAACAAACTAAAAAAAGGTCCGACAACCTTTCTTGTCCCCATCGATTTCGTCCGCCTTCGCTTCTTCCCCAGCCACCGAATTTGCCGTTGTTTCTCTGAAAGCGTATTCATCATAATCCATAGCGTTATCTCAGATGTTCCCCCCCCCCCCCCCCACGCGGGCACCCCCAACCGCCATGTCAGCGTTGCGGAACATGTCATTGGTTCTCCTGAAACGAACCTTTTAACTTTTCCAGCCGGGGCCCCATGTCCGATAATTGACAGTCACCTGAAATCATATTTAAAATAGCCTGTCTTCAACTATCAGATTTACACAGGCCAGTCTCCTACTATCACATTTACAATAGCCAATTTGCATATATCATAGTTACAATAGCCAGTCTTCGTCTAGCATATTTACAACAGCCAGTCTTTATCTATCATATTTACAATAGCTAGTCTCCTACTATCATATTTACAATAGTCAGTCTCCTACTATCATATTTACATGAGCCAGTCTCCCCCTATAATATTTACAATAGCCAGTCTCCACCAAGCACAGTGGTTCTCAACCTTTCCAATGCCGCGACCATTCAATACAGTTCATAATGTTGTGGCGACCCCCAACCCCAACATTATTTTTGTTGCTTCTTTACAACTGTACAATATATGTGTTATCCGATATGTTCGACCCCCAAAGGGGTCGCGACCCACGGGTTGAGAACAGCTGATCTAGCATATTTACAATAACCAGTCTCTTATATTCAACAATGCTGATGCCCAAATACCAAAAACATACAAATAACGTTGACTTAAAAACCGTGAAATTCATCAAATTAAAATGATATTGAAAATGTAATTTGTGAGTCTATAGAATCAAATGTCTTCTTAAATGGTCCATATTGCAAAACGTTTCATCTGAAAATGATTTTTTCCCCCCTCCGGTAGTTTAATCACGCGTCGTTCATCTTCTGTTTCATATGCTCGTGCCATAATTGTGTTGCTAAGTATCTAGCAGAAGGTAGGGTGGGGCTATGGGGGCCGCCTGTTAGAGGCTCCCGTTGCACCGCTTCTTTCCCCGTGTTCTGGCTCTTCTCTGTGCATCGTTCTCTTCTATATGCGCACCGTGCTTCTTCTCTGCGCCTCTGTCTTTCGCTTCTATAGGCGCAGTGTGCTTCTTCTCTGCGCCCCTTCCTTTCTCTTCAATAGGCGCACTGTGCTTCTTCTCTGCGCCCTTATCTCTCTCTTCTATAGGCGCAGTGTGCTTCTTCTCTGCGCCCTTATCTCTCTCTTCTATAGGCGCAGTGTGCTTCTTCTCTGCGCCCCTTCCTTTCTCTTCAATAGGCGCACTGTGCTTCTTCTCTGCGCCCTTATCTCTCTCTTCTATAGGCGCAGTGTGCTTCTTCTCTGCGCCCTTATCTCTCTCTTCTATAGGCGCAGTGTGCTTCTTCTCTGCGCACTTATCTCTCTCTTCTATAGGCGCATTGTGCCTCTTCTCTGCGCCCCTTTCTTTCGCTTCTATAGGCGTAGTGTGCTTCTTCTCTGCGCCCTTTTCTTTCGCTTCTATAGGCGCACTGTTTTCTTTTCTTATCAGCTAGTTTAGTTTAATCAAGAGATTGGAGCAGATTTGCGCAGGGTGGTCTTTGGCATAAACGTCAATCTCTTAATCTTTGATTCTTGCAGTTAGCGACACACCCGGTTAATTCTTTCTTATTTTTTTTCTTCTTGACTTGAGTTTGCAGATGAAACAGAAGACGTAGCATTTCATCTCTGAGAGATGTAGCATTTAATCTCTGAGAGACGTAGCATTTCATCTCTGAGAGACGTAGTATTTCATCTCTGGGAGACATAGCTTTTAATCTCTGAGAGACGTAGGATTTAATCTCTGAGGTTTGTTCTTTTACTTTATTTTAGTGAGACTGTTATCAAACTGTTTGGAAATGAGCAGTCAGAATATTTTTAAAAATGACGAATGAAGAAAACTGCATAGAGGAATAAACTGATGATAAAGATTGACGTCAGATTTGTCCTTTTTTTTTTTTTTTTTCAGCCGGTGTCAGTTAGTAATCCATCGTTCCCTGTGGCGTTACAGCCCATGTAGGGTTTTTGACGGCCTCGCCAATTTCTTCCATTCAGACTTAACTTATAATTTTCTTTTCCATGTTTGGATTCCTAGCTGCTGTAGATCTTTTTACATATCTTCCAACCATGTAAGCCTATAGGTCTGCATTTGAGCCGTTTTCCTCTGGGGTTTTGGTGGTGCACCCTCTTCACCCCCTCTGTCATTTGGCATTCTTACTAAGTGTCCCACCCAGTGTAGACTGACCTTGTTTTTTTTTTAAATTTCTGCTACTAGCGTGGGATCCTGATATTAAAGACAACACAACTCCTGGTTGTTTCCTGTTGTCCACCCACATTCATCCTTGTTCGTCCATATACTTTCCGAATAACTTTTCTCTCCCACGTGTTTAATAGGTTTTATCAGCTAGTAATATCTGACAATAATCACAAACTTTTATTCATCCATTATTCGTTTTCAACACATAGATAAATACATATTTTAACCAAGTCAACATGGCACAATTATAACAATTTAAACACAAGATATGTTAAGTATTTCTCACGCGTAACAAAATCAGCTCTTAAAACGTAACACGTTATAAGTGAGTTCCGAATCTATGTAAACGATCAAGTTATCCTGTTGGCTCGTGATGGGAAAGTACTTGGGGGTTATAAGCATTGAATAAATGTATGGAAAAGTTTTGATCGCTTATAACAGGGGTCACCAAACTATGGCCCGCAGGCCGGATCCGGCCCGTAAGGCCTGTTTATCCGGCACACCGACTATACTTGAACTTGCTTCCAAGTATTGTACAGAATGATTATCCGGCGCGCGCTCGTTATTTTTTCCGTTATCCGGCCAGCCATGAAAAAAGTTTGGCGACCCTTGGTTTATAATAATAATAATCATCATCATCATTTGAAAGAGGTTAATGTTTTAAAGATATATACATTAAAAAAAAATAATTCATTTCAAAAGATTTTTTAAGAGATTCTTGTCATAGATGGCGCAATTGAGAATGTTTGGCTCTTATGAAGTGTTTGAAAAGAATCTAAAATTTAAAAAAAAAAATATCATTAAACATTAGCCCAAAGTAATTTAATGACAACAAATACAATTCTGTGTTTTATGTGTTTTGTCAGTGTTAAATTGTAAAAAAAGACAACAGCTAAATTCTTCATTTCGGTGCTTTTTATTAATTATTTAAACAGCTTATGCTAAATGATTATTGTTTTTCATGGATCATATTTTGATAACACGTCCTAAGAAGCTTGGTGCGCAATAGATTAGAAATAAACTGTGGCTGTTTTTTGTTTGTGTTTTGTTTTGTTTTTTGTTGCCAACACACCTGCAATGCGTTTACAAGTTTGGGATAATCTGGGAGGAGTTGGGCTTTGTTTAATCTCAGCTATGACAGTATGATATTTGGATCGCGTGCAGGTGCAGCGGGGCTGATGTCGGGGTCAATGTTAGAGGGCCTGGGTATTGTTGGATTACTATTCAGTTGCAACGGGAAAAGCGGGGAAGGGGGGGGGGCTGGTTTAGACGTGGATCAAGCAATTGCAGATGTGGTGAATGAATTGTGGTTATATTTTTAATGTTGCAGTTACTCCTTTTGTGTATATATATATATACATGGTTCAACTTTCAGAAAGAGGCATTTTAAATTAGACCTTGTATTCAGAGTATAATGATAAGGCTGCATTAATCAAAAGATATAAAATCCAATGAAACATCACATTAACGCAGAAGTACATGGGTACAGTTTTTTCTGGCATCCGTCCGTCACAATGGGAAGATGGTGCAGACTTCGCAGGATGAAATCCACACGGCCTCATGGGATTATTCCTTGTAAGATTATAAGCTGTTCTCTCACACAGCAAATCGCCGCTCTCCGCTGGCTAAGTGCGGATCATGTGGATGATACGGTGTGGATCACTATTTCCAACTTTCTACTTCAAAATATGTATATTCAAAAGCGGTGAGTTGATATATACATTGTTTAATTTGCCTCATTTCTATATATTTGAGTTTAGAGTTATGATATCAGAATTGTTAGTTTAAATCAATTGATTATTGTAAACTTCACTAGCTTTTGGTATCGTTTTTCTTAAATCACTGGTTTCACTAGCTTGGTATCGTTTTTCTTAAATCACTGGTTTCACTAGCTTTTGTATCGCTTTCTTAATACACTGGTTTCACTAGCTTTGATATCGCTTTCTTAATACACTGGCTTCAATAGCTTTGGCATCGCTTTCTTAATACGCTGGTTTCACTAGCTTTGGTATCGCTTTCTTAATACGCTGGTTTCACTAGCTTTGGTATCGCTTTCTTAATACGCTGGTTTCACTAGCTTTGGTATCGCTTTCTTAATACGCTGGTTTCACTAGCTTTGGTATCGCTTTCTTAATACAATGGGTTAAGTCCTTTGTTATGCATTTGTTCTTCCTTCGAGCCAAATCCTAAAACATGTTGAAGTGTTAAAACTTTATAACGGTACGTCATATCGTTATGGTAGATGGCAATGATGTAAATCAAAATGTGGACGATGTTGCACTCAAAAGGTAACCTTGCTAGATAACGAAGGGTAATCTTGCAAGAGAACGAAGGGTAACCATGCACGATAAGAAAGGGTAACTTTGCTAGATGAATGGGGTTTTATATATTTTAAAAAAGAAATTAACTATAACTTTGGAACACAGAATGAGAATATATGCAATGTTGTAACTCAAAAGTCAAATACAAAGATCGCATCTATTATAACACATTTATTTTCGAAGGCAAAAATTTGTAATTAAAAAGCGCGAGCTGCGTTCACCTCAGATGCATGTCCTGCTCATGTCCTGCTCATTTAATGCTAAAGTCCTGCTCATATCCTGCTCATGTCCGGCTCATATCCTGATCATATTCTGCTCAGGTCCTGCTCATGTCCTGCTCATGTCCTGCTCATATCCTGCTCATGTCCTGTAGACTCTGTGACTTCTCCATTATCTACTCCATCCCGTTATATGGCATTCACTTGACCTTCCAAGGGCTTTAATGGGATATTTTAAATGTGGACTTTCTGAAGTAGGACCGGGGTTCAAAGGTCAAAGATTTTAGTATTTTATTTAGAGAGTTCAGCTGAAAGCTTTTTTAAAAAAAAACAAAAAAACTATGTCTTTTAATTATGATCAACAGAAATAGTGTCACCCAAAGACAATTAGTAAGATGCATGCTCAAAACTAGATACGGTTTTTAAAAGGTACAACAAAATTCAGAAAGTTTTCACGTCTGCAAAACATTAGTTCAACCGGATGTTGGCCGTAAAACCTCAAATGTTTTCTCTAAATATTTGTCTGACTTAAAAACCCAGACCGTATTAGCAAAAAGTCTTTCTAGAGTTAGCAATCCAGACTGCCTATGCAGAAAAATATTACTAGAGTTAAAACTAGCATTTTGTTTGCAAAGAGTCTTGCTAGAATTACAAACCTAGACAGTCTTCGCCAAAAGTCTTGTTTGCGTTGAAAATCTTGAGTAACTTCTCAAAAAGTCTTGTTACTGTTGAAAACCTTGACTAACTTCTCAAAAAGTCTTGCAACTGTTAAAAACCTTGACTAACTTCTCAAAAAGTCTTGTAACTGTTAAAAACCTTGACTAACTTCTCAAAAAGTCTTGTTACTGTTGAAAACCTTGACTAACTTCTCAAAAAGTCTTGCTACTGTTGAAAACCTTGACTAACTTCTCAAAAAGTCTTGTAACTGTTAAAAACCTTGACTAACTTCTCAAAAAGTCTTGTAACTGTTAAAAACCTTGACTAACTTCTCAAAAAGTCTTGTAACTGTTAAAAACCTTGACTAACTTCTCAAAAAGTCTTGTAACTGTTAAAAACCTTGACTAACTTCTCAAAAAGTCTTGTTACTGTTGAAAACCTTGACTAACTTCTCAAAAAGTCTTGTAACTGTTGAAAACCTTGACTAACTTCTCAAAAAGTCTTGCTACTGTTGAAAACCTTGACTAACTTCTCAAAAAGTCTTGCTACTGTTGAAAACCTTGACTAACTTCTCAAAAAGTCTTGCTACTGTTGAAAACCTTGACTAACTTCTCAAAAAGTCTTGCTACTGTTGAAAACCTTGACTAACTTCTCAAAAAGTCTTGCTACTGTTGAAAACCTTGACTAACTTCTCAAAAAGTCTTGCTACTGTTGAAAACCTTGACTAACTTCTCAAAAAGTCTTGCTACTGTTAAAAACCTTGACTAACTTCTCAAAAAGTCTTGCTACTGTTAAAAACCTTGACTAACTTCTCAAAAAGTCTTGCTACTGTTGAAAACCTTGACTAACTTCTCAAAAAGTCTTGCTACTGTTGAAAACCTTGACTAACTTCTCAAAAAGTCTTGCTACTGTTGAAAACCTTGACTAACTTCTCAAAAAGTCTTGTTACTGTTGAAAGCCCAGAATCAATTACTTAAATCTGAATTAAAAAACCTAGACAAAGATAAACTGCCTTTTAAATAAACTTTAATTCTGTCCATCGGTGCATCCAGAAATAGTTGACATTGTGACAGAAAGTTTAATACACAAAAAAAAAAAACTACCAATAAGACAGCACATAACTATATACCAAATTACACATCTTTTAGTCATGTTTTAATCATGTTTCTAATCAAATAGTCATCGTCCCTCGTATATTATTTAAACACGGCAAGGGGGCCAGCATGTACACCCCGCTTGACACCTCCCCCATCCACCCCAAATTGACTGAGTACGCCCTGGAACACCCGACGGTCTGTGTTTAATGAAGGCGAATATAAGGGCGGCTTTATCCTAGCGGTACATTTTATGTTGTGTGGGAGCGGGGAGGGGGGTTGTGATGTTGTGTGGTGGGGGGGGCGGGCTATCAATACCACCAAGCCAGGCCCACGCGACAAGAAAGCAATAAATGCAGATTACTTGAGTAAAGCCGAGTTTTCTACCAAGCTTCTAATTCTCAACCCTAAGATCTCAAATTGTATACATGAAACCCCATTCACAATTTAAGATTCAATTTTTGCGACAGCGGTAATTTTATACTTTTTTTTTAAAGACGAATTGAAAAGAAATATATTTTTTTTTAAACTTATATTTCTAAGATAAGAAATTTGCGAATTAAAACAAAAAAATGAACGCATTGAAAATGAAATATTTTTAGAGTCCCTGATCTGGAGTCATCTTATTTGTTGACTAATCCCATCAGTCACTCCAAGTGTCTGAAATATCAACGCCTCAGCTCGGCTCCTTCATTTTGCATAACGTCCCTCTTCATCGCTGTACCAGTGACGAGCAGTCCTGGAGATCACCAGGCTCCCTTCGCTCGGCCCCTCCAACAACATAGTATGGGGCTTGTCGACTGTACTCTGGTAATTTTATTAAATTTTCTTAAGGACCAGACTTTGTTTAACATTATAGACTAGGTCTACTCGTTGGTTAAGAAGTCTCTGGGTAAGGGGGGAAAAGGAGGGCGATTTTGGGGGGGGGGGATATGGTTGGGACTTGTCCAATATTCAATTTAATCGGAGACTAAACAGTCCTAGTCCAGGGCAACGTTTTCGATCTGTTGAAATGTTGTAAGCAAGCGTTTCTATTCGAGGTCGTTACTATGGGGACGGATTCAAGTCTTTTCTTGTTTGGGAGTCGAATTCCTTAACAAGTTTTCGGTTGTTGAGACAATCGGTTTTGAAAATTATGAATTTCAGTCAAGCTGTCAAAAGTCTAATCTTCGATAGGTTTAGTTTGCAAAAATGTTTAAATTCTTAGACAATGAGTTTGTAAAACATCTAAATTTTAGACAATCAGCCTAAAAAAATCTAATTACTAGATTATCAGTTTGGTAAACCTGAAATCTATAGAGAAACTGTTTGGAAAAAAATCTAATCCATAGACAGTTTGGAAAGCTTCTAATCCACAGACAAACTGTTTGAAAAACTTGCAATCTATAGACAAACTGTTTGGAAAACATGTAATCTTTAGATAAACTGTTTGGAAGACGCCAAAACTATTTTTCAGAATGTCTTTGCTCAGTTAACGCTACATGGCTAATCATCCATGTTATTTCTAAAGTCCACAAGTCGTGTTCAGACTCTTGATGTTTCGTTTCTAACTAAGATACCAAACCAGGTGTTCTGGCGTCGTTTTGTCACGGATGTTTGCGGACGATTTGCATCGCGGAGAGTACAGGGTGTGAGCTGACAGATCCCCCCCACCCCCCAGCGGGATGGTTGGAGCTAGAAATTAATGACCTCATTGGAAGAGAGATTGTGTGAAGAGATTTAAGCTTTACCAAGATACTAAGGGGAATTTTAGTTGAGAAGCATAATTTTGAAAAAGCGGAAGCAATTTTATTTTTTTTTTAAATTTTTTTTTTTTTTTTACATAACATTTTTTTAAATGTAATAAACAATGAGACTTTCTTCTCTGGGAACGAAAAGATTATAATTGGCTACTCGATTTCAAAAAGTGGCGTGGCTCACTCTAGGAAAGATGAAATAAAATTTTTTTTTTTTTTTTTTTTTTTCATTTCATCTTTCCTAGAGTGAGCCAAGCCACTTTTTTTTTTTTTTTTTTTTTCAAAAAGTGGCTTGGCTCACTCTAGGAAAGATGAAATAAATTTTTTTAAAGTTTTTTTCACGGGTTGAAATAATACTTTGTAAACTCCGGGTATTGCTGCATAGGAATTTAAAAAAAAAAAATTTAGCCATTCAAAGATGAGAAAATATAAAAAGACTTTGGATGAAAAAAACAACAAGGGGTGGTCTTGCAAAAAAAATTACACGCAGATTTCAATCTGTTTTTGGTGGTTTTCTTGTGGTTTTCTTTTTGTCTTAAAGCAATTTTATATATATTGTAGGAGATATTTTATAAGGATCTTTCTCCAAAGGGATTCCAGTGGTAGCGATATGACGTGTATGAAGTGGAAAGGGAGTGATGTGGGGTCTGGGGGGTAGATAACTTGGCTGCTGGTTGGTTACATTGCACGCCTGCATGGTCCTTGTAGATAACGTGGCTGCTGGTTGGTTACATTGCACGCCTGCATGGTCCTTGTAGATAACGTGGCTGCTGGTTGGTTACATTGCACGCCTGCATGGTCCTTGTAGATAACGTGGCTGCTGGTTGGTTACATTGCACGCCTGCATGGTCCTTGTAGATAACGTGGCTGCTGGTTGGTTACATTGCACGCCTGCATGGTCCTTGTAGATAACGTGGCTGCTGGTTGGTTACATTGCACGCCTGCATGGTCCTTGGTTGCGTTATCGTTCGTCCTTCGCGATGTGAAGATGACCCAGGGTTCGACTACAGTAGAAGCCTTGACTTTAGCTATAAGTGACGGAGAGTTGATCAGTCGTCAGCCACACTCTCTGGTCCTTGCCCGTTTGTTCACATGGGGGGGGGGGGAATTAGTCAAGCCGACTGGAAAAAGACCAGGATGCAGTAGATGACCAGCAGTGTTCCTCGTGTCTCACTGTGGCCTAATGCGTTCCTTGCGAATTCTTGTAGGTAACTCCATTTTTAATCTTGTGGACCGCTGACTGATTTTTTGGATTTTGGATTTCGGACAGCAATTTTTATTATTCGAGATAATTAGGAGAAAGACTGTAGCAAAGCGGGTAACCAAAGAGGGTAGCCTAAGATCGTAACCAAAGAGAGAGCGTAGCCACAGAGGTAGCCAAAGAGGGTAGCCAAAGAGGGTAGCCATAGAGGTAGCCATGGAGGTTTCTGACGTTTGTCCAGTTTCATGGTGCGCATGCGTGGGGTTACAACCAATTAAAAATCCTCATCAACACCAGGCACAGAAACATTGCAAATACCCTCTACATGCATAGGAGCCAGAATGATCAATAAATTGATCGCGGGCCCTTAATATAGAAGAAGAAGGAGGAGTAGGACAGAATCATTTAAGCTTAAAATATCGACTGTTTTAAAGCAAATATTCTGAATACCATCGCTTGTTTACAGTCGGGTTTTTAAAGAACGCACGCTTGACCAAATATTATTTTTATTGCTATTATTATATTTTAATCGTGAAATTCATTGGAGCAATATCGCGAATGACCCACAGTAATTGACTAAACATGTGCAGCACTGTCGTTGTCTTTTTAAGACAGATTCCCGCATTCCGGTTGACATTTCCTTCTGTCAACATTTCTGTTTAAAATTGCACCAAAAAAAAAAAACACACATAAAAAACGGACACAATTTAAAGACTTTAGACTTTAGGCTAGAATCTATTGCGACATCACTCAGTCCAATGAAATTCTCAAGATTGTAAAACTGTAATTTACCCTGCATTAGCGAGCGGGGGATTGTACAGACCCGTTACACAAAGATCTAACACTTCATATGTGAATAGAATACATTATGGATTGACTTATTTCATCAACTCCGGTCTGATATCCGGATTTGAACAATACAATTGGGAGGCATAGAAACAGTCGTATTCCAGATATATCCCCCCGACCCTCTAGTTCACGCATACCTGTAAATGTAGATCCCATTTCGTCTTGAGGTCGTTAAGAGGTATCGGAACCGGTCTGACTTACAACAAATAATCGATTACCATCACTGATTTTCATTTTCGAATACAAATGCTCTCTTGGCGGTTGGCTTTATTTAGATGTATAAATTATTATCTAGTCGCCCCCCCCCCCCCCCCACACACCGGAAGCGATGGCTCCGTTTCCGATTGCTTTGTACTTCAGCTCTAAACTAGCGAGAAGAAGACTTCCCCCTTTTTTTTCTCCCTCCCACCCCCCCCCCCCCGAGAGATGACTGCACTTTTTTTTTTCCCTGTAGCTCTACCGACTCGGGCTTGAGTCCATCTGCTAACAGCTGACATAAAAACGGACAACCCCGCTGTCACGACTCATAGGGAGATGATAAATCAGTGGCGTCACTCTCGTCGCTCAGCTGACCCAAATCTCGCCATGAGATGGATCGTATTAATCCAAACTTTTTTTTTAATACAAAAATATATAAAAATACGTAAACCCCCCCCCCCCCCCCCCCCGCTTAGAAAAAACCAACCTTATCTATATCCTTACCCGGGGGGCACGGCCGGATGTCTTGATAAAATGGTTTTCTTTCTGTCTGCCCAATCAACGTATGGCCAAAAATGCGTGGACGCCATTACGGAGGGGCTTGTGTTTTTGTTTTTTTGTTGTTGATGGAATCGATTAGCGAATGTTAGCTACGAGTATTCAGACTAGGGAGGTGAGTAATCGGGAGTTGTGGAGTCGAATCGTTTCATCTGGATTCGGGAGTAAATCAAGATGATATTAGTTTTTCTTAGTTGAAAAAAAAAGAAAAAAGAATAGACATGGCACGTTAGTCCAGAGCTTGGAGTCAAATCAAAGACCGGAGTCGGCGTGTTCTTGTACCTGAAGTTGTATAAATGCTGGCTCAAGGTTAGCAGACCAATCACAAAAGAAATCCTTCATCTGATAACTCTGTCGTCTGTTAAAACTGTGATTGAAACAGTGCAGATATAGTCTAGGACAGTGGTTCTCAACCTTCCTAATGCCGCGACCCTTTAAAACAGTTCCTCGCGTTGTGGCGACCCCCAGCCACAAAATGGTTTACGTTGCAACTTCGTAACTGTAGAGTATATGTGCTTTCCGAGGGTCTTAAGCGACCCTTGGGAAAGGGTCGTTCGACCCCCTAAAGGGTCGCGACCCACAGGTTGAGAACCGCTGATCTAGGAGACTCCGGTGTGAATCAACCGGTGCAACCTTTTTCTCTAACCGTTTCCAGACGCGAGTGTCTTTGGACCCGGGTAAACGTTTCTCTTAAATTCAAAGATGAGATTAGACCCGTCCAGGGTAAGTCTAAGCCCCCCGGGGTTCCAGTCGACAAGTCTGTAGTGGCTTGCCGATTTGGAAGCGCTGGCCACCGACCCCCTTGGCGTTAACCCGGGGCACATTACCACCATTGCGTGTCCCGCGTGGCAGACAAGGGCATGCATGGTAGTTGATGGAATAAGCGGCTCCTACAGGGCTGCCACCTGTGATGCTTCACAGGGGGAAGAAAAGGCAAACACAGGGTAGGGATCATGATTACAAGTTGCCGTTAAGGGATATGAGACGATAGGCTGTGGTGGAAGCCTGTGGCCGGTGATTCTAAATATGCAGCCCTGAGAAAGCTGCTCCTAGGCAACCGTTTCGTCCCAGCTACTCCGCGAATTAGTTGCGGGGTGTAAGCCCACTGTAGAATCCCTCTTAGAGGACGTTCGATGCTTCCCCGGGACGGGTAGGGGGAGATATTAGGACGTTAATTTACCGTCCCGGCCCCTAGGAAAGTGGACTGCGGACGCTTTAAGCGCAGCGTATTCAGTCGACCAGATGTCTCCGGGCGGGGAGGGTCTCCATCGGCAAACCCGATCGAGCGGTTGCTGGTGGGGACGCTTCACGCCCGGGGAGGTCTCTGGCGCTCCCCCGCACGGCCCGACGTCGGGGAGACCCGGCGTCTGGCATGTGTGGGTGGGCGCCAGGGAGGGCATAAGGAGCGCAAGCTCGACGGCCCGCTGACGCCATTTCCTAATGAGATATTCCAGGGTAAGTCTAAAAGTGAAAAAGACACAGATGAGATTTGACCCGTCCAGGGTAAGTCTAAAAGTTAAAAGACACAGATGAGATTAGACCGGTCCAGGGTAAGTCTAAAAGTGAAAAGACACGGATGGGATTTGACCGGTCCAGGGTAAGTCTAAAACTTAAAAGACACATGAGATTCGATTAGTCCAAATTTAGTCTTTAAAAAAAAGTAAAAGACAGACATGAGATTGGTTTGTGACGGGGGGGGGGGGGGGGTGAATGGCAAAGATTTAACCTGACATCGACCAGGCCCGTGTTTCTGCCTCATTACATAGCAATGGAGAACCAATATATCATAAGTTTTTATCTTTATGCCTGGGTTTTTTAAAAAAAAAATGTGCAATTTGGAAAATGAAACCCCAACAAAAACCTTGTTACGCGTATAGCAACACACACACACACACAGGTTCCTCAAGGTCAAGGCTTCTTGTGGGGGATGGGGAATGTGTTTGATGGATGTCAGAGTAGTGACGTTATTGTCTTTGACGCCGGGAGAAAATAACGCAAATTGTGCAGAAGAAAAATTGTATGACAGTGTTTCCGAAAAAATGGGGGGAAAGGTGCACGAACCCCTTGTTGATATGACGGGTGGGTGCATGGGGAGCGGGGGAGGGATTGAGTATGCCTGGGTCTCCAAATAAAAAGGCGGTTTTCAATGTCAAGTAAAACTGTATTACTTATTACTGAAAGTAACTAACCAACATATGCGTTTCGGTGACCGTTGTTCGAGAGCGGTTTTGGCGAAAGATATGTCAATAAAATATACAAATCAGTTATTTATTATTTCTTGCCTTAAGGATAGATCGTGGTTACAGCAATTATTTTTAAAGTTAAAATAAAACTTCACTATTTAGGGGCTAGAAGAGCACTACGATTTGTTCAGAAAAGAAAAAAAAATCGCTTCTATTGTGCTTGTGCAACATACCTTTGCATGCCGAGTATAGAGTAGGTTGAAATTATCAAACATACGTCATGAAATGCCCTGGAATGTATTGATTGAGGAAGACTTGAATGTCGAGTATATATATGGTAGAAATTATCGAACATGCCGAAGGAAATGCTACGTAACGTCTTAGTTGAGGAAGCTTTGCACCAGATTGTTGAAGCCGTTGTAGAGGGGTGGGGGGGGGAGGTCTGCAGAATTTAAGGTAAATTTAATAATCATATTGAAATCCTGACACTCTCTAATCTCATCATCTCAAATAAGGCCAATAGTTACTTTAATAATCTGTGAAATCCATTAATATTTCGTGGTTGTTTGTATTTTTAATCTTCAAAGGATTCACAGCCCTATCGTGTGTTTACAGTCCTACCGCAGCGTTGTGCATTACACTCGCTAGATTTGACTAAAGTTATCGCCTCTAATGCGATCTTTGAGTTTACCGATCGTGATTGGGTGCTTTTGACGTATGACGTAATTTTTGACATCATTGTTACATTAAACTGAATCAAAAAGCTGCACTGATTTAAAAAAACGAAAAAAAAAAAAAACGACCACTGATCACCCGAAGCGTTTTAATGCCCCGCCACCCCAAATTAGTGGAAAGGTAAACTAAAAACCGGTCTTCATGCTGCCGTAATTTAGATTTAATTTCTATATTGCCGCTATTTTAAACCGCGAGATTCCCAATTGTAGGATGAATCTAAACAAAGCTAAGTGTAATATAATTATTGTATGGCAATGTATCAACAGCAATCAAGGTGCTTAATTTTCAAACCAAATAAATCATGTTTTAACATTACACACACCTCCCTATTTGAAAACAGATCGTTTATGTCCCAGAGTTTCGGCGCAGTTAGCGTTAGTGCCCCCCCCCCCCCACAGGGGCGGGGGGAAACATGTCAGGCACCCCACTGTCACATACAATTTTGAAGTTTGCTGAAAGTGCCGCCCCTCAGTATAAAGAATAAGAAATGCTGCTCAGGGCGGACGACTTCTCGAGCAACCACCACCCCACCACCCCCCCCCCCCAATCTGACCCATCCTTTCCTACACACGTGTCCCAGTGTCATCGTCTAACATTTTACTTTATTGCGTACGGATTATATGGATGGCCCCTAATATGTAAATAGCCCCTATAATATGGATGGCCTCTAATATATGGATGGTCCCTAATATATGAATGGTCCCTAACATATGGATGGTCCATAATATATGGATGGCCCCTAATATGTAAATAGCCCCTAAAATATTGATGGCCTCTAATATATGGATGGCCCCTGATACGCCCTAATACATGGATGCGCCCTTATTTACGAATGTTCCCTAATATATGGATGGCCCCTAATATATGGATGGCCCCTGATATATGGATACGCCCTAATATATGGATGACCCCTTATATAAAATTATCCCTAACGCATGGATGGCCCTTAATATAAAATGGTCCCTAATATATGGATGGCCCCTAATATATGGATGGTCCCTAATATATGGATGGCCCCTACTATATGGATGGCCCCTAATATATGGATGGCCCCTAACATATGGATCGCCCATTATTTAAATCGTTCGGTTAAAGTCAAAAAAAAAAAATCTGCAATGTTTACACTTGTTGATGAATAGCAACCAAATATTAAGAGTGATCTCCCTTATAAAAATTTGACTTAATTCTTGGAGATTTATTATTACAATTTTTTTTTTCGAAATTTCGCAAACAGATCAGTCAAAAAGAAAGACGTGCAGTTGGCCCAAGGCAGCGTATAAGAAACAATACAAAAATCGAACTTACGGATATCACAAGATCCTTTAGAACCTCCCCACTTGTCCACATTTGCCCGCTTTTGAGCAAAAAATCCCTTGTCTGCGGACATCCTTTATTGAAAAAAAAACTATCGATAATTAAAAAAAGAGAAAGATATCGGTATTTTAAAAAAGTTCGACAATTAAAAGATATGGATAATTTAAAAAAAAAATATCGATAATAAAAATTTGAAAAAGATATAAATAATTTTAAAAAAAAAAAAGGTTCTCAATACGTAATTAAATGGGCGGTTTTTCTTCGAGACATCACAAATACAATTTCACTGGACAAAATTTCAATAAAGTGATTTGAAGACATTTTGTAACATAACTCACCGTTCTCAAACTATTTGCTTCAAAGCCAACCAGAATCACAATGTAACCTTCTCAGAGGAAACGTTTCAGAACCACTCGTGGGGGGGGGGGGGGGGGGGTCTCCGGGCGAGACATTTTCAGTACCACTTCTTCAACTCTACGTCATCGCCGTGCACATTCAATGGGGCGCCACCTCATTCAGTCCGGAGAAAAGATTTAGTGCTGATTAGATGGCTGTCCTGCTGAAAGGTCATGTCGGTACCGAGTAAAAGGTCATAGTGGACCAGTGTGCAGCCCAGACTCGGAGTCACTGAGTTATTTTCCTGTAACAGACATACTCAGATCCAAATACTGGACGCCGGGGGCGGGGGTGAGGGGGTGGGGGTGAGAGAGAGGGGGGGCGGGTGGAATTATTATTGAAAAAACAAAACTACAAAAGAATATTGAAATTTTAAAAGAGAAAAGGAAGCACAATGCATTTGATGTATTTAACTATGTTTGGAAGTTGCGATGTAGTCATCAATGTGTATTATGATAATGTCCTACATTATTATCATGATGTCCTACGTTGTTATCATTATGTCGTACGTCATTATCATGATGTCCTACGTTATTATCATTATGTCCTACGTTATTATCATTATATCCTACGTTATTATCATTATATCCTACGATATTATCAATATGTCCTACTGCATTATCATTATGTCCTACTGCATTATCATTATGTCCTACGTTATTATCATTATGCCCTACGGTATTATCATTATGTCCTACGTTATTATCATCATTATGCCCTACGGTATTACCATTATATCAATAGCTTGCAGTAGGTTCGGGAAGACTAAGCTAATTCACAAAATAAAAGTTAACGAATGCGAGGGTTGTATTGAAGATGGGCAACATTTTAACACAATCATTACACGCAGGAATTTTTAAATGTTTTAGAATAAAAATGTAACTTTGATCCGATTACCTATTCTTTGATCTAAGTACCGGTTCTTTGATCAAAGTGCCGATTATTTGATCTACTTACCGATTATTTGATCTAAGTACCAATTATTCGATCTAAGTACCGATTATTTGATCTAAGTAGCAATTACTTGATGTAAATGTCGGTTCTTGATCCAATTACCGGCTCCTTGATCCAAGTACCGATTCTGTGATCTAAGTATCAATTATTTGATCTAAGTACCGACACATTGATTTATTTGGCGGATGTTCAACTTTATCTTACTATGATATTATTGGGATATTATTATGATCATTCAACATCAAATCCTCGAGATAAATAAATTAAAATTTGCGGTGATGTAGCGACTTTTAAAATATTTGTTTGCCTTGCCTACCCCTACGCATCCCTCACAAACACACCCCCCCCCCCACACACACCCCCCCTCACCCCTAAATCTACATCGATGTACAATGTACAGCCAAATAAGAATCCACTGACTGACACCGGATGAAGGAAGTAAAGAGACGGAGATTGTATTGGCCTTCTAACGAAGCTGGCTTGCTGAAAACCAGTATCAATCGGACATAGTGAGTGATGAGCCAATGGCTTTTTGCCTTGAAGGTCACGAGATCTCTCAGTGGTATGCAATTATTTTAGATTAGGGATTCTGAAAGTCTTCAGTGTTTAGGTTCAAGAGCCTGGTTAAGTAAAAAATTAACTCGTCGGACTACTTGACCTGCTCCAGGATTTTATGGTCCGGGGAGCAATGGTGGAGAGTTACCTTAGAGAGTGTGAAAATTGGGGGGGGGGGGGGGGGAGTCAAGCATTGTTGCCATGGATTCGTCAAATTATCCAAATAGGAAGTGTCGCAATTAGTAACCAGTGGAGAAAGTCGATTTTTTCCCTTTTAAGCTTAACGATCGCAGATCTTGAACTTGATCTGAGAAATCTTCATTGTTGCATGTAGACCTTATCTGTGAGAACTTCATTTTTTTAGATATACATCTTTATCTGAGAGAACTCCATTGTTGTACATATATCTAAGCGTCTTAAAAACCTTCTAAATGCCAATGCCCTCCACGACTTCGATGATCATAGGTGACTCCTTACCCTCTTAGTCACTCTACGCCACTTAGCCTACCATATCTTATACATTGCAGACAGTGGCTTGGCTAAGGTTAAAACCACCCAGGGTGCGCCAAGAATTTTGCAGCACTCTTCCAAAAGAAAAAAAAATTGCAGTTGATCAAAAATAAAAAATATTCAAATTTAAAAAAAAAAAGAAGAAAAAGTTCCGCAGGGGGTCATTGATTGCGGACAAAAAAATATACGTAACTTAGCATTCAACATTTCAGTCCGCTATGACTCAATATTTCAATCCACTACCATTAAACATTTCAATCCGCTACCATTCAACATTTCAATCCGCTACCATTCAACATTTCAATCCACTACCATTTCAACATTCTAGTTCGCTATGATTTAACTCCGCAGCCCTACAAACAACGTGACCGATTGCTCCCATCGAAAACAACGTTGTTTTTTTTTGGGGGGGGGGGGGAGTAAATTTTAATATTAAAATCCGTATCCGGAAATTTTATCGAACGGAAATTTGGTCGAATCTTTTTTTTAGTTTACACGTTAAAATTTTGACACAAATTTCTTTTTGAACGCATTATTTTGTTTTACTGTATAGTATAGTGCGTTCAAAAAGAAATTTGACGAAAATTTTAACGTGTGAACTGAAAAAAAGATTCGACCAAATTTCCGTTCGATCAAATTACCGTCGATCAATTTTCTGTCGACGAAATTTCTTTCCATCAAATTTCCGGTAACCGTTAAAAGAAACACATACTACTTTACAACTCCAGTATTGCAAGAACGCCATTCCGAGACAAGTCAGAGGTTTTAATTGAGTAAAATGTTGTGTTTTTATTTAAATAAAATTTTGTATCGTTACAGAATGACAGACTCAATAATTCCAGACATAATCCCGTACATAAATAAATCCCGTTCTTTTAACTTTAATAATCATTGATAATCATTATCCCTAACGCATGGATGGCCCGCCATAAACTATCCACGCCGTAATGCAAGTATCTGAAAAAAAAACCCTAGGGAGATAATAAGCCGCGTTTCAATGTTTTTTTCTAGACTGTTCCTTTAAAATTAATGTTTCTGATTGCCGACAGTCTAATTTAAAATACCATACACAAAGATTATCTTTAGAATAGGAGAGATGAGCTAGAGATCTTCTAAAAGGCAACGTCATATCTCTTATTTATATCTTGCTGCTGGCGTGTCCTGCTTCCTCTCCAAAAAAAACCGCCCTTCCCCGCGACTCCACATGTTTTAAATCAATAGTACTGAGGGAAAAAAAAAGAGTCCGTCACGCAGAAGATTGAACTCAGGTAAATATATATTTTTGTTCTTTGTGGAAGACGACTATTATATAAAGAGCCACGGGGACGGTGTAGTACAGTCGTGTTTATAGGACAGTCTGTTGGCCTATTGTTTAAAGGCCGGAAGGTAAGGGGTAAGATGGTCCGTATGCCTATTGTTTAAAGGCCGGAAGGTAAGGGGTAAGATGGTCCGTATGCCTATTGTTTAAAGGCCGGAAGGTAAGGGGTAAGATGGTCCGTAGGCCTATTGGTTAAAGGCCGGAAGGTAAGGGGTAAGATGGTCCGTATGCCTATTGTTTAAAGGCCGGCATGTAGGATGTAAGACGGTCTGTAGGCCTATTGTTTAAAGGCCGGAAGGTAAGGTGTAAGATGGTCCGTAGGCCGATTGTTTAAAGACCGGAAGGTAAGGTGTAAGATGGTCCGTATGCCTATTGTTTAAAGGCCGGCATGTAGGATGTAAGACGGTCTGTAGGCCTATTGTTTAAAGGCCGGAAGGTATGATGTAAGACAGTCTCCAGGCCTATTGTTTGAAGGCCGGAAGGTAAGGGGTAAGATGGTCCGTATGCCTATTGTTTAAAGGCAGGCATGTAGGATGTAAGACTGTCTGTAGGCCTATTGTTTGAAGGCCTGCCTGTAGGATGTAAGAGTGTCTGTAGGCCTATCTCTCCAAATACCCGGACCCAGTGTAAAAAACAAAACTGCAACCGTTTATGCAAATGTATGTTTTATTTCATTCTAGCTTTCAACTTTCATTTTTTCCAGTTCCTCTACAACAGTGGTTGCCAACCTTCCTAATACCACGACCCATTAATACAGTTCCTCGTGTTGCGGCGACCCCCCACCCACAGAATTATTTTCGTTGCTACTTCATAACTGTAGAGTGTATGTGTTTTCCCGTGGTCTTAGGCGACCCCTGTGAAAGGGTCGTTCGACCCCCAAAGGGGTCGCGACGCACAGGTTGAGAACCGTTGCTCTACAAACTGTTTGTGATAACAAGCCAATCCCATCGACATGAAACAATGCGGGGCAGGGGAACGGGGGTGGGGTGGGGGGGGGGGGGTTAGGAAACAAAAGGCTTGAAGTGATTAAAACTTAATTTCAACAAACGTTAATGCATCTGATGTTGTATATATTAGTTTTTCTTATTTCTTTTTAAAATCTTTGCGGAAAATGATAAGAGCAAAAGTGTGTTTGTGATTAGGTGTGAGTGTTTGTGTGTTTATTTGAGTGAGAGTGCGTGTGCTGTAAAGGTGAGAAGAAGCTGATATACTTTCTCGTCTACAAACCTCGATTTCCAGCTTGGGTATCATTGTCGATCATTCTCTGGTGCATCCATGAATCCACGGAAAATACGAATCTGTGTATAATATAAATCCATTTCAAATATGAATCTGTGTAAAATATAAATACATGTAAAATATAAATTTTTGTAAAATATAAATTAATGTAAAGTATAAATTAATGTAAAATATAAATTAATGTAAAATATAAATGTTCGTTAAATATAGATCCATGTAAAATAAAAATGTATGTAAAATATAAATCTATTTAAAATATAAATCCATACTTTTCTCGCTTACATCTTGTAACGATTTTTAAAAAATTAATGATTATTAAATGTTCATTTTTCTGGTAGCTGTGATTCTATTGTGGTCATCACTGACTTGGCTGTGGTGTTGTGCATATGCGCATGTGCACCACGCGTAAGACTGGCGCCCACACATGTAGATTGTACATTCGCTATCATTGCAGTGGCGCTCCTAGGGTGAATTGGACGACCGACCCAGGCGTACATTTAGGGGTTTATTTATTTATAACCTTACTATTAAAAGTTGGTGGGGGGTGGTGGCGGCGGGCACACTTTCGTGGAGCTCAACCCGGGCTAGATTTAGTTTAAGCTACGCCATTGGGTTCGTGAATGGTTACTTGGGAATCGATTATCCGAGTGATCACTGCATGTAGGAACACTGAGGTGATTTACTGGGAGAATCGGTACAACATGTTATGATTGATGTTGCGATGCGCAACGAGTCCAGTGTTATGTGTCGTGTTTGCAAATTTTACCAGAAGAACGGGGTTGTCATTAACCTGGCATATAGAGGTTTTCAGAGGAGAGAGAGTAGGGATACAGGGACTGATGCTTTTTCCTTGTGGGTTGATCGATGGTTCTGAAATGTTGGCAAATTAAAAATGTCGTTATAATCACTGTTATTGACGAGAACGGTTCTAAATTTGTAGACACACGAATTAATAGAATTCCAAATACGATAAGATAAGATTCTTTATTGATCCAAATGAACGGAAAAGTTTTCTATACTTAAATTATATATTATTATTTTTTGGCACATACATAGATATATATTTAAACCATGACAACATTTTACACTTATAAAAATGTAAATATAAAAAATATAAATTATTTCTACAGCTAATTATATCAGCCAATAAATGAATTCCTTTCCTGACAATAATAAATTAATTAGTGATAATTAAGATTTGATGACCCTTGTGGTGGGGTGGGGGTGGGGGGAGAAATCACGCTGGTAAATTCGTACAGACTGGACCAATTTAAGTTAAGAGATTAGACACTATTTAAATAAGACAAATGACGGGCATTGGTACACGCTTGGTAAACAGCCTCGGCGAACATCATGTTCCAGACACCAAAGAATGCAAGCGGGTGCCACGAAGCGGCACGCACGACAAGACCGCGCCGTTAGTGAACACTTCCGGCACGAGACATTCAGCGATGCTTCCTGGACGCCCCTCCGCCCTAACCGCAATTTAATTATTTCTGAAACGGTTCTTCGCTTATAGGATCACGACCTTATATCCTACGTCACGTCAACCCAAGATGTTAATTTGACAGGGAAGGATTCGAAGCTGCCCCTGTCACTAATACGGTGTTGGTTCGCCTGAGGTTCAGTTGAAAGCACTTTAATTATAATCGCAATAATTTTCGTGGAGAGGCACCCAAGCAGTTCACCTGTCAAACCAACTAGTGACAGCAGTAATCATCTGCCAGACCATTTGGTGAATGCAGTAATCATCTGCCAGACGATTAAGTGACAGCAGTAATCATTTGTAAGACCAATCAGTGACAGCGGTAATCATCTGTCAGACCAATCAGTGACAGCAGTAATAATCTGTCAGACCAATCACTGACAGCAGTATACACCTGTCAAGCCAATCAGTGACAACAGAAATCACCTGCCAAACCACTCAGTGACAGCCATAGTCGTCTGTCAGACCAATCAGTGACAGCATTAATCATCTGTCAAACCAGTCAGTGACAGAAGTAATCACCTGTCAAACCGATCAGTGACAGCAGTAATCATCTGTCAAACCAATCAGTAATAGCCGTAATCATCAGTCAAAGCAATCAATCACCGTGGTAATCATCTGTCAAACCAATCAGTGACAGCAGTGGGCGTGGTGCACAACCCTTGGTCCCCATCATCTCTTGCGACATGTAGTTAACCAGTAATCAGATCAGAACTTTGTTTTCCATGTGACCCCCACTCCCCCACCCTCCAAACCCCAATCGTAATGCATTGAGCTTCCAGTCTTACGCACAATTAAAACCAGTGAATGCAATTTGTTAACTGAAAGAGGAAAAAAAAAAACAGCTACTTATTTATTTCCAGCCGTCGAATCCCTTTCCCTGAAACACAATTAACGTATGACCTATTAAAAAAAAAAAAAAGGTTCGACTTATAAATAGCCCCTAGAAATGATCCCTTGAAATCCATCTAACCCGCTCTCCGTAAAGTACATGCTATTGCTGACCATTATCTCAGTTCGTTGATTATTGCGAGTCGAGTGGCGAACATGCTAATTGCAGGTGACGCTGGTGTAGGCCCTAATGGAACGACAAGGGTTCCAGTCTCACTTTCTCCTGTTATCCATTAATATAACCATACCAAACGGTACTTCAATGACCTATTCTGTGAATACGTATTTTATTAACTTAAAAAGGTGTGGAATTTAGTGTTCGAAAGTTAGAGATATGTGTCCCCCTTCTCTTGTTAAATTATGCTGAATGCACCCTCTGCGAGTGCTGGTTTGTCCTGGAATGGGATTTGCGAGTGGTTCCATTGTGCTCGGGTATTTGAGCCGTAGAAAGTGCTGACTGCTGGGGAAAAACCTTCATTGTTTGGGTTGTCGGATTGGCAAAGTTTTTGAAAACCTATTAGATGGACATTCATTGTTTGGGTGGGCGGGTTTGTTCAGCCTCCGACGGATATTAGTTGTTTGGTTTGGCACGTGCTAGGAGTTACGTGTTACATTAGTGCGATTTACCGCCATGAAACTGTATTGCTGGCCTGTGATGGTTTAAACGTCACATAAATACTTTATTTTAATTTTGATTCTTATTTTTTTAAATAACTTTTCGGGTTGTTTTGGTGTTGTGTATTTTGTTAATTTTAAAATTGAAGTTCAAAGTTTGTTAATGGGTGGGTAGTTGGATGACAGACATCCACTAACATGGAATCCACGGGAAATGAAAAGAAGACTGACGGCCAAAGATTACATCGAGACGTGAGCGAGAGGTCGACACACAAAGTATGAGGTACACCTGGAAGCAGCTGGAAAGGAAAGCACAGGGCCGAGATGAATGTAACATTCTTGTAGGGGACCTATACCCCCCCCCCACACGCGGGGTAAAAGGCGTAAGCAAGAAAGTAAGGTGGATGGGTCGGGGGCTTTTCGTAATGCCGACGACAGTATACCAATGAATTGATGTCTGGGCATATTTATTGCTATGAAATATGTCTGTAGCAATTGTAAATTGAATGTCCGGTCGGGTGCCTGGTTTTGCCGGTATTAAAATGCTAGTACATGTATGTAAATGTGTTGGTTTAATAGATTTTCACAATTTCATTATTAAGATTCTTCGACCGAGTTATGGTCGAGATGACAGGATATATTGTAAGAAAATCTTTTTATGTTAAATTCAAACCTTAAAATAATATCTCAGAAGACCATAAGTGGAATGAACCGTGACCGCGGGATCTTGTAAATAAGCCGTGAATGGGTGGCTATGTTAGGGTGTGAAATGCATTTTATATTTTTTTAATGAACATGCTTGCTTGTAGTTCTTACGTAACGTTTCAAGGTGAATGCATCAATCCTCCCGGGCCAAGAATGACACGAGTGATCTATTCGTGGCTGTAGCACGTCAGCCTTTAAACGGTTAGGGTAACTGGCCTCTTGTAGTAGAGCGTCTGTACACACGTCAGGCTTAAACGGTTAGGGTAACTGGCCTATTGTAGTAGATCGTCTGTGCACACGTCAGCCTTAAACGGCTAGGGTAACTGGCCTCTTGTAGTAGAGCGTCTGTACACGCGTCAGCCTTAAGCGGTTAGGGTAGTTGTAGTAGAGCTGCCTTCAACCAAATTAACGGGACAAGACTTTTGAGTAGCGAGAGTTTTGTGCAGACTTTTCTTGCTGTCCATAAACGGTATTCTTAAAGCGTTTCATTCAAATATGCAGGTTTTCTTTAGTAAAAAAAGTGAAATTCTGCCTGAAAACATAAACTTTTTTTTTTACAGTAAGGTATCATCTATTATGTATATTTCGCTTCTGATGTGTCTGCTTCCTTTGCACAAACAGCCCCCCCCCCCTTTTTTTTTACTCAAAATGCTTTATATTAATAGTACTGAGTGAAAATTTAAAAAAAACTGTCAAGCTGTGGTCGTCATGACCTCAGGTAAAAAGGTTGAATTATTTCAGAAGCGACTAATTAATAAATTATTAATCAATAAAGTGCCACGAGTATGGGGCAGGACTGTCTTCAGGCTGTAGGACCGTCTGTAGGACCGCCTGTATGACTGACTGTCTGTAGGACCGTCTGTAGGACTGTCTGTAGAACCGTCTGTAGGACTATCTGTAGGACCCTATATACAAACAAAAAGACAGTTGCGAAGAGTGTGCAGTCTTCACCATGGCCTTGGGCCGAAGAACACATGCCAACAGTGTTACGGGATCTGAATGATGACCAGAAGGATGATGATGAACAGCACATCTTTTCGCAAACCGGAAACTGTTTTGCTCTTCTTTGTAAACGGATCAGTTTATCAGCTTAACGAGGTTCATACTCCCCTCAAAGGCTCAAGCAGTTATTTATTATGTCATGCGTCAACACTATAGCTCTTACTTCTGTTCTGACTTAGAGACACTATAGCTCTTACTTCTGTTGGGACTTAGAGACACTATAGCTCTTACTTCTGTTCTGACTTAGAGACACTATAGCTCTTACTTCTGTTCTGACTTGGAGACACTATAGCTCTTACTTCTGTTCTGACTTAGAGACACTATAGCTCTTACTTCTGTTCTGACTTAGAGACACTATAGCTCTTACTTCTGTTCTGACTTGGAGACACTATAGCTCTTACTTCTGTTCTGACTTAGAGACACTATAGCTCTTACTTCTGTTCTGACTTAGAGACACTATAGCTCTTACTTCTGTTCACTTATATTAAATAATTGTTCAAACTGTTTATTTTGTTTTGTTAACGCCAACGAATCTCACCTATAGAACAACTACCACGACAACAGCTACAACGACAACAGCTACCAGGACAACAGCTACCGCAACAACAGCTACCACAAAAACTATCACAAACGATATCTACACAACAACAGCTACCACAAAAACTATCACAAACGATATCTACACAACAACAGCTACCGCAATAGCAGCTACCCCAAAAACAGCTACTGCAAAAACTACCACCCCAACAACAGCTACCACAACATCTGCCACCCCAAACAACAGCTACCACGACAACAGCTAAACACAACCCCTTTTACCTTCGAGCTAAACATCCTCATCTCATCTTTTTTTTTCCTTATGCCACCGTTGAATGTACACCCAGTCTCGTGGTGCGGTTTTCGAGCCGAGCGGGTCCTGACAGCGCAACGAGTGAGTAGGAACCGTAATGTCCACAGCAAAACGTGGCACTTCGCGTCCGTCCTCCCTCCTTTCACCCATCGGTTCGTCCGCAGAACCAGCAATGCTTCTCTATCAATTTATAATTACATTTTCATTTTATGCACTAGAATGTCGCGTTTACCCCCACATCGCCATCAACAATGAAAGCTTGTGTGTTCGTCCTGCTCCATCTGTGAAGATTTTAATCCCTGAAGTTGTGCTCATTCTTTGATGTTTGTTTGTTTGTTTGTTCTTTTTACTTAGGGGCAAAACGTTTGGATTACTTGAAGATGGACTTCGCAGCGTTGGACAGAGTTTATCCGGAGGAGGCGTAGCAGTGGCCCCGGCGCATTCCTTCGAAAGTTTGGATATGTCATAAAAGCAAATGCAAAGACTGGTGATTGCCTTCTGGTCTGATCTCTTTGGGGGTTGTTTTCAGGCCTGGCGGCTAACGGATTGGGACACGTACACCATCAGTAAGTACTGAAAGATGTGCGGAAAAGGGTAAGGGGTGGGAGGGGGGATTATTTGATTACTTTCCATTGTTCTTTTTTTAAACGTAAATTTTTTTTATTTTTTTTAAGCAGTGAATTTTTAACTATGATGTTGTTAAATCTCGATCCAGACTAACTGGCATAGTTAAATATCGCTTCGATGTTTAGAGGTCATCCGGGACCTGGATGTGGTGATAATAAATTGTGCATTAAATCATATTTTGTTCCGTTCGGGTAATTTTTCTTTTCATAAAGGATATCTTTTTATATAAAGGATACGACGGTGAAGAATTTTCCTAGACATCAGCACTTGCACTTACACTTACACATCGTTACTGTAAATGATAGCACGTCATATATGACGTAACATGAAATGGGGCGTGGCCTGAGATTTTTAGATAATGTCAATCTATTATTTAGTGAAATATAAAAAAAATAATAATATTTTCCCGTGTTTGGAACATTCGTTAAGTTCTGTGCGCTACACTGTCATAAGTCAACAAACAGAGATGTAGGCGTGCGTGTAGTGTTACACTGTCATAAGTCAACTAGGCGTGCGTGTAGTGTTACGTTTGCACCGTACGTTCTACGTGTATTCGTGCATAATAGTTGTAACATGTGAGTTAATTTTTTTTTTTTCAAACATCTTTTAATTAATTTTTTTTTAATATAAAAATATTAACATGTAGTTTTTTGGTGGGAATCTTCTGTTCCGTTCCGAAAACAAACAAACAATAAAAAAAAAAAACCAAAAACAAAACCAAACAAACAAACAAAACCAAAAAAAAATTGAAAAATCAAACAAAACAAAAACAAACAAACAAAACAAACAAGCAAGCAACTGGTAGCATATCTTTGAAAACAATTGAGGTGGGGTAGAGCGAAAAGGGGGTGTGGCAGAAAGGGGGGGGGGTGTAAGAATCGTTTATTTTAATTTTTCCTCCGTGTTCTAAACGGACATATTATATAGAGTCCAATTCTTTGTCTCAGACTGCTTTAAAAAAATACCTTTGGACACACACACAAATCAATTCGGGATAATATAAAGCACAATAGGGGCGCACACACGTTGACCAACATTGACAATTAAATCGGTCACGCTGAAGTTGTGATCAGATGTTAGGCATCGCGTCGAGAGAACTTAAAGAACGGATGCTATGCTCCGATAATCACTCTTAATCCCTGAATCGATGTTTGGTTTATGATTAGTATTCGATAAACGTGTAATGTGTTCAATCATAATTTTTGGTTTATGGTTAGAATTCTATAAACGTGTGATGTGTTCAATCATAATTTTTGGTTTATGATTAGAATTCTATAAACGTCTAATGTGTTCAATCATAATTTTTAGTTTATGATTAGAATTCTATAAACGTGTGATGTGTTCAATCATAATTTTTGGTTTCTGGTTAGAATTCTATAAACGTGTGATGTGTTCAATCATAATGTTTGGTCTATGATTAGAATTCTATAAACGTCTAATGTGTTCAATCATAATTGTTGGTGTATGATGAGAATTCTATAAAAGGGTAATGTGTTCTTGCTCAGAGAAAGTCCACTATAATATTGTTTTACCACAGAACCGAAAAAGAAAGAGAAACGTCACTTCCGTCGTTCCAATGATGGTGTGATTTATTTCTCGAATGCTATTGGCACGACGAGTTGATGAATAGAGCCAATAAATTAAGGTCCAATCAATGGCTTCACCCAAGGTTTCTAAGAATATTCATCAAATGTGATTTATTATTTTCCCAAACTATTATTTTTTTTTTTTACATTTCAGTTAGTACAAACATTTAATATTATAATTTACAATGCTTCAAGGCCTCCAACACACGACCTGCAACACATGGCCTCTAACACACGGCCTCCAACACATAGCCCCCAACACACGGCCTCCAAAACAATATCCAGCACACGGCTTCCAACACAATATCCAGCACACGGCTTCCAACACAATATCCAGCACACGGCTTCCAACACACGGCCTCCAACACAATATCCAACACAATATCCAGCACACGGCTTCCAACACACGGCCTCCAACACAATATCCAACACACGGCCTCCAACACAATATCCAACACACGACCTCCAACACAATATCCAGCACACGGCTTCCAACACACATTCTCCAACCCCCGGCCTCCAACACACGACCCTTAATACACGGCCTCCAACACACGGCCTCTAACACGCGGCCCTTAATACACGGCCTCCAACACGCATTTTACAGTTACAATTGCAAACAACCTTCAACACAGGCCTCCAACTCCTGTTTTCCAACACAACACAAAGGCTCCAAAAAAAAACTACAAACAACAACACGGCCTCCAACACATGTTCTCCAACTCACGGCCTCCAACACATGTTCTCCAACACACGGTCTCCAACACATGTTCTCCAACACACGGCCTTCCATACATTGCATCGTGTTGGGAACATAAGACAATACCCCGAAAATGGTTCATCAGCGGCGTTTCTGTCAATATGTTTATGTTTCGCACTAGTTTCGAGTTCTCCCCCAACTCCCCGAACCAGTTCCCAAACATTACTTAGTGTTCAGATTAGTGTTGTCGCAGGTTTTATGGCGCCGCCTCTAATAAGCTGGCGTCAGCTTTGGTCTCCTCGCACATATCACAGTAAGACCACATGAAATATAACGAAAACGGATTCGCGGCGTTTGATCAATAATCTTAACGTGTTTATATCAAAGGTGAGGCTGTAAATAGGTCACCAGAGGTGAGTTTGTGAGTTGTTTTGTCTACTCAAAGCGATCACGTAAATAGTTAAACAAAAGTCGGCTAGTCAATAGATTGAGCCAAAGTAAGATAGTAAATAGTTAAGCTAAGGTAAGATAGTAAATAGTTAAGCTAAGGTAAGATAGTAAATAGTTAAGCTAAGGTAAGATAGTAAATAGTTAAGCTAAGGTAAGATAGTAAATAGTTAAGCTAAGGTAAGATAGTAAATAGTTAAGCTAAGGTGAGATAGTAAATAGTTAAGCTAAGGTGAGATAGTAAATAGTTAAGCTAAGGTAAGATAGTAAATAGTTAAGCTAAGGTGAGATAGTGAATAGTTAAGCTAAGGTAAGATAGTAAATAGTTAAGCTAAGGTAAGATAGTGAATAGTTAAGCTAAGGTAAGATAGTAAATAGTTAAGCTAAGGTGAGATAGTGAATAGTTAAGCTAAGGTAAGATAGTAAATAGTTAAGCTAAGGTGAGATAGTAAATAGTTAATGCTAAAAGTTATCTAGTAAATAGTTAATCTAGCGTGAGCTAGTTTTACTCCGATGTCAGAGGCAAAAGTTTACTATACACTTTGACTTTACACCTTGACCTCACACATTGGCTTTAACCTTGGTTTTACACAATGACCTTACCCTCCGACGTCACACCCCCACCTTCACACATTGACTTTAAATTCGCCAGCAAATCTTTAGTTTACCTTCGCTGCATATGCTTAGCTGTGTACGCCCCTGAACCCCCATACACACGGCGCTGCTTACGCCATTAAAAAAACAAAAAAACATAAATTATTCTCTGAGGATTTAGCACAACTTGAACCTTTAGAATAATCTCAACAGTTATCCTATTTTTTATTTTTTTTTTATTTTTTTTTTGTGTTTAAGGACAAATCTTCGGACGGCTAAATGACCCACTTCCCGCCAACATATCGAGCTGAATGAATCTTGACACATAGACTCGTTGCCAGTGACAACACATCCTTTCAACTTTTTCAACCACCACTCCACAACCCCAACCCCCTCTAAAATATAGTGTTTTTTTTCTGTTTTTTCAAGGAGAAGATGAAGCAGCTGGGCTGACACTGATTTCATGAAATAAAATTCGCGATACCTGCGCTCAATGAAATTCTTCTTTTTGATTTTTTTTTTAATACCGCAAGTGTGCGTTTGGTGCTTAATATTTTCTTTTCTTTTTTTTTTTTTAAATAGTTTGTGAAATAAATCTGCGGGGTAATAGCGGGCGTGACATTAGAATTTAAATATAAAATAAAATAATTTTAAAAATGCATGTAAAGGATTTATAAGACAGACTTTGTTTTTGTATCGGTTTTTTTAATAAAAAAATTAATCGAATGATTTAATATTATATTTTTTTTTAAATCAAAGCTATCGGATGTCAAAATAAGATATAAATAAGATGTTTTTATTGTTTTGATTGTATTGCACATATTCTTTCAGTCTGGAAAGTCCTTTAGTTTTTGAAGCCCCCCCCCCCCACACACCCCCCCCCCCTTTTTTTTTCTTCCCATAAACGGTACTGATCCGTATCTAAGCGATCGTTGGATTAATGTGTCATTACAACAGTTGTCATGTTCTTGAATGAACTTTGGCGTTTGAAACAAATAGAGGCTTGGCCTTTTGTTCGAACGGATTTTCCAGCGTTTTCATCGATACTCTTAATGTCTGCAGCCGACTCGTCTTTAAGTTTTTGTTAGTTTCACCCCGCCCTCGTTCCACTAACTAACACACATATTCTGGTGAAGATATGTGATTGCTCTCTTATGACTCCGGCTAATAAATTGGCAACCAGCTCCATCTGCTGAGCTGAGCCATACAACATTTTCCTCACGTAGGGTTCCCTAACCGCCCCTGGCTTCCCCCGGGACATCTAGTGAGGGACATTCGGTCAACAGATGCGCTAGTGTCTCCGGGTCCAGGCTGCAATGCCGACAGGTAGGATCCATATTGCTGTCTAGCCGGCTGAAGTATGTGACTATGGGGCAATGCTCCGTGCGCATTTGCGTCACTAAGCTCAGCTGTTTGCGGCCTAACCCCCACCATGGGTCTTGTTTACTAGGAGTGGGCACATTTGAAAAGACGCCTCTGGCGGTCTTAGTGTGTGCCCACTGCCTGTACCACTTCGTCCTAAAATGGTCTGCCAGTCAGTTCGTTATTGCCAAATAAGTTATTGGTACTTCTGGCTGAGGCTGGGCCGCCCCGGTTTGATAATGACAACTAGGTGAGTGGTAACCTGTCTCTTCCCCAGGATCTCGAGAGCAGATCTCAAGTCTGAGTACACGATCACATTGAGCCCCGTAAGCTCGTTTTCTTTCAGTGTATGGTACACGCTCTCTAGGGCCCTGTGTATAGCCTCCAGCTCCGCATCAAAGTTTGATGCTGCATTCCCATAGGGCCCCGAGAGTTCCTGACTTTGTGCCCCCCCCCCCCCGGGCTGGGTATAGTATGAGCGCACCGTCCCCAGCAGTATCTTCTCTCAGATTGGCCGATCCGTCCGTGAACACTTTCACAGGTACTTTGGAGTACAAATCCTTCGTTCCACTAAACTGCCCACTTAAAATATCAAAATACTATTCTTTTGATGACATTACATGTTATGGAGCTTTGACGCTAGATTCACAGAGACCACTGGTAGAACCAACCCCTCCGCCCCCCCACCCCATCACCATCACCAATAACCCACGGCTTAACTCGTGCGATGGTGACTGACTGAATACATGACACATGACGGATTTATACGATAAAGGAAGTCGTTCAACGCCCTCTAGAAAAGAAATTCGGGAAAAGTGGGGGAAAGGGAGGGGGACTCCTTAGCTCGCGACATTTGAAATGCATTTCCTGCTTCTTGTCTTGCTAACGTCATCAAGAGGAAGGCAACTCTGAAATGGAAAAAAGGGATTTGGGGTTTTTTTTTTCTTGGGAAAGGTGGGGGGGGGGGCGTAAAAAGGGTGGTGGGAGCATCGCAATAGGTTTGTAATAAATAACTGATGATGTCGTATGGCGGGTTTAAGGAATGTGTCGAATAAATTATTAGTTCTCGCTAAATAAAGATTGGGCAGAGTTAAAGTCGGTTTATTTATGTTTTTTTGTTTGGGTAAGGATGGCAGCGAATAAACCTTACCAGGGTGTGATGGATGTGTCATCCACAGAAAGCGGATACGACCTTGATCGAATATTCTAGTAAACTAAACACTTTCAGGGTCGTGGCATGTATGGGCGTCACGAGACTGACATGACGGCACGATGTCGGAGCAAAATTGGGGCTGGTTATCGTAGAAAATGTCGACTGGCGGAATATTTCAGAGATGCGAGGAAGATTGGAGTATACACCAGGGAGGGAACATGTTATGAGGAACATAATTTGAGGAACATAGGATGAGGAACATAAGATGAGGAACATAAGATGAGGAACATAAGATGTAGGACGGATCGTTTTTTCTTGTTTACTTATGATTTTAGCCGGATTAGATGCACGAGAAGAGAGGGTTAGACATTAGAGAAGGGATTATAAGACATAAGAGAAGGGAGGATAAGACATTAGAGAAGTGAGGATAAGACATTAGAGAAGGGAGGATAAGACATTAGAGAAGTGAGGATAAGACAATAAGAAGGGATGATAAGAAATTAGGGAAAGGAGAGTAAGACATTAGAAAATTGTGGATAAGACAATAGGGAAGGGAGGATAAGACATCAGGGAAGGGAGGATAAGACATTAGGGAAGGGAGGGTAAGACATTAGGGAAGGGAGGGTAAGACATTAGAAAAGGGTGGATAAGACATTATAGAAGGGATGGTTAAGGCGTAAGAGAAGGAAAGATAAGACGTGGGAGAATAAGACGTAAGAGTAAGTGGTTAAAACATTTTGGAGGGGGGAATAAGACGTAGGCGAAAAAGAGGGGGGGGGGGGGTTCGTTACACAATAAGAGAATGGAAAATAAGATGTATGAGAATGGAGGTTGAGACATGAGAGAAGGAGGGTTCAGACGAAAGGGGAAGGGGATTTCGACGAAAGAGTTGGGAGAATTAAGACGATAATGAGGTCAAGAAAAGATTAACAACTGGTCAACAACTGCCAATAACTGGTTAATAGCTGGTCAACAACTGGTAAATAGCTGGTCAACAACTGGTAAATAGCTGGTCAACAACTGGTAAATAGCTGGTCAACAACTGGTCAACAGATGGTCAACGACTGGTCAGCAACTGGTCAGCAACTGGTCAGCAACTTGTCAACAACTGGTCCACGACTGGTCAACAGCTGGTTAACAGCTGGTCAACAGCTGGTCAACGAAGATAAGAAGAAATGGATTCATTCTATAATTCCCAATAGGGGTCATCAAAATGATGTCCATACAAATGTACAGTACATAACACCTGGATAAAAATAGTTTAAAAAAAATATACAGCCCTTTTGTATACCTTCTGTTTCGTAAAAGTGTTTTTCTCTGCGAAGACGTGGCGGATATATTTAAACATAAACGCAGTGTAGGGAAAGGAAAAAAAAGACCTTCCCTGTCCCCCCCCCCCCCACCCCCTTTTCCCGACTTTCCATCTCGGTCTTTGCGTTTGTAGCCTTTGGTATTCACTTGATAGCCAGCCACCAATGTATCCAATTGATCTCAATGAAGTCGTACAATTGGCCACACTGGGACTTGAAGCACGCAGACGCTCCTGAAAAAAAAAAAAAAAGAAAGAAAGAAAAAACACTTAAATGAAAGATGTTTTCCCGCAAACTTATATATAAAAAAAGGTTTGGGAATTTTATTGGGTTTTTTTTTTATTTTTGGGTGGGGTTTACGGGGCAAACCAAAAACGTCGGTATGAACTATGCAACCAGGACTCATCAGACTTTACAGACTTACAAGGGTTCTGTGAATTGTGCGGGAAATTGAGCCCCCGTAACCAAGGGGTTGATAATATAATATAAATGTTGTTTCTTTAAAGCGTATTTATTCCCTAGCACCCTGTTAACTGTGCTTACTTCTGCTACAGCTAGCGGTGACGCACCACCAAAATGTTTGCTGCATATTTTTATAAGCAATTTTTGGTAACAGTGGTTCTCAAAGTGGCGGTGCCATCCATAAGGGGGGGGGGGCTGTGGAATGTCTTGGTGGTGGGGGGCTGTGAAAGGCTCAGTATATTTAGAGGGGGGGGGGCGCTGGAACTACCAAAGGGGTGGTGGGTAGATTATATCAGACCGCCATTAAAAAAAAAAATTCAAACAAGATATAAAATTTAAAATCAATATTTAAAGTAATCGGATCATCATGGATAGACATCAGTCAAACAGTACATGGAGCTATTAATAACAATAAACATTAACTTAGTAAAGCCTACGCAGTGTAATGTACGAATGTACAAACACTCTAAAGAGTAGCCACCGATGTAGTTTTTTCTACACATTCACTGGAGGCAGAAACAAGAAATTAAACCATACCACTTATTGAATGATACATGTACATATTATTGATTGTCATCAAACGTCATTTTTATTGGTCAGCCTCATGTCGACAGGTGGAATCTAACTTCTGCTAGTATTATTTCATTTTATTTATTTGTTTTCGTTCAAGTTTTGCAGCATTGATACAGAAGTCTAATATATTATATAAGGTAGAGTGGGCCGACTGAACACTAGTGTATCTACTCATAAATTAAAGTTAAGCTCACCACGCAGGACAGGTGGGTACATGACAGGTGGGTACAAAATATTTGGGTCCAGGACAGGGGGGTACAGGACAGGTAGTTACATGACAGTGGGTACAGGGCAGATGTGTAAAGGACACGTGGGGTACAGGACAGGTGCGTACAGAATAGTCGTTTTGTTTCTTTTTGTTTTAAAATATCTAATATCGTTACTTGCTGTGTCATTCGCGAAACAACACCTACTGGATACAAACTTAAAGTTTACTGATTTTCACAATGCGGGTGTACAAGTCGCGCTGAGAATTTATTTGACACTGTAGATATGTGTTTAAAAGAAAATGCTTCTCTCGATGCTGACACCCCCCCCCTCCCCTCCCCCAATCCCCCCCCCCACCACGGTCCAAGCCGTCGTCAGATATATGTTCAAGGAAATCAAAGCATCATTTGCTGGAAGACGATGTGTTATGAAGGATGACGTGTTTTTAGCACGCCTATCTCGCGTCCCACGTGCATGACCCCTCATGAACTCTCGTGACCGCCTTTGAAGTGTGGCTAGAAAAACCTTATTTATTATAGTCAGGAGAACTGTCGAAAATAATAGAAGATTCTGGATAAAACGGGAAGGCAAAACAATGCATCAGACGGTTCTAGACATTAGTAGGAAATGCCTATAAAAAGGGCTGACCGATAGAGAGAAAGAGGAGATTTTCCTTTCCTTGATTACGAGGCATGCAGTGTGCCATTATACTTTGTTGTGTGTAGAGATTTTTATTTCCTCGTACAATTTTGTGCTCATTGTATTAATATCCAGTACCTGTACCAGCAAATCTGTAAGTTTATAATTTAATCATATTTCTCTTGCTGTCATTTAACTGAAGTTCACAAATTAAAAAGTTATCAATTGTAATTAGCTCTGGCCTTGATTGTCGATTTTATTTGTTATTATTTTTTAAACTTTGGGTATCGTTCTTTATTATGGACTGTTTTTAGAACGAGCCATAGACTAAAATTAAGACATTAAATTCTCCATTTATAACGGTCCGAAATACGATGTTAACCTTATATTAGAACCAAATAAATCTACATTCAAATCTAACGCGTCTGATTAATACAGATATTGGATAGTATCTTAGTCCGATACTAGAAGCGAAAAGAAGGGAGGGTGTGTGTTATGATATGTGTGTGTGGCAGGGTACTCGATTATAAGGTTAGTGGCATAACTAGGTGGGTGTTACCCAGTTTGGTAAGCTCATGGTGCGCCGGCATATTTCTTTCCATACTTCCCCGTGGACTTTATTGAGTCTTCCTGCTCTGTTGGCAAGCTCGTTTTCCAATCTGATCTGTTTCCAACCTGATCGGATGCAACCTTCTCTCGTGGCAACCTTCTCTCGTGGCAACCTTCTCTCGTTGCAACCTTCCCTTGTGGCAGCCTTCTCTTGTGGCAACGTTCTGTCGTGGGAAACTTCTCTTGTGGCAACCTTCTTTTGTGGCAACCTTCTCTCGTGGGAACCTTCTCTCGTTGCAACCTTCCCTTGTGGCAGCCTTCTCTTGTGGTAACCTTCTCTCGTGGCAACCTTCTCTTGTGGCAACCTTCTCTTGTGGCAATCTTCTCTCGTGGCAACCTTCTATTGTGGCAACCTCCTCTCGTGGCAATCTACCCTGATGGCACCTTGCTCCGTCTGGTGACGACTTGTTCTTCGTGGCAACGTTCTCTTGTGGCAACCTTCTCTCGTGGGAACCCTCTCTCGTTGCAACCTTTCTTTGTGGCAACATTCTCTTGTGGCAACCTTCTCTCGTGGCAACCTTCCCTTGTGGCAACCTTCTCTCGTTGCAACCTTCCCTTGTGGCAACCTTCTCTTGTGGCAACCTTCTCTCGTGGCAACCTTCTCTTGTGGCAACCTTCTCTCGTGGCAACCTTCTCTAGTGGCAATCTTCTCTTGTGGCAACCTTCTCTCGTGGCAACCTTCTTTTGTGGCAACCTTCTCTCGTGGCAACCTTCTCTCGTGGCAACCTTCTCTCGTGGCAACCTTCTCTTGTGGCAACCTTCTCTCTTGGCAACCTTCTCTTGTGGCAACCTTCTCTTCTCTTGTGGAAACCTTCTCTTGTGGCAAACGTCTCTCATAGTAACCTTCTCTCGTGGCAAATTTCCCTCGTGGCAACCTCCTCTCGTGGCAATGTACCCGGATGGCACCTTGCTCTGTCTGGTGACACCTTGTTCTTCGTGGCAATCTGCTAAGGTCGCAAACATGATCTTGTGGTGCCCTAATCTGGCGGCTCGGCTCCGTGCTTGCGTTATTAACTTAGCTCTGTTTTAAAAATGGTTTGGATCGGACGGTGTCAAATTGACAATTTTTCATTTGGTGTCACCCCCCTTCGATGGTGAAAACCTCTGCGTTTCGCACCCCCTAGTGACGCTGCTGCTTAAAATATGGTACAGAAAACTGTGTGAAAGATGTAGGATATCCTGCAATTAAAATGTTAGCTTGGTCGATAAACCCAGTTTTAGTTGCAGATGCCATTTGGTTTGTTTCGATGACTACCTAATTCAAATCTGAAGCCATAGTCTAGGAGATCGTGCTTAGAGTTTCAGCTTCCGATGAAAATTTCATGTCCCTATTGTGCGCCGTGGAAAGTGGCCAATGCGTGCAAAGATGTATAATATATATGTCTGAACGTGTTGACTTAAGATTGTCGTGAAGTGTAAACCAGACATTGAAGAAATGGCCTCACTTCACCACGCCCACGCAAAGCATACGTTAAGCGTATCTTAGTGATGGAGAAAAGTAGGTTACCATCACTGGGGGCGTAACCGTAATCCTACTTTAATAAGCTGTAGTATTAATGGATCAAGTTAATCAATTTATTACTGAATTAATTATAGGCAAAAGCATTTATTTAATATATTTAATAGCGTGTTGAGTTCAGTCGCTCAACACGCTATTAAATTTTATTGTGTCATCTTTATTTATTTTTGTTCAGAGTTGTGCTAACTACTGTCCTGAATAGTAGTGGTCTCTTTTGTTGCAACACAGGGGGCGCTAGGGATTGGTTAAAGGTCCCAGGAGATGTGGGGGGGGGGGGAGAGTTGGCCAAAATAACGTTTGAGAACCACTGTTCTAGTAGATCTAGCAACTGTTTGTGTCTCTATTCGACAGAGTTTCGATATAATGCTAGTCGGGTAAGGCGAAAGTTGAACTTGTACAGCAGAGATTGTTCTGTTAAGGGAAAGGTTGATCTGGTAAGGGAAAGATTGATCTGGTACGGCAAAGGTTGATCTGGTACGGCAAAGATTGATCTGGTACGGCAAAGATTAATCGGGTACGGCAAGATTGATATTCTATGGATAATATTGAACTTCATTTTTAATGCGAACAAAGAAAGAAGCTTCAATTTCTATGTATATCAAGGAGATGGGAATCGGTTGGGGGGAGGGGGTGGCGGGGGCTTGCTTGGAACCCGCATTGGGGTACGCCACTGGATAACAGCAAGAAATATCAAAGTAGCCCGACAGAAGGGATGTTGATGTTGACCACTACACACTAACATCAACACTGACCAGCACGTCTTGCTTACACACTATTATTGGAGTTCTTAGGTCGGAGCTAGTTCTGTGTATTTGGAGATTTTGCCAATTGCGAGAGCTGTGGCATTGAAAGTCAGAATTTCAAAGACGGTTTCTGTTGACATGGGTGGGGCGAAGGAAGGGGGCGGTGTGCGAGGCGGGACTATAACGAAAGTAGGTGTGTCCGAAAAGAATATTTTGATGTTATTCAGTAATTAATTTTTTTTTTAAAGTACAGTGAATCCTGGAAATAACGAACCTTGAAATAGGACTAACTAAAAACGGCACGGAATGAGTTTCTAATACACAACAAATCGCACAATACCTGCGACTAGCACCACTTATGCTTCGTCCCAAATTGTTTGCGTTATATCCATGTTTCACTGTATGTTGTGCTGTGCCTGTTCCAACCAATGCAACTGTCTTTGGCACGTGAATTAGAAAGATAATGTCATCTATCAAACAAAACAAAAAACAAAAAAGGAAAAAAAAACCTTTCCTGCAATTACCCTGAGACGTCCTTCAATGCATGAAATATTCAAGCCTAAATGACCCGGAAGATTGATGACAAAAAAAATAAATTAATAACAACATATGTTTGGGCTGTAACGAATTTTTTGTTAAAGCCTGCTTCCTTGATACGCGATCACTGTACTTAAAACAATAATGGATGTCTGGATGGCACGGGAGTCCGTGGGTCAGAAATTACACCTGCCCGCCAGATTATGAAGTGTGCGTGATGAACTCGAAAAAAATGGGGGGGGGGCGGGTTTCGTGACAAGTCAATGTTGGATATCACAGCTCCGGGGACCTGGGAGCTGCCAATCTATCCATTGTTATTATAAAAAGTTATTTAAATTTAATGAAGCGGAAATTTTCTCTCACCCACCCCCCACCCCCGAAACCGTTTTCTTTTTGTTAATAATTTTTATTTTATTTGGGTACTAAAAGCAAAAATAATCATTTTAATATATTGTCCTTATTTTAAATTTTAAAAAAACAACAAACATTGCATGATACAAATCTCTTATATATGTTTCGCTTCGGGTGTGTCCTGCTTCCTTTTCACGACCGCCCTCTACCTACCCAACTTGTTTCATATTGATAGTACTGAGTGAAGAACAACATTGTAACGCAGCTAGCGTCATGCGTCACGGTTGAACGAAGGTAACCCCCCCCCCCCCAATTAAATTATATTAATCAATAAAGAGCCAATGGTAAGTTGTCTGACTGTCTGTAGCACTGTTTGTAGGATTGTCTGTTTGTGGGACTGTCTGTAGAACTATTGTTTAAAGGCCGGCAGGTGGGGCGTAGGACTATCTGTAGGCCTATTGTTTAAAGGCAGGCAGGTGGGGGGTAGGACTGTCTGTAGAACTATTGAATTAAAGGCCGCCAGGTAGGGTGTAGGACTGTCTGTAGAACTATTGTTTAAAGGCCGCCAGGTAGGGTGTAGGAATGTCTGTAGGCCCTATTGTTTATAGAAAATGAGAAATTAACTCCTTTTTTTTAATCACATAGACCCGCCGGTTATTTCCCCCCAAATACCCTGACCAGGTGTACAAAAACTACACCCGGTTAGGCCCTAGTTTTATGTAGCGTAAAAATATTTCCTATGACAGACATAATGCTAAAATGATGCTCAGCCTCTTGATGATATGCCGAGACGCTTGCTTCTAAGCCTGAAGGAAAATCCTCTCCAAAGCAACAAAATAAAGAACCAAGTATGCTAAGCTTGAATTCATAGACAGGACAAAAGAATTTGACGTTTCAGCTCAGAACCTTCACCAGAAAAAAGGACAAAAAGAAGTTTAACAAGTAGCATACCATCAAGTACAAAGCACGTATATGGGCACAGAGATAGCGATGATCATATTTTAATATGGGTTCACAGGTTTAACTTTCTTAAGCTTATAAAAATATGTTCACATTTTATATTTTATTCATTATTACGGACCGTTATAAATGGAGAATTTAATCTTTTGTCTATGGCTCGTTCTAGAAACAGTCCATAATAAAGAACGATACCAAAGTTTAAAAAATAATAGCAAATAAGGCGAAAAATCAAGGCCAGAACTAATTACAATTAATAAATTTTTAATTTGTGAACTTCAATTAAATAATAACAGCAAGAGATTAAAATTATAAACTTACAGATTTGCTGGTACCGGTACTGTATATAAAAATACAATGAGCAAAAATTTGTACGAGGAAATAGAAAAATCTACACACAACAAAGTATAAAATAATGACACAGCACATCTCGTGGTAAAGGAAAAGAAAATATATCCCCCATCGTCATTTAATCTTAGCCCTTTTATACCCAGCTTGAGATGATCATTCTCGAAATGGAATACACCCATACCTCGCTTTACGGCCTAGATACGTTCCGGAAAAGTTGACCGTAAAGCGAAAAGCCGTATAATGAATCAATAATTTTGATATAAACCCATACAAATTTAATTTGATCTGTTCCAATTTTTGTATAAAATAATATAGTCGTTAGTTCATAAATCATTTTATTCTTTTCATTTCCTATAAAAATAAAAGTACAAAACATTGTAATAGTAAACAGAAATTAAAAATAATAAACGTATAAATTAAAAAACAAAATAAATCATATGCACATATTTATACATAAAATAAAATTCACCAATTAATCCAAACAAACAAAACAGAAACAAACACGTCAACTTACTGAGTCACAGGATATGAATAAGGTGGGATAGCACAGGAAATAAGGCAGACTACTAAGGCAGAGCCGCCTAAGAGGAGACGCTGAAACTAAAGAGAGGATATCTATTGGCCGCATAATGAAACATCGTGGGCCGTAAACCGAAAAAGTGCCATAATTTAAAGTTGGCCGTAAAGCGAAATGCCGTAAAAAGAGCGGCCGTATAGCGAGGTATAGGTGTACGCAGTCTTACTGCTTCCTGCATTCTCCAGATCATTCTATCATGTTCGACAGAAAAGGACGATAGTAGCTAATATGTCAACAAAGTGATATTTTCCTAGCCGCCCCCAACACGGCTTCGACTGAAAAGGGGTCGTGCACGTGGAAGACGGGCTCATCGTGAATCAAAACACGTCATCCCTCATAACACTCATCAAAATGTCAAAATGGTAATGATTAAACTTGACTCGGTGTAATCAAATGCCTCCAGTATAAGGTAGTGTGTTGGTGAGATGCATATGATGGTATGTAACAGAGTTGGTAACTCGAAATCGGAAGTGGGGTTGAGATTCATTAACGGCCATTTGGAAAAGGTGGGTGTAGGGAAGAGATTGGTGTCTTTTTCTCGCTTCTCAAAAAGTGGTAAAGTTCCGCTCCAATGTCTGAGGGGAGATTGTATCTGAATAGAGTGTGCCGTGGCAGTTGTGGGTCTGAGTCATTCGAGTCGTCTGCTGTCATTAATTAGCTGTCAACAGTGTCACCTACACTCGTTGACGCAGAATTATTATTTAATTTTAAATTAATACTTATTAATTTGTTTGGATTTTTTTTTAAAAATAAAAAGCAACTAGGTGTGACGTAAAATACAGAAAAATAATTCTCTTTATCGCCCTCTCCACTTTTATTTCTCGTTCTCTCTCTCTCTCTCCGGGCAATTTTCTCTGTTTACTCCAATCTCTCTCCCTTTGTCCCCCCCTTGCCGCTCCCCTTTACTTCTCATCCCCTCTCTCTTTGGTCCCCATTTTAATTCGCCTCCCTAACTCCCTTTATTTTCAACCATGATTCACACTAATCAGGTCCCTAAACATTGATCGGCGTGCCTTATACTAACGGTAATAAGGGATAATAAATAAATAGTAAAGGATGATTCAAAAGTAATAATGGAAAATAAATCAATAATAAAGGGTAAATATATATTTTTAAAAAAGCATAATATTGTCGTGTTTTCATTTGTTCTGACTGCCGAGGAAGGCTCTTGGCCGAAACGTTCATCTCTTATGAACCTGTCTTTCAGGGCAAGCTTCCACGCGTACCTTGTCCTAGTGTTTTCTTTATGCTGACGGTTCACGAGTGGCTGCTCGGTTATTGGATTCATACAGGAAACCTCAATTACTGACACTGTGAACATTGAACACCGCTGAAACATGATCGTCTCGTCACGGGTCCTTAAGTTTAACATTCACCGTGTGGTGCTCACAGCACGCTCCGGTGAATATGACATCACTTCCGACATGTTGACGCACGGAGAATTGCATATTTATTATCCAACAACTTCTAATTTTTTTTCACCCCCATTATGCTGGTCCCCAATCGATTTCCCGTTTTTTTTTTTTTACGGCCACGTCAAATTTCTTTGGTTTTGTGTTGAGTTTTTTTATTTTCTGGTCCACAAGTTCTTGAATTAATAAATTTGAAGACCGATCCATAGTCTTAATCATCTAGGGGGGAGGGGGTCGCCATTGTACCTGTTTGAGAGGCAGAGTTAATAGTTAATTATTTTTTTAAATATCAGTTTTAGGGCTTCCCCCCACCCCCCCCCCCACCCCCCGTTCATAGATCAGCCTGCGCTTACATGTGTATCAACCACAAAGGTTACGCTTAGCCTATTTAGAGCGGGGAAGGGGGGATGTTCTACAGTGAAACGGGAGCAAGAAGACACACATTGACACGCCCAGCTCCACGTCCGAGACAAGAAGGTGCGACACGCTGACGAAATAATGTCAACTTTGACAACCTGGTGTTTTAGGAACCATTGCGTACAAAGCAATGTTAAAATCACTCACCAGCATTCCGTGTCTAGTACGGAGTGGAATACCATTTAACGATGGCAGAAATCAGCATCAACATTTTTCGACTGAAAGACATTTGTCCAGATAAAATATGTTCAGAATATTAAAACCTTTGAATACAATAATAAATATATGATAAGCAATGATGTAAGAGTTTAAATAGGATATTAAAAAGCGCAAACGACCACATGTCCTGTCGACCTTTGGTAATTGCTTGTGACCAACACGCAACTCGATGGGTATATTACTGTCATTGCCATTCCTTGTTGTCACGGGCAACTCGTGACACTTTCCATCAAACTCGGCCGTTACACTCCCGTGGGTAATGCCACCAAGTCTACGTCGCATTCTTTTCAGAGCGTTGGCGTGGCATAGGGTTAGTGACACTCCGGGCGGGGGCAAACATTTTGACGCCCTCCTTCCACGAAAACAATTTTTAAAAACTCCCCCGGTTGGCCGAAAATCCCGCCTCTGCATAGAAACTGTTTTGAAAAAGCTCCGTCCATGACGAAATAGCGCCGCATCCTTCCTACGCCTCTGAATAAAAGAGATTTTAAAAAGGTATGCCAAGATATGTAAGTATATTTTATGTTCAAACATAAACTCAACTGAGTATGATGTCAAAATTTTTGGCCTCCGATAAGAACTGATGTTTAAAACAACTGCACCAGGGCATAGAGGTTTTGGACCCAACAAAAAAAAGAAAATATATATATATATATATACTTTCCCCATCCGTGCCGTGAGGGTGATCACTAACTTGTGCTTCAAAATCAATGTATCCATTACCCATCCAGTCAACTATTCCTGGCGCCATTAGCACCACCCGGGTGACGTTAAACAGAGAAACGAGTCGAAGATTATAGCAGATGCATTAACAGGGTTCCAGATTAAAGGGTTCCCATTATGTCACGGCTCCCCGGCTTTCAAAAGGGGCGTGGTGACGGAATAGATGTGCTCCATTGTTGTTTTTTCGTTTTAAACAAATATATTTATATCTTATGCAAGGTTAGGGGAAATGGAATGTGTGCCATATTTACATGTCACCGAAGGTTAGGGAACGTGGAATGTGCACCATATTTACAGACTATGTGTTCGTTTCATGAAACGTTTTAAGCTAGGCCATTGTGGTTGTTTTTCTGAGACATTTTCAGCTAGGACGTTGTGGTTTGAAAATATCCATTTGTTTTTTAGATCCCCCTCTCCCAAAATCCCCATAAATTATCACAACAGTTTAAGTATCGATAACGATGTATTTGATTCACTTCAGAATGGACTTTGGGTGACAGAAACGTAGTATACCCAAATCTGAGTTATGGATCCGCAGCAGGGAATTTAAACTAGAACTAATGGTAATCCCCAAACATTGAATACATTGTGCCCAAAGATCCTCTAGAACAGCGGTTCTCAACCTGTGGGTCGAGACTCCCTTAAGGGTTCAAACGACCCTTTCCCAGGGGGTCGCCTAAGACGATCGGGAAACACATATGCTCTACAGTTATGAAGAGCGACGAAAATAAATTTTTTTGCCGGGGTATCGCCACAACATGAGGAACTTTAGTAAAGGGTCGCGGCATTAGGAAAGGTTGAGAATCACTGCTCTAGAAGCTTTCGTTGGTCTGAATCGGACCTGTACACCGCACGGTGAGGCGGGACAATACTCAATATGTTCGCGTGATGACGTGCATGTTAACGAGTTGAACTAACCTCTCGACCATCAATGCCACCCCTTGCTGGACCGGGGGGGGGGGGAGGGCCTGGGGTGGGCGGCGGTCGGGTCGCAACAGTGTTGGCGCGTGCTCATAGAGCCGATATGAGGAATAACAAATTGTATGCCAGGTTTCTGATGAACAAACAAACTGGCCGGATCTGCTTTATCTCATACAATATTTATTTATTGATTATTCGCTCTCCAAACTCCTTTCTAACTCCTAAGCCGACCCCCCCCCCCTTTTCCACCACAACCCCTCTACCGCACTTTCCCAAATAAAAACAATCATGCTACCCTCCAAAAAGAAACTGTCCCCCCCCCCCAACCCCACTTTAAAAAAAAAGTGTCTCATTCCGTTGCATTAAACAATGTATTGTTGTCTGCTTGTGTATAATTAGAACCGTCCCCTCCGCCAACACAATGCAGTCCGGCCCGGACTTGCTATCAACCTTTGACAAGCTGTTATTATCTGGCAAAGCGGCGGTGTATGAATGTATGGGGGGACTGGGTAAACAGAAGAAAGTAACGGACGCACCAGAAACAATGGACAACACCGGGCAGTGAGTAGCACACTCCGCCAGGAAACAAAAGAACTGAGAAACAGTGGAGATGAGATCGGTGGTGGCGGCCGGGGGGGGGGGGAGGTGGTGGGAGGGGGACCGCTGGGGAGTTTCAGTTCTGAGTTGAAGGGCTTGTAGAGCAGGGGTTCTTAAAATGATGGGAGTGGATGGCTGCGAGATTGGGAAAAACTGGGTTAAGAATATGTGGTCCAGCGGTTGTGACATCGTTAGAAACTTTCAAGAGGTGTCGTAGGTTGTGGCCAGTAGGGCCTTGACTTGCAAAACGATGACCCTTTTAAAGAAGGAAACCGAAGCTAGCTGTCAATCGCATGCCACCGAAGTTAGCTGTCAATCACATGCCACCGAAGCTAGCTGTCAATCGCATGCCACCATAGTTAGCTATCAATCACATGCCACCGAAGCTAGCTGTCAATCACATGCCACCGAAGTTAGCTGTCAATCGCATGCCACCGAAGTTAGCTGTCAATCGCATGCCACCGAAGTTAGCTGTCAATCGCATGCCACCGAAGTTAGCTGTCAATCGCATGCCACCGAAGTTAGCTGTCAATCACATGCCACCGAAGCTAGCTGTCAATCGCATGCCACCGAAGTTAGCTGTCAATCACATGCCACCGAAGCTAGCTGTCAATCGCATGCCACCATAGTTAGCTATCAATCACATGCCACCGAAGCTAGCTGTCAATCGCATGCCACCATAGTTAGCTATCAATCACATGCCACCGAAGCTAGCTGTCAATCGTATGCCACCATAGTTAGCTATCAATCACATGCCACTGAAGCTAGCTGTCAATCGCATGCCACCATAGTTAGCTGTCAATCGCATGCCACCGAAGTTAGCTGTCAATCGCATGCCACCGAAGCTAGCTGTCAATCGCATGTCACCGTAGTTAGCTGTCAATCGCATGCCACCGAAGCTAGCTGTCAATCACATTTCACCGTAGTTAGCTGTCAATCGCATGCCACCATAGTTAGCTGTCAATCACATGCCACCGAAGCCAGCTGTCAATCGAATATCGTTGTACGCGCGATGATGTTAAATATTACAAGGCAATTTTGTTTTTACGTATTTTTTATCCTATGACTTCGGGCTTCAATCATGGCCACCCGAGTCAAATGGTTTTCAATCAAATATTTGTTTTTAAATTAAGGAAGATTTCACCTGAATGCAGGGGTGTAAGAAAGGGGAGTAGTCATGAATAGGGAGGGCGGGGGTTGGTAGGATTGACCAGGATGGCACTTCTTCTATTCACTTTAAAGGGCATCATTATAGGACAACTGCAGATTTGTTTGTTTTTTTAGTAAAAGGGATGGAAAGGCTTGACGCCCCCCCCCCCCCGGCCGCGCCATTGACTGCACTAACCCTATAGCATCGCCACTATCTGAATGTCAATCGAATTTGAATACCATGCACCCCCGCCAACCCCCACAGACTCACAAGCAGCCCCCTGAAGTCTTCTTGTCAGACTTGTACAAACACCGTAATTCGATTTTGATGTTTTATTCAAATTGTTTGATTTGTTTTGTTTGGGGGGAGGGGGGCGTAACTTGAAAACAAACTTTATGAAATGAATTTAATTACATAACTTTTTTTCTTCTTCTTGTTCCCATTTTTTCTGAACGCAATCCAAACTTTCACTTCCAAGGTCTGCACAAATAAGAGTTGTTTACATAATAATTCCTTCATATGTTGGTAAACATTCCGTGAAATTTACTTTCCAGTTGATGCTAACGTCATCTAAACATTTCCAAAAGATCTTTCTTAACATTAATTTGAAATCTCACACATTTCTCAAATTCTCCCGGAATCGGTAATTCAGTTATCTGTCAAAACAGCTGATTGCGAAAATATAACCAATATAATCTACGCATCATGTTTCAGCTTTCTGTGAAAGGAAAAAGCTAGAGACTTTTCAGCATGGAAATATCTAAAGAAGCAAAGGTTGGATATAATACAGCTTGGAAATATCAAAAAAAGAAAAAGTTGGAATGGGGGCCGTCCACAAAGTACGTCACGCTATTTTTTTACCATTATTACCCCCCCCCCTTTTTTTTTCCCCTGTCACAAACTGTCACAAATCTTGGAAACACACCCCCCTTAAAACCTAAAGTACGTCACACTTTCAAAATTTTTAACACCTAATTAAAATTTAATCTTTAAAAAAATCACTTTTAAATTGTAAAAAAATATAAAATTTCCACTTAAAAGAACGTTCGCATTATTTAAATGAAGTTTAATAATCGAATAGTTAAGCAGTTTTCACAGTTATTCATTGAAACAGTAACTCAATCTAGATTGAATTTGGAAACAAAAATTAGACTAGACATTTATATAACACACATCGTTTATCTGCGGCATTTTCATTTACAATAGGTGAGGTCAACGTTTTAGATAATCTTCCGATTATGCAATCTTTTTTACACAGGATGAGAAGTAGATCAGCGAAACTTGACCTCACCCAGTGATTAAATAATAAGAAGGAAACAAAACAATTTGACTAAAAAAAAAGACTAGATTGATAAATTATGTGACAAACTTTTGTGCTACATTGAATCTGTTTATTATGGGCCTGTGAATTATGTTTGATTAAAAAATATTTATTGGACATCATCCATCCATCCATGGTGAAGTGAAGTGTTCATCCATAGTTACAACTGGCATCAATCTTTCACCATCATCGTTTCCTGGAAGTATAATTGCAGACAGATCAACTTCATCCTCATCTAACCACTCAACATCCCCTGAATGGGCATTTCCTCTTCTGGCAATAACTGCCATGAGTTCTCTTTGCCTTCTAGCAGCGATTCTCAAAGGACGGATGCGTTTTATTTGAGTTGATTCTGGAACAGTTTGGGTTGGCACATTCTCCCGAGCCTGAGCTCTGTGTTGTCCTGAATGTTTCTTATCCGTATATTTTCCAGATAACGTTTTTCCCCCCATTTATTTCAAAGGATTTCTGCCGTTTTTGTTAGGGTCCAAGTTTCCGATTCGTATGTTACAACTGGTCTGATTACAGTTTTATAAATAGTTTTCTTTGTTTTTCTTGTCATGGTTTGTTTTTTTTTACTTTGGAGTATTTTTGACCCTCCAATAAATCCTCTTGGTTCGTGGTTCATGAACTCATCGGCACATGCCGGCAGATTAAATGAACAGAGGGCAATCAGCTCCCACTTAGATAACTGATCCAAGCATTGAATATCTTAATGCACCGCCGTGGTTGCTAACACAAGGAGACGCTGCTCGCCAACACAAACGTACAGATTTCTGTAGTCGGATTATCTATAGCACTTCAGTGTGTTAGAGTGGTGGAAGCGTTAGAGTGGGAATGGGTGGGGAGTCGGGTGGGTTTGCGTTGATAGTTATTCAACCGTTCAACGATTTCTACTAATGACTGGAAACATTATGTAAGCCACTCGCAATACGTACAACGTATGTAATTGCAGGAGTTTTTGTTTGTTGTTGTTTTTTTAACGGGAATGAAAAGGATAGCATGAAAACCTCAGCATTTGTAAATGGGATGTTAAAAAAAGCAAAAAGATATTTCAAGCGTCGCTCTGGCTGAACTAATGCGAAGACGCACACCGGAGACGTAAAACAAAAACCCATGGGCTGATATTCATAATAACATCAGACTAATGGATACGAATGATGAGATGAAGGAAAAAAAATGTCTTGGGCCATGTGGATGATACTTGCGGATTTTTCCGGACATATCTTCACCTTCTTTATTACCACCCCCACCCCTCTTTTTTTTCCTCAAGCACCCCCCCCCCCAATAGAAAAGTGTCTTAGACCCGCACTTTCTTTAATGTCCACGGCTGCTTCCAATAAAAGGGTGCCCAGGGTGGGGGGGGGGAGTAAGGGAGGTGAGAAACAGTTCACATCCATAAGACCAGGTGAGGCAGATATTACAGATGCGGCATTTTCGTAGCGGTATATTGCCAGTTGGGACATTAAATAGCACATTTGGTGGTAGTCGTAAATAAAAGCGCTTTTATACAAGCAGTGACGCATTAATTGCATATAGCTACACACTTTTAATGGCAGTGTTGAGCAATGGGGGACGGGGGATGGGGCTAGGGGCGCTTATTTTAGGATAGATTTTCATGTGTTTGGCTAAGAGAGGTAGAGAGATTCTGAGAGAGAGGAAGACAAAGAGTAAGAGAGATAGAAAAAATGGGAGAAACGGGAGGATATATATATAATGAGAGAAGAGACAGAAATAGAGAGAGTGAGAGAACGAGCGAAAGGGAAGTAGAGACAAAGTGAGAGAGAGGGAGAGAGCAAGGTTAAGAGATTCTGAAAGAGAGAAAGATACAGAGAGACAGAAACGGAAGAAAATAATATATAAAATACTTGACCTACTGATCATGAAGGGTTGTATTGTCGTCAGGGGTGGGTAAGTATACAAAGTTTCTTCTCATTTGGAGGTCAGGAATCGTATCGAATTGATATGAAATACTTTATCCGCAGAGGTCACTCAAGAGTCAGTGAAGGTCATCGTTTCTCCACTGATTAAGAAGCAATGTATTGTCATAAAGGGGGGGGGGGGTAAGTGTACATAGTTTCAGCTTATTTTGAGATTAGGAAGTGGGTCAAAATGGAGGAGCAAGATTTGACACACAGTGTTCGCTTAAAGGTCAGTGGAGGGTGGAGGTCACTAGTGACCTACTGATCTCGTAAGGATTTATTGTCACAGGGGGTTGGGGGGGGGGGGGTAAGTGTACAAAGTTTCTGGTTAATAGGAGATCAGGAAGTGGGTAAAAATTGAGAAGCAACATTTGACCCCCCACACACACCCACACCCACAAACAACAAAACAACAACTAACAAAAAGAATCGAGCAATCAAAGAAAAAATGTATGATGATAACGATATCTCTCTCAGTCAGCGAATCAACATTGCATCTGTTTCATTTGCATATCTGTACCAGACGAAGACATCGAGGGGGGTGGGGTGTGGGGGGGGGGGTTTCTTTAAACAGAATCCGTAACGTTTGATTGAAATATTAATGCAAGCTTACGGTTGGGGCCGACCTATCGGCGTGCGATCTGATTTTACAACCTGTCGTGGCCTGCAAAATAAATCAACAACAAAAACATCTGCTCAATTTTTTTTTCATCAATCTAGATCTACTGGTCTCGGGAGGTTAACTTTTTCTTAAAGTTTTAATAAAAAAAAATAATAAAAAAACAACCAATGAGGGATAAAGAAATGAAATGAATATTTGAATCTTTGGACCTTCAATGTAACACCAGTTGACGGGACATGGTCCTGGGAGATTATAATTCAGATGTACCGAAATAAAGGAGAAATCACCTGGACACATTCCAGTAGCGCTCACACGAGCGTTATGACGCGCGCTCTTCTGGTGAGTTGGAACTCAAAACAAAAACACCAAAAAAATAAACTCCATGAGGATCACTTCTCCATAAAAATCCCTTTACCCTCTTTAAATTACTAAATTTATTCAAGTGTTTTAAAAAATTGGGGGGGGGGGGGTGGGTCTGTAGGGGGTAGGGGGTTGTTGTGAAGTTTTTATCCTGACATCAACAAGCCAATGAAGCTCCCCACACCCCCCTCCCCCCCCCGGGCTGATCCTGTGCTTACAAGTTACTCCTGAAGTCTCTCCTGATAGTCGTGTTCGAATCTTTATGATGTGTGTTTCCGATTCTCCTTGGGGGGAGACTTTTATTGCATGTTTTTTTTTATTCACTATGTTAACGACTCTCTCTCTCTCTCTCTCTCTGACTCTCTCTCTCTCTCTCTGACTCTCTCTCTCTCTGACTCTCTGGCTCTCTCTGGCTCTCTCTGGCTCTCTCTGGCTCTCTCTCTCTCTCTCTCTCTCTGGCTCTCTCTCTGGCTCTCTCTCTGGCTCTCTCTCTCTCTGGTTCTCTATCTGTCTCTCTCTCTCTCTCTCTCTGGCTCTCTCTCTATCTCTCTCTCTGTCTCTCTCTCTGGCTCTCTCTCTGTCTCTCTCTCTCTATCTGTCTCTCTCTATCTCTCTCTGTCTCTCTCTCTCTCTGGCTCTCTCTCTGTCTCTCTCTCTCTCTATCTGTCTCTCTCTCTCTGGCTCTCTCTCTGGCTCTCTCTCTGGCTATCTCTCTCTCCCTGGCTCTCTCTCTCTCTGACTCTCTGGCTCTCTCTGGCTCTCTCTGGCTCTCTCTCTGTCTCTCTGGCTCTCTCTGGCTCTCTCTCTCTGTCTCTCTCTCTGTCTCTCTCTCTGTCTCTCTCTCTGGCTCTCTCTATCTCTCTCTCTCTGGCTCTCTCTCTCTGGCTCTCTCTCTCTCTCTCTGGCTCTCTCTCTTCTCTCTGGCTCTCTCTCTCTCTGGCTCTCTCTCTCCGGCTCTCTCTCTCTCTGGCTCTCTCTATCTCTCTGGCTCTCTCTCTCTCTGGCTCTCTCTATCTCTCTGGCTCTCTGGCTCTCTCTGGCTCTCTCTCTCTCTGGCTCTCTCTCTCTCTGGCTCTCTCTATCTCTCTGTCTCTCTCTCTCTCTCTCTCTGGCTCTCTCTATCTCTCTGGCTCTCTCTCTCTCTCTGGCTCTATGGTGACAATTATTGTCGTTTCTTATTGTTGATGTATTCTAAGGGATTTGCGTGGTTATTTTTAGATTTCTAATTTACATAGTGTGCTCTCTCTCTCTCTCTGTCTTTCTATCTCTCTCTCTCTCTCTCTCTCTCTCTCACACACACACACACACACACAAGAACAATCACCTTTCCAGTCAATCCATTAGCCAATAAATTCGATACGAAATCCTTTTTAAAAAGACAATTGAAGAGTTAAGAAGTATTATCATGATATGATCCGTCACAGATGGACTCTTATCGAAGCGCTTGTCAGGGTCATAGCGCTGTTTTTTTGTTTTTTGTTTGTTGTTGTTTTTTTTTTTTGCATTTTGCTTCCCAACTTTTTCATCATTTTATGCTGGTGAGACATGTCACTACTTAACTACTAGCCTTATCTATGGATGTGAGACATGTCACTACTTAACTACTAGCCCTATCTATGGATGTGAGACATGTCACTACTTAACTATATATACTAGCCCTATCTATGGATGTGAGACATGTCACTACTTAACTACTAGCCCTATCTATGGATGTGAGACATGTCACTACTTAACTATATATACTAGCCCTATCTATGGATGTGAGACATGTCACTACTTAACTACTAGCCCTATCTATGGATGTGAGACATGTCACTACTTAACTACTAGCCCTATCTATGGATGTGAGACATGTCACTACTTAACTACTAGCCCTATCTATGGATGTGAGACATGTCACTACTTAACTACTAGCACTATCTATGGATGTGAGGCATGTCACTACTTAACTACTAGCCCTATCTATGGATGTGAGGCATGTCACTACTTAACTACTAGCCTTATCTATGGATGTGAGACATGTCACTACTTAACTACTAGCACTATCTATGGATGTGAGGCATGTCACTACTTAACTAATAGCCCTATCTATGAATGTGAGACATGTCACTACTTAACTACTAGCCCTATCTATGGATGTGAGACATGTCACTACTTAACTACTAGCACTATCTATGGATGTGAGGCATGTCACTACTTAACTACTAGCCCTATCTATGGATGTGAGGCATGTCACTACTTAACTACTAGCCCTATCTATGGATATGAGGCATGTCACTACTTAACTACTAGCCCCATCTATGGATGTGAGGCATGTCGATGCTTAACTTCTAGCCCTTCCATGACATGTGAGATATGTCGCTACTTAACTACTAGCCCTATCTATGGATGTGAGACATGTCACTACTTAACTAATAGCCCTATCTATGGATGTGAGACATGTCACTACTTAACTAATAGCCCTATCTATGGATGTGAGACATGTCACTACTTAACTAATAGCCCTATCTATGGATGTGAGACATGTCACTACTTAACTAATAGCCCTATCTATGGATGTGAGACATGTCACTACTTAACTAATAGCCCTATCTATGGATGTGAGACATGTCACTACTTAACTATATATACTAGCCCTATCTATGGATGTGAGACATGTCACTACTTAACTACTAGCCCTATCTATGGATGTGAGACATGTCACTACTTAACTATATATACTAGCCCTATCTATGGATGTGAGACATGTCACTACTTAACTACTAGCCCTATCTATGGATGTGAGACATGTCACTACTTAACTACTAGCCCTATCTATGGATGTGAGACATGTCACTACTTAACTACTAGCCCTATCTATGGATGTGAGACATGTCACTACTTAACTACTAGCACTATCTATGGATGTGAGGCATGTCACTACTTAACTACTAGCCCTATCTATGGATGTGAGGCATGTCACTACTTAACTACTAGCCTTATCTATGGATGTGAGACATGTCACTACTTAACTACTAGCACTATCTATGGATGTGAGGCATGTCACTACTTAACTAATAGCCCTATCTATGAATGTGAGACATGTCACTACTTAACTACTAGCCCTATCTATGGATGTGAGACATGTCACTACTTAACTACTAGCACTATCTATGGATGTGAGGCATGTCACTACTTAACTACTAGCCCTATCTATGGATGTGAGGCATGTCACTACTTAACTACTAGCCCTATCTATGGATATGAGGCATGTCACTACTTAACTACTAGCCCCATCTATGGATGTGAGGCATGTCGATGCTTAACTTCTAGCCCTTCCATGACATGTGAGATATGTCGCTACTTAACTACTAGCCCTATCTATGGATGTGAGACATGTCACTACTTAACTAATAGCCCTATCTATGGATGTGAGACATGTCACTACTTAACTATATATACTAGCCCTATCTATGGATGTGAGACATGTCACTACTTAACTACTAGCCCTATCTATGGATGTGAGACATGTCACTACTTAACTACTAGCCCTATCTATGGATGTGAGACATGTCACTACTTAACTACTAGCCCTATCTATGGATGTGAGACATGTCACTACTTAAATACTAGCACTATCTATGGATGTGAGACATGTCACTACTTAACTACTAGCCCTATCTATGGATGTGAGGCATGTCACTACTTAACTACTAGCCTTATCTATGGATGTGAGACATGTCACTACTTAACTACTAGCACTATCTATGGATGTGAGGCATGTCACTACTTAACTAATAGCCCTATCTATGAATGTGAGACATGTCACTACTTAACTACTAGCCCTATCTATGGATGTGAGACATGTCACTACTTAACTACTAGCACTATCTATGGATGTGAGGCATGTCACTACTTAACTACTAGCCCTATCTATGGATGTGAGGCATGTCACTACTTAACTACTAGCCCTATCTATGGATATGAGGCATGTCACTACTTAACTACTAGCCCCATCTATGGATGTGAGGCATGTCGATGCTTAACTTCTAGCCCTTCCATGACATGTGAGATATGTCGCTACTTAACTACTAGCCCTATCTATGGATGTGAGACATGTCACTACTTAACTAATAGCCCTATCTATGGATGTGAGACATGTCACTACTTAACTAATAGCCCTATCTATGGATGTGAGACATGTCACTACTTAACTAATAGCCCTATCTATGGATGTGAGACATGTCACTACTTAACTAATAGCCCTATCTATGGATGTGAGACATGTCACTACTTAACTACTAGCACTATCTATGGATGTGAGGCATGTCACTACTTAACTACTAGCCCTATCTATGGATGTGAGGCATGTCACTACTTAACTACTAGCCCTATCTATGGATATGAGGCATGTCACTACTTAACTACTAGCCCCATCTATGGATGTGAGGCATGTCGATGCTTAACTTCTAGCCCTTCCATGACATGTGAGATATGTCGCTACTTAACTACTAGCCCTATCTATGGATGTGAGACATGTCACTACTTAACTAATAGCCCTATCTATGGATGTGAGACATGTCACTACTTAACTATATATACTAGCCCTATCTATGGATGTGAGACATGTCACTACTTAACTACTAGCCCTATCTATGGATGTGAGACATGTCACTACTTAACTACTAGCCCTATCTATGGATGTGAGACATGTCACTACTTAACTACTAGCCCTATCTATGGATGTGAGACATGTCACTACTTAACTACTAGCACTATCTATGGATGTGAGGCATGTCACTACTTAACTACTAGCCCTATCTATGGATGTGAGGCATGTCACTACTTAACTACTAGCCTTATCTATGGATGTGAGACATGTCACTACTTAACTACTAGCACTATCTATGGATGTGAGGCATGTCACTACTTAACTAATAGCCCTATCTATGAATGTGAGACATGTCACTACTTAACTACTAGCCCTATCTATGGATGTGAGACATGTCACTACTTAACTACTAGCACTATCTATGGATGTGAGGCATGTCACTACTTAACTACTAGCCCTATCTATGGATGTGAGGCATGTCACTACTTAACTACTAGCCCTATCTATGGATATGAGGCATGTCACTACTTAACTACTAGCCCCATCTATGGATGTGAGGCATGTCGATGCTTAACTTCTAGCCCTTCCATGACATGTGAGATATGTCGCTACTTAACTACTAGCCCTATCTATGGATGTGAGACATGTCACTACTTAACTAATAGCCCTATCTATGGATGTGAGACATGTCACTACTTAACTAATAGCCCTATCTATGGATGTGAGACATGTCACTACTTAACTAATAGCCCTATCTATGGATGTGAGACATGTCACTACTTAACTAATAGCCCTATCTATGGATGTGAGACATGTCACTACTTAACTAATAGCCCTATCTATGGATGTGAGACATGTCACTACTTAACTATATATACTAGCCCTATCTATGGATGTGAGACATGTCACTACTTAACTACTAGCCCTATCTATGGATGTGAGACATGTCACTACTTAACTATATATACTAGCCCTATCTATGGATGTGAGACATGTCACTACTTAACTACTAGCCCTATCTATGGATGTGAGACATGTCACTACTTAACTACTAGCCCTATCTATGGATGTGAGACATGTCACTACTTAACTACTAGCCCTATCTATGGATGTGAGACATGTCACTACTTAACTACTAGCACTATCTATGGATGTGAGGCATGTCACTACTTAACTACTAGCCCTATCTATGGATGTGAGGCATGTCACTACTTAACTACTAGCCTTATCTATGGATGTGAGACATGTCACTACTTAACTACTAGCACTATCTATGGATGTGAGGCATGTCACTACTTAACTAATAGCCCTATCTATGAATGTGAGACATGTCACTACTTAACTACTAGCCCTATCTATGGATGTGAGACATGTCACTACTTAACTACTAGCACTATCTATGGATGTGAGGCATGTCACTACTTAACTACTAGCCCTATCTATGGATGTGAGGCATGTCACTACTTAACTACTAGCCCTATCTATGGATATGAGGCATGTCACTACTTAACTACTAGCCCCATCTATGGATGTGAGGCATGTCGATGCTTAACTTCTAGCCCTTCCATGACATGTGAGATATGTCGCTACTTAACTACTAGCCCTATCTATGGATGTGAGACATGTCACTACTTAACTAATAGCCCTATCTATGGATGTGAGACATGTCACTACTTAACTAATAGCCCTATCTATGGATGTGAGACATGTCACTACTTAACTAATAGCCCTATCTATGGATGTGAGACATGTCACTACTTAACTAATAGCCCTATCTATGGATGTGAGACATGTCACTACTTAACTAATAGCCCTATCTATGGATGTGAGACATGTCACTACTTAACTAATAGCCCTATCTATGGATGTGAGACATGTCACTACTTAACTAATAGCCCTATCTATGGACGTGAGATATGTCGCTACTCAACTTCTAGCCAAAGGATATGTGCTGCATGGTTCACTGACCAAACATTGCACGGCTTGCGCTGTGGCTACCACGAATTAAATTTTGGAGCCATCGGGTTATCGGGCCTGCAGGATTTCGATCGATTCAGATTAAGTGATACAAACATATTGAGGGAGGGGGGGGCAGGTGTTGTTGGCCCCCCCACCCCTCTCTGGACTTGCAGTCAATATTTAAACGTTCAACCCTTTTATTGACAGTGCACTTCAGGCTGCTGTTCTCTTTTTTGGATCTGATAACTCGGGTGGACATCTTTGAACTGCGGACACCATTGATTTACGCTCTGTTGATCTGGTTCAACCCACAAAGCATTGATTGCGTGCTGTTTCCCTGTGGCATTGAACAAGTGTGAAGTACCTTTCTAACGGGACCTTGCATGTGTCACGGATCAAGTCTAGAGTACCTTTCTAACGGGAACGTGCATGTGTCACGATCAAGTCTAGAGTACCTTTCTAACGGGACCTTGCATGTGTCACGATCAAGTCTAGAATACCTTTCTAACGGGAACGTGCATGTGTCACGATCAAGTCTAGAGTACCTTTCTAACGGGAACTTGCATGTGTCACGATCAAGTCTGAAGAACCTTTCTAAGGGGAACTTGCATGTGTCACTGATCAAGTATAAAATACCTTACTAACGGGAACTTGCATGTGTCACTGATCAAGTATAAAGTACCTTACTAACGGGAACTTGCGTGTGTCACTAAACAAATGTGAAGTACCTTTCTAACGGGAAGTTGCATGTGTCACTGAACAAGTGTGAAGTGCCTTTCTAAAAGGAACTTGCATGTGTCACTGAATAAGTGTGAAGAGCCTTTCTATCTGCATTTGACATCTAAAAAGTATAAAGTGTTCCTTCTTAACAGGGAACATGGATTTTAGAGTAGATTTCTACTTTAATCTCCGTGATGACGTTTGCTTTCTTCCTATGAGACAACATTTTTATTTTCAAATTTAATCAAGCCAGCTATCCTACTGACTGAAGAGTATTTACGGACCATATAATCATCAAGTATAAACATATTTCTTTCTTTAAAAAAAAAATTTTTTCACAAACATTCACAAAATGCAATAAAAGTATAAATTAATTGTTGAGTTTTTGGGGGGTTTTTTTAAGCTTAGCTTTAATGTTACGCATCTGGACAATTGAAGGGCCTAGTAGAAAAAGTACTTAAGTGTATTTTTGAAGTTTTGAGAAAAATGACTTTAAAATTTTTAAATTCTTATTTAGATACATTAAAATCTGCTCGAGGTAACTCTGAATCAAACACTTGTGGGCATTTTTCATGAATTATATTTACAGGAATGATTTAGGGAAAGTATTCAAATATAATGCCTGTCTTAGCTCATTTTTGGAAAATTGTAACTTAAGTACTTTTTCTACTCAGCCCTTCAATTATTTCTTATGGTAACTCACGTAGACGATATAGAGCAGCGCTTCTCAACCTTTCCAATACCGCGACCCCTTAATACAGTTCCTTGCGTTGTGGCGACCCCCGACCACAAAATTATTTTCGTTGCTACTTCATTACTGTAGAGTAAATGTGTTTCCGATGGTCCTAGGCGACCCCTTTGAAAGGGTCGTTCGACCCCCAAAGGGGTCGCGACCCACAGGTTGAGAACCGCTGATATAGAGGCAAAAGGGGGGGGGGCGTGTTCTAAGGCAACATGTTATAATCAGTGCGGTGCACGCAGAATCATCGGTAGTTTACAGGTGTATTAGAAGGACAATGTCGACCCTTCCCCTTACGCAGAATTTTTAAAACTTGTCCTCTGAAATTATTGTTGAAATATTTTGAGACCCTATATTCTAATGTTAAATACACCATGCATATAAACCAGGCGCGGCGTGGCTATCTGATGTCGTAGTGTTGCGTCTGGCAATGGCGTGTAGCGAACGTGTGAATCCAACGGAACAGAACTTGTCGTCCCCCCCCCCCCCCCCCCACCGTCACGGCCTGATGAACCGCACAATGCAAACGATTACCGTCCTTAATTATTTGCATCTCTTACATTCAGTTTATAGGAATTGTCACATCGCGCGTTTTTTTAAGGCGGTTAGCTCCCCCCCCCCCTCCCCTCCATCGGAGAGTTGTAAATATTTTATCTTCATAATGCACGTCGATCGCAGTACCGTTTCCTCATTCGTAATTTTGGTGGCCCTGGGATTAGCGTGGAAACTGCGCGTCTGTCATGGGAATATTAAAGATATCTAAAGTCTACGAATCGGGAAGAAATATTACTAGCTCTAGGCAAGATTTTCTTTTCTTATTACAATTTAAAAAAAATTTAATGGATCGAGGTCATTAACGTCTTAATATCTTTTATTGTATCATATTATTGATTTATTGATAGATTGATGCGGTACATATTTTTGATAAAAAGTCATTTTTTTAAAGGAAAACGTGCTGACAAAAGCCGTAATATGCAGCCGATAGATTTAACTAGAAAAAACTGCAGTAAGAAGGATGTGCTCAACCTGAAACTATATACAGAAACAACCCACTAAACAAATGGCGGCGGCAATGCGGGAACTTCCGACCGACTAAATATACTTTGACAAAACGTTTACGTATAGTTTATAAGAATCGCTTGGTGCTAACTTCTAGAAATTTTATTTTGCGCCCATATCGAACATTTCGCTACATGTGCAGCCATACATAGGTACCTAGGGAATAGTTATTTATGATTAAACTTTATGTCCCATTTTTATAGATTAAAACCTTACTGGCGGCTTGTCACGTGTGTCTGATAGCAAGGGGGAAAAAAATTACACCCCGACCTGGGAAAACCCGATTTAAACAAAAAAGAAAGAAAAATCCTCAAAATTGCTCTAGGTCCAAGATGTAACTACATTTTTTACGGCCTCGGTTTTGACAAATGTATCCTCCTAGGAACGTCTGCCCATATTATGTTTCTTTTGTCTTTCTCGTGTTTTGCAATGCAATACCGTGTTCCGTCTGACGGCAGCATCCGCTGTGCCCCATCTAATGGACATGTCCAATGTTTACCATCTAACTGTCATCCACTGTTCCTCTTTTAACGGGCACATCCCATGTTGTCCATCCAATGGCCACATCCAATGTTCCCCATCTAACAGCCACATCCAATGTTCATTTTTTAACGGACACATCCAACGTTCCCCATCCAACAGACACATCCAATGTTCCCCATCTAACTGCAACATCCAATTTTCCTTTTTTAACGACCACATCCATTGTTCCTCATTTATCGGACACATCCAATGTTCCCCTTCTAACAGCCATATCCAATGTTAATCTTTTAACGGACATATCCAACGTTCCCCATCCAACAGACACATCCACTGTTCCCCATCTAACTGCAACATCCAATTTTCCCCTTTTAACGACCACATCCATTGTTCATCTTTTAACGGACACATCCAATGTTTCCCATTTAACCGACACATCCATTGTACCCTTTCTCACGGACACACACCGCCATTATATAAGAATGTCATTTAACGGACACACACCGCCATTATATAAGAATGTCATTTAACGGACACACACCGCCATTATATAAGAATGTCATTTAACGGATACACACCGCCATTATATAAGAATGTCATTTAACGGACACACACCGCCATTATATAAGAATGTCATTTAACGGACACACACCGCCATTATATAAGAATGTCATTTAACGTGCTGTTGTTGCGCAGACGACTTTTGTTTTTTTTTTCTTTTTTTTATTTAAATTCCTAAAAAGGTTTCGAAATCCGATATGGCCCTTCTGACAGGAGGCCCATAAATCAGAAGCGAGCAAAGCTGTGCTGTTGGCCACAACAAAGCTAAAGAGAAAGCCCAGCTGTCTCAAATTCAACCAGAAACTTGGCATGTGTGTCGTAAGAGGCACTACAGGATGTACAACATCTAGAACTAGAACATACGAGTTTAAAAAAAAAAAATAATATATTAATAATAATTAAAAATCGGAATAAAAACATATAGGGAGCGTCATCATTGTGTGTGTGTGTGTGTGTTTATTGAAGTCTCTGACGTCATTTACTGGAGTCGGCATGGCATCATTATCTTTTTTTTTATATTGTGAAAAAAAAGTAGCAGAAAGAACATTTTCAACGCCAGTATTTCTTACATTTTAAGCGCCACATCTTAAAAAGATTTGTTCAATGTGAGCTTAGAAGATTTGGTCAATATGAGCTTAGAAGATTTGGTCAATGTGAGCATAGAAGATTTGGTCAATATGAGCTTAGAAGATTTTGTCAATGTGAGCATAGAAGATTTGGTCAATATGAGCTTAGAAGATTTGGTCAATGTGAGCATAGAACATTTGGTCAATATGAGCTTAGAAGATTTGGTCAATATGAGCTTAGAAGATTTGGTCAATATGAGCTTAGAAGATATGGTCATTGTGCGCATAGAACATTTGGTCAATGTCACCATAGAAGATTTGGTCAATGTGAGCATAGAAGATTTGGTCAATATGAGCTTAGAAGATTTGGTCAATATGAGCTTAGAAGATGTGGTCAATATGAGCTTAGAAGATTTGGTCAATGTGAGCATAGAACATTTGGTCAATGTCACCATAGAAGATTTGGTCAGTATGAGCATAGAAGATTTGGTCAGTATGAGCATAGAAGATTTGGTCCATGTGAGGTTAAAACATTTGGCCAATGTGACCATAGAAGATTTAGTCAATGTGAGCATAGAAGATTTAGTCAATGTGAGCATTGAAGATTTGGTCAATGTGAGCATAGAAGATTTGGTCAATATGAGCTTAGAACATTTGGTCAATATGAGCTTAGAACATTTGGTCAATGTGAGCATAGAAGATTTAGTCAATGTGAGCTTAGAAGATTTGGTCAATGTGAGCATAGAGCATTTGGTCAATGTCAGCATAGAAGATTTGGTCAATATGAGCATAGAAGATTTGGTCAATGTGAGGTTAAAACATTTGGCCAATGTTAGCATAGAAGATTTGGTCAATGTGAGCATTGAAGATTTAGTTAATGTGAGCATAGAAGATTTAGTCAATGTGAGCATAGAAGATTTAGTCAATCTGAGCATAGAAGATTTGGTCAATGCGAGCATAGAAGATTTAGTCAATGTGAGCATAGAAGATTTGGTCAATGTGGGCTTAGAAGATTTGGTCAATGTGAGCTTAAAATATATGTCTCAATAATTGGTCCCAGATTATTATTATTATTATTATTATTAGGGGTAGTTTTCTATAGCGTGGTACCCCAGACTAGGGCTGCACTCACCACGCTGTACATACAAATTAAAATGAACTTAAAAAATATAAATTAAAAACCAACCATTCCATATCAATTTACATGTGACTGCTGACAGTGCAATGCTGAGACAGTGCAATGCTGAGACAGTGCAATGCTGAGACAGTGCAATGCTGAGACAGTGCAATGCTGTTACATTGCAATGCTGAGACAGTGCAATGCTGAGACAGTGCAATGCTGAGACAGTGCAATGCTGAGACAGTGCAATGAATGAACATTTCTTTGAGAAGCTTTCAAGTTCGCGGTGGCTTGTAATTTGTGCCTGGTGTGAAGCTGGTTGACACAGACAATTTTTCTTAAATTTTTAATGTTTTTTTTCCCCTTCTCCTCTATTGATTGCAGACATCTTGTACATTCTTTTAATTATGTTCTTGTCCCGAGTAGAATAAGATGGAGACCAGGACACGCACAAAAAAAGTGATTAAGAATTTTTATTATATATTTTTTTCGTAAAAGAGGAAATGTTGTAATGGCGGGGCAAGCTGTCCGCTCTAGGATTTCGAAGCCCGGCAAGAGGATTGAGGTACATTTTTATAAGGGCAAGTGCCTTGATGAATGTTCGTCTCAAATGGGACGAGGATGATGGACGAACCTTGTAATTGAACAGACGTCGACAAATGCAGTCTGAATGAAAGAAAAGTCGAAAGTTTTTAGAAGGGAAAAAAGAATTCCAGAAATAAACGCGTGATAGCTTGAAGACAAATTCGAGACTTTTGTTTTCTTGCAGGCTCGTATAAGCAGCTCGAATGTAGAATCGACTTGAATAGGAATGGGCATTTTAAAAAATACAACAACTCTAAAAGTGTTTGTTAATGGTGTCAAGCGATGGACATGTCAGCGTGTAGCCACACGTTGCTGAATGGACTACGATGAGTCGATTGTTTTGTCACGTGATAAACGTAAGTACGAGTAAGACTTCCGGTAGGCTGTCTGCAACACACTAGTCGCTCACAAATTTTTCTTCAAACAACTTTCTTCCTTTAATCATAACTGAATTATAATTATTGTCACATTTAATGAATGTCATTTAAAGAAACGCGTGTATTCAAGAATATTTTGAAAAGTAAAATTTTTAATTAACACTGGGGAAGCGCTGATGGAGACAAACATTGTGCTTTAAAATTAATGATAATGGCAATGGCTGATCAGCTGTTATCTGTTGTTATGTGTTGTTATGTGTAGCAGAAAGCCTACCAATGGCTGGTACGTATCACGTGACAAAACAAGGAAGTGACTCATCGTAGCCCATTGGTCAAAGGTTGTTTTTTTTTTTTTTTTTTTAAAAAGGGATGGGGGATTAGTTATCTCTTCAATAAGAGGCTAATAAAATCCCACGTGCGGGAAAGCATTCCAGGCACAAATATGACCGGCAGGCCACATGTGTGCTCACCGTGTGTTACAGCCTTGGGGGAAATCCTCACGTGAACAACGACATATGTTCACAACGTGTTGTATAGCCTCGGGGGAAATCCTCACGTGAACAACAACATATGTTCACAACGTGTTGTATAGCCTCGGGGGAAATCCTCACGTGAAGAACAACATATGTTCATAAAGTGTTGTATAGCCTCGGGGGAAATCCTCACTTGAACAAAAACATATGTTGATAAAATCTCCCAGACGAGGTAGCAAGTACATCACTTTGGACAGTACTCGCTGTGCCGTTCTCCAAGAAATGGGCGCACTTTGCACTGTCTGAATGCAGCGTGACACGCACACGAGGTACACAAGAGAAAGACGTACATTTCACAGGAAACATCTTTCATGACATGGCATGCACTCAGCCGTTTGAAAAAAATATAATCCATGATTTCAGCTTTTCTTAAATTTTATTTTTTAAAAATATCTTTCAAATCGATATTCACCCGATATTTTTTAACATTTTTTTTTGGTGGAGGGGATTCTTTTCCACTACGGTTTATTTTTTGCGTGCTTTTTATGTTGATATTTTGACACACATTTTTATGTGGCTCATTAGTTTCTAAGTTTTCTTTTGGTTTTATTTAATGGTAATCCCTCACCCCCCCCCCCCCCATGGGGGTCAGTCTCTGGAATTTAATCTTCGTTTTTATGTTTATTTATGGGTTATTCCGTGTTACATTGGTCGCGTTGTTAACACATCCCGCGTTACAAAAAAATAAAAAAATTTAAAAAAAAAAATGACTAGACAATTACAAGGACGTTTCGCGGAAATGACTTTTTCAGCTCGCAAGACATGTTAAAAGAGGGGCTGTCTTTAACTTTCTTTACTGCAATGGATATTTTAATAAGCCTCGCATCTCCTCTGATGTTTAAGAAATGCGATATAAGGATTTTAAGTTTAACGAGCAAGATGGAATATTTAATTTAAAGCTGAAAGCTTGCCATTACATTAACAACACGGCACTAGTAATTCTTAGGCTGTAATTTCTTGTCGAAAGAGTATTGGCATCAATTTCAAAAAGAAAGAAATAATTATACACTTCCTGTACAATTCTGAAAGGAAAGGAGAAGGTGTTAAGCACCTTCTACAGTGTAAATGGCAACATTTAAAAAAAATAATAATAATTGCTCCGAGAATGTTTGGCCTGTCTGTAGTTTGTCTAAGGCATCTGATTGTTGGATAGTGGACGGGTTGGTGGATGGTGGACGGGTTGGTGGAGGGTGGATGGGTTGGTGGAGGGTGGATGGGATGGTGGAGGTTGGACGGGATGGTGGAGGGTGGACGGGTTGGTGGAGGGTCGTTGGGTTGGTGATCGGTGGGTGAATAGGTGGTGTATGGAATGGTTGATGGATGTGCTTGTGGATGGCAGATTGATTCATGGACTGTGGATTGTTTGGTGCAGGCGGATGGGTTGATGGATTGGGGAATGCATTAAAATAGCTGAAAATCGAATACACAATATTAAAACCCCCACATCTTTTTACAAATATATTTTATCCATACTTATAGCCGGATTCTTAAACCTTATTGTCACAACCTGACCCTTCTCAAAAGTTGTGCAGACAAGGTAGTCAATTCGAATGTAGTCAATTCGAATGTAGTCAATTCGAATGTAGTCAATTCGTATGTAGTCAATTCGAATGTAGTCAATTCGAATAGTACTTGCCACTGCTTGCAGGCCATGAAATCTTGCGAACAGTTCCTGTCAACGAATTCCGTCACCCGTATTTGTCGTATAAAATTTCAATGTATGTCTTCATTCTTTAGTTTATCCGTGTTGGTTAACCATCCATCACATGTAGGTCAACCATCCATCACATGTATAGGTCAACCATCCATCACATGTAGGTCAACCAACCATCACATGTAGGTCAACAATCCATCATAGGCACGGATTGATTACAAACTCACTGTTCTCTGCCACAACTTTTTCTCGAATTCCTGCCCTTCCTATCAGACCGAACTTCTCTCTGTCTATTCACTCCCTTCGACAGCTTTACTCCTTCGCAGACACGTGTAATCTTTCTGTCCCCATGACTCGCACAAAAACATACGGTGAAAGTTCTTTCTCTTTCTGTGGCCCAAACAATGGAATTCTCTTCCCTTACATATCCGCACGATACCACCCATCACAGCCTTCAAAACTGCACTCAAAACACATCTCTTTAAACTCTACTATCCTGACTGATTCCCCCCTCTGACTGATAGACGATACTGCTGGGTGCCGTCCATGGCTTGACATTTAAAAGGTTATGGAATGGTTGGGCGAATACACATTTGTTTTGATTTTTTCAATATAATTATTGTATGTTAATTTTTAAGTTCTCGCTTTTGGTTGTTAAATTGTACGTGCAGCGGGGTGAGCCCAGTCCTAGCTTTTGGTACTACGCTATAAAAAACGTCTTATAATAATAATAATAATAATGTAGGTCAACCATCCATCACATGTAGCAAATCAGGGTTTAGAATGTAGCCTTTCAAAATCCCAAAAGAATAAATAAGCAATACCCCTTTGTTTTTAACTGTTTCCGTTTATTTTACACCGGGTTCAGGTATTTTTAGAAAATACTCGGTGGGTCCAAGTGTTAAAAAGAGGGTTAACTTCTCATTTTCTGAAAACAATGGTCAGGAAGACAGTCCTACGTCCTAACTGTCGACATCTAAACAAGAAGCTTACAGACAGTCCTACATCTTAGTTGTCGACATTTAAACAATTTTGCTACAGACAGTCCTACATCCTAACTGTCGACATTTAAACAATTTTCTTAACAGACAGTCCTACAGACATTCCTACAGACAGTCCTTCAGACAGTCCTACAGACAGTACTACAGACAGCCCTACAGACAGTCCTTCGGACAGTACTACGGACAGTCCTGCGGACAGTACTGCAGACAGTCTTACAGATAGTCCTACAGACAGTCCTACGGACAGTCCTACACCATATCCATGGCTCCTTACTGATTCATGTAATATTCACCTCAGAAAAAATTCCACCTCTTTACCTTATTTCAACCATCACGCATGACGCTCGTTGGGTAAAAACCCTTTTTTGCATTACACACCAGAAGCCAAATATATGTGAAAGATTTTCAAAACTCCGGCCCATTCATTTCTTCTGTACATGTAAAATTGTTTGAAAGAAATTCGCTTGATTTAAAAATTCTCAACCAGTTAAAACTCTTTCATGACGTACACACACAACCACAGCGCCCCCATACACACACCCACACCTCCCCCGACACCTCACGACTACGCCCCCCCCCCCACCCCACACACACACAGATCTATTCTCATTATTTTAACATTTTTCTTCAATTAAAACCCGTGTCAGAATTCACCGAAGCCCTAAATGGGAGCGGAGCCCTAAATGGGAGCGGAGCACAGGGCGAGTCGCGCACGTTAGAAATCTATTAACGCTCTCTACCAGGCAGAGCGCTACCCGCTTTTCCGGTCGTTTCGATTGCTGTCGTCTGCTGCCCGGTTCGATGCCGTTTGGCTGGTGTGTGTGCGCATGGAGCTGAGTCGCCGCCGATGGTTTTTGTACTGCTCTCATTGTATTGGTGTCTGAGGGGTATTTGGCTGTAAACTGATGGGTAATTTCATTGTAATGATGTGTGAGGGGTATTTGAAGGTAAACGAATGGGTAATTCCATTGTAATGGCGTCTGAGGGGTATTTGAAGGTAAACGAATGGGTAATTCCATTGTAATGATGTCTGAGGGGTATTTGAAGGTAAACGAATGGGTAATTCCATTGTAATGGCGTCTGAGGGGTATTTGAAGGTAAACGAATGGGTAATTCCATTGTAATGGCGTCTGAGGGGTATTTGAAGGTAAAAGAACGGGGAAACCGATTGTAGCCACTGGCTATTTTTGCTGTCAGTTCAATAACAAGTCCAGGGCAGATACACACGCACAGGTAAACACACACACACACACACAAGTTGACACACAGGTGCCGCGCGCCGTTTTGTTTAGATCAGTGCTTATCACACCGTAAGAGAACGTTTGGAACATTGATAACTACGTTCATTCATAGAAAGGCGGGATGGGTTGACCACGGTGAGATTCCCATTGAACCGAATCCGGTTGTGAAATCGGTGGCTGTAGATTGTAGATGACAGGTTTCGTACACCGAAACAATACAGTTATCGAATGTAAGACTCTACTGTTGGCTATAGTTATGTAAACGATGAGCATAACTATCGTAACTTGCACTTGCCAAAACACTATACTTGAGTAACTAAATTTAATTAGACTATATCTCTATTTAAAGTTGCTCAAGGTAAAAAAAAAAAAAAAAAAAATGACGAGTCAAAAACCCAAAATTGGGTTTACTAAAAATTTTTTTAAAAATCCTTAGAACTAGAAGAGTCGTAATACGATTTCGCGTTTGATTTTGAACAATGTCGGTGTGTCGCGTACACTGTTCACGAACTCCCGACCAGACACACAAGAATGTAGACAGTTGAAATAGAGAAATGGTCAACAACTATTTTTATCGATATTTGCAGATTTAGACTGTAGCGAATGCCAAAATAAGAATCGTTAAAATGTCCATGCAGCGCCAGGTACAAAATAATAAAAAGTCAATTTCCCAGTTGTCCATGCATTATTTTTTTCGCTTAAAACGATCCCATTGACCAGGTGTCCAAGTTGCAGTATTTCTCACTGCAGTACCCAGCATGCATGTAACACGTGTATGATCTTTAGAAATCACTTATATATTTATAAATAGGGCCACACACACATAAATGACGACCCCCTCGTCCCCCCGTTGAAAAGACATCTGGAAAAATTAAGATAAATGACCGTTGTAGTTTTTTTTAAATATTCTGCTGCCAGTATGAGAGTCCTTCATTTGACACAAAAAGTCCTACCTTGACACACAGAGTCAAACATGGACACGCAGAGTCCTAACCTTGACACACAGAGACATAAATTAGCACACATAGACCTAAAATACCACACAAAGTCCTACCTTGACACACATATACCTCACTTGACACACAGAGACCCACCTTCACACACATAGTCCTGCCTTGACCCTAAGCGTCATACATTGGCACACATAGTCCTAACTTGACGCACATAGTCCTACATTGATAGTAAGAGTCCTACATTGACACATAGAGTCATACCACTGCAAATGTCGTAGTGCGACAAAGATCCTAGTGTTGTTAATGTCCCAAGGTTGCATTTGAAACACAACGGTGTTTGCTTAAATGATACTAAATACAGCTATTAGCTAATATTAAGTCTCAGCAACGCCTGGGGCACCGCTAGGGATTGGTCAATTCTGAGCATTTATCGCCAACCTCCATATGTTTATTAGCTATGAGGCTTATGTTTGGCCCTTTCAGTCATTTTTATGAGTCATATGCTTGGTTCTGTAAGAAATATATTTGGTTCTGTGAGTTATTTGTTTGGTTCCAAAAGCCATATGTTTAGTTCTATGAGCAATATGTTTAGTTCTATGAGCCATATGTAGGCCTATAGTTCTATGTGCTTAATGTTAAGTTCTATGGGCCATATGTTTAGCTCTATGAGCCATATGTTTAGTTCTATGAGCAATATGTTTAGTTCTATGAACCATATGTTTAGTTCTATGAGCCATATCTTTAGTTCTATGAGCCGCTAGTTTGGTTCTTTGAGTCATTTGTTTATTTGTATGAGCCATATGTTTAGTTTTATGAGCCATATTTTTAGTTCGGTTAGCCATATGTTTAGTTATATGAGCCTTATGTTTAGTTATATGAGCCCTATGTTTAGCTCTATGAGTGATAAATTTTGTTCTATGAGTCATAAGATCTAACTATTTTCAGATTTCCGAATAAACATCAAATGCAAAATATTCATTAAAAAACGCTTTTTCCATAATGGCTTTCAAAAGTCTGTTTCACGGGTATGGCTTTCAAAAGTCTGTTTCACGGGTATGGCTTTCAAAAGTCTGTTTCACGGGTATGGCTTTCATAAGTATGTTTCACGGGTATGGCTTTAAAAAGTCTGTTTTGCAGGTATGGCTTTCAAAAGTCTGTTTCACAGGTATGGCTTTCAAAAGTCTGTTTCACGGGTATGGCTTTCAAAAGTCTGTTTCACAGGTATAGATTTCCAAAGTCTGTTTCACAGGTATGGATTTCAAAATTCTGTTTCACGGGTGTGGCTTTCAAAAGTCGGCTTCGCGGGTATAGCTTTCAAAAGTCTGTTTCACGGGTATGGCTTTCAAAAGTCTGCTTCACAGGTATGTCTTTCTTTTAGAAAGATTCCATCTAAAAATGGCCAAGAAACTCAACGGTGTGGCTATGCCAGGAGGGGATTTCGAAAAAAAAAGACCGGCGAGTTTGGGGGTTGGGGCGAAAAAACTGGTATGCCAACAACTTCATGTTAGCAGAGAAACTGCTAGAAAGTGTTCTAGGTGAAAATGTACTGCTGATTCAAATACGTCATTTTGACCATCTATGTTCAATTACAGGATTTCATCTACATTAGATTAATATATATATATATATATATATAAGTTCTTTACAAGGGGTCATTGTGAACACTCACGTGGGAACCGTTGATCGCTGGAGACGGTCTTGGTGTCAGATATCATCTGTAATTGGGGCGAGTCTGGTGAGAAGGATTTATTCCCAACACTCGGAAAGGACAGAACAAATTTGTAGGGTTGTTGGAGAGTAGAGCCGAGGAGGAGATCGAAACGGTGGGGGGGGGGGGTTGACAAGGATGGAAAGAGGAGAGTGAGAGGAATGTGTGTGGCGTGGATCAAGAGGGTAGGGAAAGAGGAAAGCGTAATAGATTGACGAAAAACTATGAGGTATTCCTATGAGTTTTTGCGCAGTTGTTTTTAAAGTGATTGCGTTAATGGAGTTAATGGTGAGTTATGGACAGGTCGACTGAGTCAGGGGGTGGGGGGAGTAATTCAATTCCAAATCTATAGTTAACTACTACTGTTTATAGGATTTAAAAAAAAGAAAAAGGCACTCCACTCAATAATTTGACTTTTTGTTTAGTTTAACCTGGACTATTCGAGATTCTTCTTCTTCTACTTTTTCTTAGCGTTTCACACTCCCAACGGAATATAGGACACCCACAATATATTTCCATCTGTCCTGCCCGGAGCTATCTTTGCTAGTTCAGCCCAGCTTCACTTCATTCTCTTTACATCCGCCTCTAATCCCTTCTTTTCCGCTTGGTTCTTGGTCTTCCTATTTTCCTTCGGACCTTGAGGACTCCAATCCATGGCCTGTCTTGCAGTGGCGTAGCGAGCTTAACTCGCGCCCGGGGCACAATACCTTTTTAGCGCCCCCAATACCTTTTAGCGGCCCCCCCCTATTCGAAAACCATACAATATTATAGTAAAATATACCATTTGGCGCCCCTTTGTGAGTAGCGCCCGGGGCATGATGCCCCCTTGCCCCCTCCTCACTACGCTACTGCTGTCTTGTGATGTTAGTGTTTGGTTTCCTTAATGTGTACCCTATCCATCTCGAATTTTCTCTTTTGTATCGCCGTCTCCACCGGAACACTTGATGCTCTCTCCCAAAAGACAGTGTTGAGAATTTTGTCAGAACCATCTTATTTTGAGGATCCCTCGCAAGCATCTGTTGATGAAACCTTTGCATTTTTTTAATTTTTAGTGTTTGATTCGTCGTGGGCCACACCAAATTTGAACAAATCAACGTTAGGACCACCATGACCTCTCAACAGGCCTTCACCCTTGGATGCGTTGACCTCAGTGAAAAAAGTTTTAAAATGTAGAGAATTTCACGGACATTGTAAATGAAAATGTTGTTGTTACATTGTAAAGATGATGTTGTTACATTGTAGAGATCGGTGATGCTCAACCTTTTTAATGCCGAGACCCTTTAATACAGTTTCTCGTGTTGTGGCGACCCCCCCCCCCATACAACAAAAGAATTTTCGTTGGGGGTTCATAAGAGTATATGTATTTTCCGATGGTCTTTGGCGACCCCCGTGAAAAGGTCGTGGGACCCCCAAAAGGGTCGTGACCCACAGTTTGAGAACCGCTGGTATAGATGATATTATTACATTTTATAGTTGATATTGTCACATTATAATAGATGATATTATTGCATTGTATAGTTGATATTGTCACATTATATAGATATTGCTACATTGTATAGATTATATGATTACATCATATTATTACATTGTGTTGTTACATTATATTATTAGCAAGCAACCTACGGACCCACCGTAACCCACCCCCTTAACCGGATGACTGGATGGTCCTAGTCGATTTGACGGACGAACAACAACAACATATTATTACATTGTGCTGTTACATTATATTATTACATTGTATAGATGATTGATGTCGATGAGTTAAACCATTCACAACTTAAGCTAACAAAAAAAAAAGAAAAACAAAAATTCAAGGGAATTTATCCAACTATATCGGGACAGGCTTCGGCCAAAGAGAAGCAACGAACAAGGGAGATAAATAGGAAGCGCCGTTTTTTCAAAGAAGAAAACGAATTATGAAGATACCCATATGTGACCGAAGAGAATACGGCTTAAACTCGGTTAAATGTATCGTATTTAATTCCACGCAACTTTTTAAAAAAAAATAAAAAAATTATATTAACGCTCTACCTGAATTATAAAATAAACAGCAGATATGGCAGAATATAATTCTGTATTGTGGGCATGCCACGATTTTTTTTGCTTTGATCTGCATCACCGTCTAGGAGATTTGATGCAGCTATGTGATACAATCGGTAAAGGGGATGAAAAGGGGGGGGGGGGTACATTATTATACTTAGCTTGGTCTAAACGAACGAGCGGCTCGCCACCAAACTGTTCAAGAACCGTTTTTTTTTTTTTTTAAATTTAGATTTTTCATAAATTTTTCTGCCGATGTCATAATGAAATATTCCTAACATTGGGTAACACCATTTGCTCTGTCGTTCTACTCTGATTCAATCGTTATATTTATATATTTAAAAACCTTTATCAGAACCCATTTGTGATGTCTTAAGCTGCGTTGCGAACTCTACAATAATTATAGCAATTACTAACAACAACAAAAAAGTAATAATAATTTTTTTTTTTGTTAAATTTAAAAAAATAAATTGCTATAGAGAATAAAACACATCAATAGATTGTAATCAAATGGCGGAGCCTGAGTGGAAAAAAATACGTGTCCAACAAAAGAATTGGCTGATTTTGACGAGCGTACCCGTGACGTCATTTGCGATGTCAAAACCCTGTTAGGGAGAGGGTCAAACCCCTGTTAGGGAGAGGGTCAAAACCGGGTTAGGGAGGAATTTAGGGTTTAGGTTAGGGTGAGGGATAGATTTAGATCATTTTTTCATTTTTAAAAACTTTTTATTCGTCATTATATCAAAAACAACGACCAAGATGGCGGCCATGGTAAAAATCGCGGGTATCTTTCTAAAAATTTACCAAAGAATTTAACGAGAGCCTCAATGATATTATTTTCCCCGATTCAGTTTCATTAACCTCAGCCCCGTCCAACAAGCGTCTCATATTTCCTAACGCTCGGCTGGTTCGTTTAACCCTGACGGGTAATCCGATGTCAGACACAGCACAAGTCACCAAGTAGAAAATAACAAAGTCCATGAATTTTAAATGAGAATTTGACGCAAGGAGAACATCGATTTCTTCAACAAACAATGAAACAAACCCTAAAAACAATGTGTTTTTTCGTATAAATCATTTGTATGATGATTACATTCCAGATAGCTTACATTTCTAGGCTACATGTTAAACACAGATTGCTTGACCACACTGTCAGATAGCTTACATTTTAAGGCTACATGTAAAGCACAGAATGCTTGACCACACTTTCAGATAGCTTACATTTCTAGGCTACATGTTAAGCACAGATTGCTTGACCACACTGTCAGATAGCTTACATTTTAAGGCTACATGTTAAGCACAGAATGCTTGACCACACTTTCAGATAGATTAAATTTCTAGGCTAGATGCTAAGACCAATCTGCTTGACCATACTTCCAGGTAGCTTACATTTCTTTTCAGCGGCAAAGAGTGTTTCTGCACGTTTTTTCTTGATCTACTTTTAATCGAAATAAGTCTGGAATACGGGAATATTTTAGAATATGAGGAAATTCTAGAATATGGGGACATTCTAGAATATGAGGAAAGTCTAGAAAATGGGGATATTTTAGAATATGGGGACATTCTAGAATATGTGGAAAGTCTAGAAAATGGGGGATATTTCAGAAGATAAGGACATTCTAGAATATGGGGACGAATGCCAAGACTGACATTTACGCTCATTGATCAGGCTGTCAAATAAAACTTTAAGAATGTTTTTAAAGTATTGTCATTATCTGAAAAGATAAAAAGCGGTTTAGAATGTATTTAAAAATTTACGATTATGTCTAGTATTACTTGAACAACCCCCCTCCTTACTTTGCTAGTGTTATATGTGACGATATCGTAGCATGCGTTTGCTTACGCGATGTTTCCATGGCAACTGCGTTCAAAACTTGAAGGTCGAACGTGATGAGAATCTCTATTTGAAACTGTCCCCTTTTAAAAAAAAAATATTGAATAACCGTAATCTATTTTAAGACATCTTTTAAATACAGTTTCTGAAATAGCCCCTCTGTTTTTAGCACTGACCATTTTGTGTCTCATCCCAGATGAACGAGAAATTCTGATCCAGCTGTGAAGCTTCGTCTTAACATTTCGCTAGTAATCTTCACAGGCCATCCAAAATACGAGAACCCCCGTTGATGTCAGACCCCCTTTTTGGGGGGAGGGGGGCGAACGTTCCGTGGACCCTCGATCTTGCGCTGTAGTCACAGCTGCTCCCTCGCCTCCACGCCAAATCCTTTGAGCTGCAATAAGCGAGTTTCCCCGTCAAAAGAAAATGTTCCTTTTATCCCTCGCCTCTTTATCGCACTCGGAGCAGTAGGACGAAAATCAATCGGAAGGGGATCCATAATTTTCGACCACACTGCCTCCAACCTTCTTGAATAATTTAGCGCGTAGCCACAAGAGCTGGCTTGGCCGAGGTGAACTTTTGTATAGAGTACGGCGCGGACAACGGGAGCCATGATTGAATTCCTGGTTTATTCTCTGTACTCATGCGATCACATCCTCGATGGTACTGTGGATAGAGACAAAGGTAGAAATCACATCCCCGATGGTACTGTGGATAGAGACAAATGTAGAAATCACATCCTCGATAGTACTGTGGATAGAGACAAATGTAGAAATAACATTCTCGATGGTACTGTGAATAGAGACAAAGGTAGAAATCACATCCTCGATGGTACTGTGGATAGAGACAAAGGTAGAAATCAGAACCTCGATAGTACTGTGAATAGAGACAAAGGTAGAAATCAGATCCTCGATGGTACTGTGAATAGAGACAAAGGTAGAAATCAGATCCTCGATGGTACTGTGAATAGAGACAAAGGTAGAAATCACATCCTCGATGGTACTATGAACAGAGACAAAGGTAGAAATCACATCCTCGATGGTACTGTGAACAGAGACAAAGGTAGAAATCAGATCCTCGATGGTACTATGAACAGAGACAAAGGTAGAATTCACATCCTCGATGGTACTGTGAATAGAGACAAAGGTAGAAATCACATCCTCGATGGTACTGTGAATAGAGACAAAGGTAGCATTGGAGAATTTTTATTTTTTATTTTTTTTTTCACTTTTAAATTTCTGTCTACCTACGGGCGATGTACACATCAACTGGATATTTTCATTGGGTTTAATTTGAAGGAGACACTTGTTTGCTTAAAGGAGGAGGCAATTTGCCTTTCGTGATTGACATCTCTACCATACCCCCCTCCCTTTTTTTACCCTTCGCTCCACCCTATATATATATAGATATATAGATATATATGTATAAAGGTATATAAATTTAAAATGACAAACATTAAGCTGATGTAAACAAAAAGGTCGCGTGACGTTCACGCAAACAGAATGCTAAGAACGTGCGGACGGCCAGCTGGAGCCGAACATAAGACTAGCAAATTCTGGTACAACCTGCGGCTCATCAATTAGCCATAGCAGCTTTGATAATATCATGCGCATACTAATAACCCGTGTCGATGTTTGGCTCATTAACAAGTGGCAAAGATGAATGGGTGGGTAAAGAAAGGGGGGGGGGGTGAAATCGATGTCTTGGCCCTCCCTCCCCCACCCCTCATTAAAAAAAATCATTTTAGATTTCCTTACGAATGTCTTTTTTTTTATTTATTTCTGGTCAAATGCTGCATATTAATGCCAAGACGAATCTTACCTGGGATATTAAGCGTAAATAGGCACTGGAACCTTTCTAATTTAAATATTGTATGTTTCCACCTGGTGAATAGATATGGAAGATACCCCCTCGCCCCCACCACCCCCCCCCCCAAACAACAACAACAAACAAACAAAAAACAGCCAGTCTTGTCGTGTACCCCCGTTTGGCTCAACACCCGGCAAGTTATCCAACAAAAAAAAAACAGCCAGTCTTGTCGTGTACCCCCGTTTGGCTCAACACCCGGCAAGTTATCCAACAAAAAAAAACAGCCAGTCTTGTCGTGTACCCCCGTTTGGCTCAACACCCGGCACGTTATCCAACAAAAAAAACAACAACAATTTTTTGAGTCATGAAATCGTTGAACTTGAAGCGAACACATATTATGTTGCGTGCTTTTGTGGTTTACGCCCCTGGCAGATAGCTTTAAAAAAAATGGACAAGGCTTATCTTTGAACGTCACGTGATCCTTTAAATAAAATTTCACCCATGAATAAATTTAGCTGGGAAACGTTATTCAATATAAAATAACCAAAAAAAAAAAAAAAAAACCTTTGAAGATGTGTTTAGATATCGTTGATTTTCATGGCCCACATGAGCCACCGGGGTAGAGAGGGTCTTTACAAACCAAGAATTAAATAGAACATCTTGGGGGGGGGGGCTTAATACTTTGATATTTATAGAGCAGGTGTCATAAGGTGCCTGGCACGCTCGAACAAGTCGTCATGATGTGCCTGGCACGCTCGCACAAGGTGACATGAGGTGGCGGGCGCGCTCGCACAAGATGGCATGATGTACCTGGCACGCTCGCACAAGGTGTCATGATGTGCCTGGCACGCTCGCACAAGATGTCATGAGGTGACTCGCACGCTCGAACAAGGTGTCATGATGTGCCGGGCGCGCTCGAACAAGGTGTCATTAGGTGCCTGGCGCCTTCGCACAAGGTGTCATGAGGTGTATGTATTCAGAATTTAGAAACGTTTGGGAAGCCCTGATTTACAGGGGGGGAAAACTCAACCTAGAGGTGGTTTATAATTGAGTTTAAATGTTTGATACAATGTTTATTTGACAGTTGGTCTTTGTGGAGGCTGAGCGTCGCATAAGTCTGGTAAAAATTGTGTGTGGAACAGGTTCGGGTACGAAAGCCCCTTTTCTTTTATGTTTGATACGGCAGTCGCCGAACAGCCTACGATCCGCCTTGGATCATAATGTCATATGTTTCACTCCTTTTTTTATTAACATCGCTTTTGTTCGTGGCTGGCAAAATTTTAGGACGGCTGATTGACCCACTTCCCGTAAACCCGTAGAGCTTAAACTTGGCACATAGACTCGTTACCGATGACAACACATTCTATCAACTATTAAGTCTAACTAAAAAAGGTTTTGAAGATTCTCGAAACTTCACTCAGACTAAAAACTTTTTTTAAAAAAAACAGACGTATTTTACTGTGCATAGGTTAACAGCTATCTCTTCTTCTTCTTTGCCTCTTCAACTCTCAGTGGAGCATATAGTCCGCTAACAGTTTCTGTCCTAGCCTACCGGTCACTAAAGCTATCATCTCTAACTCTCTCCACGTTGTTGAAATTTAGTAGGCATATGTTAAATTTAAATAAAATAATAAATAAAGAGAGAGATATCATTCGGATCTTTATCTGGCTGTCTCATTTGAGCTGTCTGTGAGTGAAATATTGCCATCGGGTAAATGCAACTGTCGAGTGAAATTTTAAAACTACAAGTTAACTAGAGGAGACTGTCCTACATCGCCTGAACATCATCTGATTTCAAAGTGGTGAAATTTAAAAAAAAACTCTTAGCAGTTATGGTGTGTGCAGTTTGTGTGGGTTTGTTTTTTCTTATCGGGACTTGTCAGCTCAAAAGATATGGAACACTTTTTTTTTTCAGTTCACACGTTTCAATTTTCGTGACATTTATTTTTGAACGCACGATCCTATATAGTAAAACAAAATAATGAGTTCAAAAAGAAATTTGACGCACAATTTTAACGTGTGACCTGAAAAAAAAAAAAAAATTCGACCAAATTTCCGTTCGACCAAATTTCCGTTCGACCAAATTTCCGTTCGATCAAATTTACGTCGACGAAATTTCTTTCAAATAAAATTCCGGATACGGTATTATCTCAGGTTTTTTTTAATAAATATTTTGGAACAAACACCACCCTCCTTCCCCCCCCCCCCCCAAACTATAACCCCAACCCCAATACATATTTTTAAAACACCGTTAATACAAACTATTGTATGCGAATTTCTTTAAAAATATCCCCAGTCTCCAGATAGAAGTCTACAGTTGCTGAAACTCTACCCCCCTCCCCAGCCCGTCGCAGCCCACCCATCCCGTCTCAACCCACCCATCTCGTCTCAACCCACCCATCCCGTCTCAACCCACCCATCCCGTCTCAACCCACCCATCCCGTCTCAACCCACCCATCCCGTCTCAACCCACCCAGCCCATCTCAGCCCACCCATCCCGTCTCACCTCAAAATATCCCACAATGTTTTCTGCGGATCCATTGTTCTAGTGCAGGGGTCTCTTAAACTTTTCCGCGGGCCGTAGTTTGAAGACCCCTTTTCTAGTGTATCGTTTTCTATAACCCCATGAAACATTTTTTTTTTAAGGACCTCTAATGGAGTTTAATATTTTCCATTATCGCTGTAAAACACTTTTTTAAGAACCTATGATGCAAATCTAATACGTCGTAACATCCTCTGGGCCTCATCTACTATAATGCATCGTCCTCGGTTGCGTTTATGTACATTTCCCTGAGACCCTCTGAGGAGACCGTAATTTTTATTCGCCACGATAACGCGTTCCCTTGTGTACGATACTTTACATCATATAAATGAGAGGCTACTCCCCCCCCCCCCCAACCGCCTTTTAAAATTACATTCCTTGACTTCTCACAGAATGTATGTTTAATCGATCCACTACTGCTAACAAAAAAAAAAACAACTAACAACCGACAAGGCGAGTAAAACAGGCAAACACGGGCGTGCCGGCTCACTATTTCAAGCACAGATTGAGTTTCCTGGAGAGCTATTTCTTCATTAGAAGTCCCTTCCCTTAAAAAGAAAAAAAGATGGATGGTGCTTTTATGAGAGTTTAATCAAGAGGCCAGGTCCACTTGAAGGGTTTCCCTTTCACGTTGGGAGAGGGAAGCACAGGCCAACGCAAGACCAGGTTTTACTAATTTTTTTTTTCAGAAAGGCAGACATCTTCGGAAAGATCTCTGGAAAGAGGGTTGGGTGGGGAGTGTGTGCGATTCTGTGCAATAGTCGTCTTGATTATTACGACATGCAGGGTCGAGTGACCTAGAATTAAATGTCCGGCTTGTCCGATGCACTTCTTGAGTGTTTATGAAATGTAGCGTCACACTATAATTTATACATCTTGTAAACATGTTCATTTTCAGTTGTCACCCACGTGAAATCACATAATATTTACATACACGCCAGTACGAGGGTGGACGCCGCGATGCGGTGGGTCGCCGTGACCATATTCGACCATCCGCTAAATCAGTAGGTCGCCATGACCAAATTCGGCCATCCGCTAAATCAGTAGGTCGCCTTGACCGAATTCGGCCATCCGCAACATCAGTAGGTCGCCTTGACCGAATTCGGCCATCCGCAACATCGGTAGGTCGCCTTGGCCGAATTCGGCCATCCGCTACATCAGTAGGTCACCACGCCCTACGTCATTAAGTCACCGTGTCATAAGTCACCGGCCCACCATGCCCCAGTCCGATGGGTCACGATGCTACAGGTCAGTGTGTCACCGTGTCCCACAATCGGTCGGGAAAGCAAGATGTTAAAGTGCCCCAAAATTTGTGTACAGCTTTGTTAACGTGACAGAGACAAGTCAGAGCCATGACTTTTTTTAACAGTTAACTTTCAGTGAAGACGATTTTTCTTTCTTTTAAATTATATTTATACAAGTTTCGTTTTCGTTATAAGGACATTTATGTTGTATAAAGTTACCTAAAAGCTCTTGTTTTATGAAGTTACCTGAAACCGTACGTTTTATTAAGTTACCTGAACGTTATGTTTTATGAAGTTACCTAAAAGCGCATGTTTTATGAAGTTACCTGAACGTTATGTTTTATTAAGTTACCTGAACGTTATGTTTTATGAAGTTACCTAAAAGCGCATGTTTTATGAAGTTACCTGAACGTTATGTTTTATTAAGTTACCTGAACGTTATGTTTTATGAAGTTACCTGAACGTTATGTTTTATGAAGTTACCTGAACTTTATGTTTTATGAAGTTACCTGAACGTTAAGTTTTATGAAGTTACCTGAACGTTATGTTTTATATAGTTACCTGAACGTTATGTTTTATGAAGTTACCTGAACTTTATGTTTTATGAAGTTACCTGAACATTATGTTTTATGAAGTTAAAGAAACCTTTTATTTTGGCCCACTGTTATTAATCATGAAAAAAAGAAATGACACGTGTCACACCCCACTTCCCTTAACCCCCAGACCTGAAAGCCCCCAGACCTGAAAGCCCCCAGACCTGAAAGCCCCCAGACCTGAAAGCTCCCAGACCTGAAAGCCCCCAGACCTGAAAGCCCCCAGACGTAAGGATTCATTGAAGCCAGTGATTCTCAACCTTCCAAATCCCGCGACCCTTTAATACAGTTCCTCATTTTGTGGCGCCCCCCCCTCCCCCCCACAACCACAAAATTATTTTCATCCCTACTTCATAACTGTGGTGTATATGTGCTTTTGTGATAGTCTTAGGCGGCCCCCGGTAAAGGGTCATTCGACCACCAAAAGGGTCGAAACCCACAGGTTGAGAACCGCTGATTTAATTTTTTTTTTGTTGATTAACATGGGGCGCCATCTGCCATAATTACGCCCCTCGTTGGTAGAGGATATTTTTAAACACAATACATTCGAAATGTCATCGTCGGCTAGCTTTGCCCGCCACAACCCTCATTCATTATTCATTCAATGAGAATATTATGCTAACAAAAATTGTCTGTTACACTTCCGGATCAGGTTATGTTCCACTGGGTGCCCCCCCTTATCCCCCCCCCCCATTTTTATTTTATTTTGGGGCCGGTAAAGCGAAGTCGTATAACTCTTAGCCCCTGAGGGCGATCTTTACATCATCAGCTGTTCAATGTCAAAAGTTTGCCGATAATTCATTTATTATATATAGATATTCTCCCCTCAATCACCTCTGACTTTAGAAGACTAAAAGAATTTTTGAAGGAACTTCCTCTGGGTAACTGTTGTTACATTTAGTGGTGTTATGCCTAACACAAGGAACGCTAACACGTCTGTCCAGCTGCAGTGTCTACATGTTTAATGAATTGTCACAAGCAAGATCACACGGCCACGCACATCGCTACCCAAGAAACATGGGGCCTCACGCATGGACAACAAAGGGAATCAATTGACAATACAACAACAACACCGATACCACAACAACTGTCAACATCTCTCTCCCTCACTCTCTCTCTCTCTCTCGAAATATATATATATTTTTTTTAATGTATTTAATTTTATTTAGATATATTTATATAATATATAATGTAATTTATTTTTAAACTGCTTTTCAAGCACTATCATACTGTTTTTGTTTTATTTTAAACTGTTTTAAACTTAATTATATCTTTAAAGTTTGGGTTAAGTTGAGGCAAATATGCATGAGCTCCGGAGTTTATTTTTCGGAGCACGCATTAAAACATGTACTTCAGTCGCATTCAAGTGGCGACAAACAAAACGGTGTTCTCGATTGTTCTGCTTTCAGTTCTACCCCTGACCACCTCATTGCACGCACCCCCTGACTTGACACCCCCCCCCCTTTCCACATAACAAATGGTGTCAGGCGAAAGTCGGTTAAGGTTATCCGTCATTACAATACAAATAAATAAAGCGAGGTGCCGACGCTGGTTCAAAGGTTGATCTGGACTGGGGGCTGTCCAGCTTCCCGTTACGGAAATTTTGCGAACGCTGGACTTCCGGCCTGACCTAATTGATGGACATCCGAGACGAGCGTCTACTCCGATGAACAATGAACCTAGCATACGTTCATGCCGGTTAATCGGGGTCACGCGGGGGAGGGGGGGGGGGCAACGACGATGATTTGGAAGTGGAAAGATTCACCTGGGGATTAACGTTTGTAAGAAAATAATCACTTTAGCAACAAAATGAATTTAACTCTAACGCCATCTTCTTGTTACAGTAGCTTTTGGGGGAGGGGGGGATGTAAAGGCAACAGAACATTCGCGCGCATAAGTCGACCTCCCAAACCTTCCCCCCTCTCCCCACTCCCACACAATATCGTCTTAATGGAATCAACTCTCATATAAAATGTTGTTTTTTTTTGCTGTTCAGATCTAAGTGGACCGTCAATATGAATTTGAATTCTTCGCTAAACTATCGGGTTCAATTGAAAATAAATTATGAACACTTCAGATTCGATTTCCGATGGAATTTTGTATGTGCTAAAGATATGCAAGCAACCCTTCTTTTTTCCTTTAAATTTGCGTCATAATTCAATTCCGTTGTGACGCCATGTGTTGAGGGAGCGAAATAAATTGGTGATATGACTAAATAAATGTAATGCACGGCAAGCTGTACAACCAAAAGAAAAACTAAATCATCAAAAACAAATTTTCTACGAATGGATATCAGTGGTGAACGTCATTTCTGGACATCATTGCTGGACATCAATGCCTGGACATTGTTGCTTTACAAGCGTTGATGGACATCGTTGCTGGACATCAGTGCTGGACACCAAAGGCGCATTGATTGAAAATCTTAATTTTAGGCCGACTGTTAATCGCTTGACTACTCATTACTTTTTTAAATAACAATCTTTATATATATATCTATATATATGTATATTAAATCTGTTAAAAATGTCCGATTTGTGCGAATGTATGTGTGTGAAAAGAATGTTGTTGATGCCTCCAATGAGCCCTTCTTTAAAGGGGCTAGAACCACAACAGTGTCCCGAACTGTATCATGTGCCTCTACCAACTACTATATAACTCTGCCAAGTAATATATCCCACTACCCAGTACTATATGACTCTACCAAATACTATATAACTCTACCAAGTGCTATATGACTCTACCAAGTGCTATATGACTCTACCAAGTGCCATATGACTCTACCAAGTAATATATCCCTCTTAAAAGTACTATATGAGTCTACCAATGGGCTAAATTGCTCTAATGAGTTCTATATGACTCTGCCAAATGATTTCATAACACTAGCAATTACTTTATCCCTCTACCAAGTACTATATGACTCTATAACCCCTTTGTATAACTTCTAGTTAGATATTAGTCCAGACTCGTGTAACATGATATGTTTGTGAAACTGTTTGTAAGTGTATTGTGATCATTCAGTGAAATTCAAACCGATTTACTAAGTTACTATGATGACTATTAATTATTTGTAAAAATGACCTAATCAGACGTCCACACGTGCTCAGACAACAGGTGAAGTAACCTGATCGCACGTGCTCAGACCACAGGTGAAGAAACCTGATCGCACGTGCGCAGACAACAGGTGAAGAAACCTGATCGCATGTTGTTAGACAACAGGTGAAGTAACCTGATCACACGTGGTCACACAACAGGTGAAGTAAACAAATCTGTCCACGTGATCACTTTCCTCGGTTCATGACAGGGGATTTGCTTGTTTTGATGATTTCATGTTATTTTCAAAAACTATTTCGAATGTGTGTCTTTTTTGTATTTTTGTTGTTTTTTTTGGTGACTTGTTGGGAAGAGTGTTTTAGAACCCTGACCCCTGGCATGATCCCCGACCTGATCCCTGACAGGACCCACAACCTGATGCATTAGCTTATTTAAAGTCCTTCTTAAATTTTTTTTTTCTTGTTTCTATTGCATTATTATTTTTTTTTCTGAAAATAACGGCCAGTTCATTTTATTAGTTATTGCCCCTTCTCCCTCCAGTCATGGGTCCGGCAGTGACAAATGGGAGATCTTTCTGGATAAAGATCAACGTCAGTCAATACTAGATGACTCATATGCCATGACATTGTCTTACAATGCATCTGACCGCCTTACAGATCCTGAGTAATTATGAAGTTTTGGTTGCGTTGCTTAGGTAATTTAAAAAACAACAACAAATTGTTAGCCATCAAATCAACATTGCCCCACCCCCTCTACCCCCCTCCGGGGCGTTTGGCTATTCGCTCACGTTTCCATTGTCACGTGAGTTCATGTACCACCTGTCACGTTAGTTCATGTGCTGCTTGTCATCGTGTTTCTTCCCGTAATTATATGTATTACTAGATATATTGCCCGACAAACATTGGCGGCAACAATGCGTGACATTCCCATCTACTAAAGCTACCTGACAAAATATGAACTAAAGCTACCCCCCCCCCCCCAATGATACGTCACTGCACACTTTTCATTTCAGGCCCATGACCTATATTAAATATTCTAATGTCCCAATCCCCTTTAAACGGAATATTTTTTACACCATACTTAAATTGAGACGATTTCATTTTCCGAAAAGAAAATATTACGCGCCAAACGCAATTGCGTTATGTAGAGAAATATATCATTTAGCGTAGTTATCGGGAATTATTTTTTGCGCGCTATCGAACTCATTATTGGAACCAAAGTTTCCGGAAATCGAAGCAGTCAATTAGGAAGCAGCCCACGAGTCATACCAGAAAGCGTAATATATATAAGAGATGATACGTAACACGGGGGGGGGGGGGGGGGGGTTTGCACAGCAAATCGTGAGATTATAATGAGGTGCATGTCGAATAATTAAACTAGGGTGTGGAAATACGGGATGAAATGTATCCAAGAAATCACCAAAGTGTCAGCAGCGTGTCAGCTGTGTCAACTCCTCTGACTGCGTAAAACACAATTCGACTGAACGCTCTGACGAAACATTTCAGTTGAACAATTGTACCTTATAACGCTTTTCCTCCCCCACCCCTTTTGCCCTCCTACCACCCATTAATTTCAGCACGTTTTTCGTGACAAACCCCCCCCCCCCACCACCTTTTAATATCTTTATCAATTCATTAACAATAGCAGGGCATGGCCATATTGAATCATCCTAAAACTAATTTCGACCCTCTTAAGGACACGAAGCACCGAGCAAGTCCAACAAAGTGCCTTACCCAGGTGAAACGCCAAAATCAATGAAATTCTCCAGTAATTTCATTCCCAATACATTTTGACCCTTGCACTTTTGCATCAGCATCTCTTCAGGTCTTATTCTCAAACCACTTCCCCCCCACCTCATCTCTTGAAATACCCCCCCCCCACACACACACGTCCCCGTTCCTTTAAGCTGTTATCATCCAAGTCACGTCTCATCTAATTTTCGCCCTCCTTATTCATCTCCATCTCGTGTGCTTTGCACTCTTTTTTTCATTCTCTCTTCTCTTTTCGCTGTCACACTTCTTCTTCTGTCCGCTTCCAATGTCGTCGTCACCCCCCCCCCATGCCTCCAGGGGGGCACCAGCAAAATGGCCAGGCAGAAGCTGTGAGTCTCTCATTTCAACCGTCGCTATCGTCGCCCTCAGTACATTAAGCTCGGCTCTGATACGGCTTCCATTGTCCACAGTCTCGAGGAGAAATCTTCCTCGTGGATTTTTCTGTATCTCGAAAATTCCTCCTGGATTTCTTTTCATCTTGGAGATTTCCATACAATTATTTGTTCTAGAATTTTCCTTCAAAAACAAAAGTATATTCATACATGCATTCTGAAATTATATGAACATTTATTTATTTAACGCCTAAAAAATGTTGAGATATTTTCGATTTCTGTGGCTTTGCTCTGATATCCCCACGAGACGCGGGAAGACATTGATATGTTTTGAAAATTTGCGTTGCTCAACATTTTGCAAATGATCCCAATGATCTACGCTCTCCATAACGTAGGCAAACAAGCTTTTGTCAACATATTCTCAACCTCTTGCTAATCTACCAGTCGAATTCATGTTTGTAGAGTGACATAAAAGTTAATACACCGTACAAATTTATACAGCGTTCATGGAATAGGCTGGGGAAAATTAACGGACAATAATAATATATATTTGACGTCACGTCTCTATATTGATAATACATCTTATGAATATGAATTATGCATATTATATATAATGAAATATCGCTAAAAAAATCTCTGACGGTAAGCTCGGCTGAATCAGGTGCATCGTCCGTGAACAACCATGGCGTGGAGGCGGGCTGAAAACGGATTGTTGCATGAGAAATAAAATATTTTCATACTTGCAAACATCTTATCTCTAGTCGTATATTTTCTGGTCGTATATTTTTAGTCGTATATTTTTTAGTCTTATACTTTTTAGTCGTGTATTTTTAGTCCAAGACATTCTCGAGACGTGACATAATTGCAAGATTGCACTTTTTTTATCTTGTTGTGTCGGAACAAATATTTGTATCTTTCTAGGAATGAACCTTTTCCCTACCTGTGCTGTAATCTGATATAGTTTTTTTTTTTTTTCTGTTTCTGTATATTTGAATTGTTACTTTTAATAGACACTTACTAGTCTCACTAAATTGACTATTGTTAGTAAGGCTTGGTTCGGTGTCGTTATTTTCTTTGTAAACCGTTTGCATTGCTCGTTTAACACGCCAAATCTTAAAAGATGCTACATGTTCAAAACGACGTAACGGTACATAACAGTCCAATCAATGTTCCACCATTTCCACCCGATTGTCAACCATTTCCATTCTATTGTCCACTATTTCCATTCTAGTGTCCACTATTTCCATTCTATTGTCCACTATTTCCATTCTATTGTCCACTATTTCCATTCTAGTGTCCACTATTTCCATTCTAGTGTCCACTATTTCCATTCTATTGTCCACTATTTCCATTCTATTGTCCACTATTTCCATTCTATTGTCCACTATTTCCATTCTATTGTCCACTATTTCCATTCTAGTGTCCACTATTTCCATTCTATTGTCCACTATTTCCATTCTAGTGTCCACTATTTCCATTCTATTGTCCACTATTTCCATTCTATTGTCCACTATTTCCATTCTATTGTCCACTATTTCCATTCTATTGTCCACTATTTCCATTCTATTGTCCACTATTTCCATTCTATTGTCCACTATTTCCATTCTATTGTCCACTATTTCCATTCTATTGTCCACTATTTCCATTCTATTGTCCACCATTTCCATTCTATTGTCCACCATTTCCATTCTATTGTCCACTATTTTGATATGTAAATCTGTTTGACTCTTGTTTTAGCCAAGCCCCCCCCCCCCCCTGTAGCTCTTAAAACACTGTTCAGCAATGTTGCGTACTGTAAGACTCCCATCGTTTATGGCAGGGCCGTTCCGAAGTGATGGCGTCGAACAAAAAACATGTCACTGGTTTCAGCGGCTCATTCTACGATCCTGATTCTATCAGTTAACACCGCACTAATCCACTGGGGCACTAATACACTGGGGCACCTCTACACGGGGGGCTCTAATCCCTTAAGGCACTAAATCAAACATTTTAATACCGATGATTTGGGGAAACTCTAAATTTCAATACATTTTGTCTAGTTTGCTAATAAAAAAATAGCAGTTCTCTAGGTATTTATGTGAATGGTTGTAACGACGTGTTCAATAGGCGCGCAGAGTAGATTTCCCAGAATTTAGCACTAATTTGGATTCTTACATTATCAAGTGCATGTTTTGTCCGGCAACTTATTTATATGGGATGTTCACGCGTTTCCGCCCCATTGTATGGTGGGTTACTTCTCGTGGAAAATTTCAAATTCCCAAGAAAATAAGTTCGTATAATACACAGTTACGTCAAGTTACAGACGCACCTAATTGCACCATCTGTGTCCTCGCTTCCGACTACAACAAGCGTTACGGCCATAACTTAACCGATCTCGCCTGCTGATTCTTACCACCGAGACGTATCGGTTGTATACCGCAGTGTTTGAGAATCAGCATCCGGTCGATGTTGATTGGTTCCCACGAGAGTATTACATCGCGTTTTGTTAAAACAGAGCACTTCACTCAATACGCTCTACAGTTTATTGGCCGTTCAGGCAAGTCGCACAGTGGTGGGCCAGATTTAAACACAGTTTAAGGCCAATGAGTAGCTTTTTTTCCGGTCGCTTTCCCAGCGTTTAATTTGCACAGTGGACTAGAACTCGAACGAAGTACAAGTCTGTACATTTTCTGAACAAAAATATAGTTAATGTTTATTAATTTCAGTACAACAGAGTGGGTAATGGTAGAGTATAAGAGACTGGGTATGGGTAAAGGATAAAAGACTGGTAATGGTAGAGTATAAGAGACTAGGTAATTAAAAATGGGTCTGATAAAAAAATTCCATGGTTTCAATTTTGAAGTTAAGTGTTCTTTGTGGATAGAGAAAAGGGGAAAGAGAGAGAAATTTAAAGAAATAGAGAGACCTAAAAGGAAAGAGAGAGAAATAAAGCAGAAAGAGAAAAATAAATAGAAATAGGGGAAATAAAGGGAAGGGGAAAAAATAAAGGAAAGAGAGACAGGAATAAAGAGTAAGAAATATATTTTAAAAAATAAAGAGAGATAAATAAAAATAGATTTAGAGAGAAAGATAGAGAAATAAATAAGAAGAGGGATCAAAAAAAGAGAAAGAGAGTGAAATAAAGATGAAAAAAGAGAAATAAAGCAAAAGAAAGAGAGAAAGAAATAAAGATGAAAAAAGAGAAATAAAGCAAAAGAGAGAGAGAGGGAAATAAAGATGAAAAAAGAGAAATAAAGCAAAAGAGAGAGAGCGAAATAAAGATGAAAAAAGAGAAATAAAGCAAAAGAGAGAGAGAAAGAAATAAAGATGAAAAAAGAGAAATAAAGCAAAAGAGAGAGAGAGAAAGAAATAAAGATGAAAAAAGATAAATAAAGCAAAAGAGAGAGAGAGAAAGAATAAAGATGAAAAAAGAGAAATAAAGCAAAAGAGAGAGAGAGCGAAATAAAGATGAAAAAAGAGAAATAAAGCAAAAGAGAGAAAAAGAAATAAAGATGAAAATAGAGAAATAAAGCAAAAGAGAGAGAGAAAGAAATAAAGATGAAAAAAGAGAAATAAAGCAAAAGAGAGAGAGAAAGAAATAAAGATGAAAAAAGAGAAATAAAGCAAAAGAGAGAGAGAAAGAAATAAAGATGAAAAAAGAGAAATAAAGCAAAAGAGAGAGAGAAAGAAATAAAGATGAAAAAAGAGAAATAAAGCAAAAGAGAGAGAGAAAGAAATAAAGATGAAAAAAGAGAAATAAAGCAAAAGAGAGAGAGAAAGAAATAAAGATGAAAAAAGAGAAATAAAGCAAAAGAGAGAGAGAAAGAAATAAAGATGAAAAAAGATAAATAAAGCAAAAGAGAGAGAGAGAAAGAATAAAGATGAAAAAAGAGAAATAAAGCAAAAGAGAGAGAGAGCGAAATAAAGATGAAAAAAGAGAAATAAAGCAAAAGAGAGAGAAAGAAATAAAGATGAAAAAAGAGAAATAAAGCAAAAGAGAGAGAGAGCGAAATAAAGAGACAGAACGAGCATTAGCTAAAAGCTACATTTAAAGTTGATGTGGATTTAGCTACATTGCACATACCTATAAGAATGCCAGCGCTACTTGTAGTGAAATGTTTTAGACTAAAGATTTAATTGACATATGCTTTACAATCGGACTTAACAGTTTATTCATTGTATTGTGCGCAGTTTTCCCACAACTGCGCACCGGAATTTGATGCGTTTTTTTATATTTTTTTTTTATTTTAAGAAACTTTGTTCATGTTGACAAGTTTGGGGTTTTCCAGATAAGCCCTGCTTTTATTTTTTTTATGTATTCCTTTTTTTTTTTTTTTTAAGTTGTGCTGTTTGTTGTTTTTTTATGTTTTTTTTTTGCCATGCGCAGATTTTTGCGGCTGAGCAGTGACTGGCAACAAAAAAAAGATCAATATAATCCATTAGGATCCGTAAAGCCGTCGTCACATACGACTTAGGCGCCTGAACAGATGTACGCAGGGCTGTCAGGTTTGGGGACCGCCGAGAGAACGTCTACCAGCAGTGAACACGTATTCCATTACGCTGTTTAAAAAAAAAGAAAAATCCTATTTCTGGAATTGGCTTGGTATGCTTCCATTTCATTTATAAAACACTTGGTCGTGAAGCCCTAAGCCTTTAGCCTCGCACAAACATCACGGGCCAGACTGGCAAAGTGGCTTAGAGCGACATACAGAAGATAGTATTTGATTGCATCAAAAATATAACGGTTTTTTTTTCTTTTTATAAAATTGTTTGTATTTTTATACAAACATATTTGTCACCACGCGCCAAGTGTGTGAGCGTGTGAGTATATGAGTTATTGGTGGAAATATTACAGCTGGTGGAGACAGACAGTTTTTTTACATATAAAAATTCAAAAACATTCACGTCTTTTTCTTCTTTCTTTTTCTGAGAGGCATGGTAGCCAGAAAAAAAAGAAATAAAAGAAATAGGACACTATCTAAGAGTGATACATACATAGTGCTGGCTATGTAAAGTTAGACCGAAATCTAAGTACGAAACGACCACCATGAGACAAAGGGGATAACTCTGCATGACGAATAATTTAGAGAACATCTCAAGTCCTGCAACCAGCCAATAAATACGCGTGATAACTCTGTGTGTAACAGGTTGTTCAAAGCATGAAACGCATAACTACCTAGCAAAAACATTTTTTTATAACGAGCAATAAGCAGGTTGGTTAAAGAAGATGAATAGCATAAATGATTAAGTAGAAACGTCGAGCGAACATGAGTATCCAAAGACCCACCATGAGTATCCAAAGTCCCACCATGAGTATCTAAAGACCTAACATGAGTATCCAAAAACCCAACATGAGTATCCAAAAAACCCAACATGAGTATCCAAAGACCCAACATGAGTATCCAAGGACACAACATGAGTATGCAAAGGCCCAACATGAGTATGCAAAGACCCAACATGAGTATCCAAAGACCCAACATGGGTATCTAAAGACACAACATGAGTATCCAAAGACACAACATGAGTATCCAAAGACCCAACATGAGTATCCAAAGGCCCAACGTGAGTATCCAAAAGGTCAAATAAAATAATCCGTTAATGATATTCAATTGTTGCAGACTTTATGCTGTGGGGTTTAGCTTACATTCAGCTGACATCAGTAGTCCACAATTGTGTTGGGTAGGTCATTAGAATATTAATATAGTTCAGGGGCCGTGACATAAATGTGCGGTTGCAAGCCTTGCGGTGGGCATGAGAGCACTAAGTGGAATTCTTATAAACTGTGTTACTTGTATGCTTGTTTTGTCAAATATTCAGGCCCCACCCCCATTGCTTGATATTACATTTATAAAGGATTTATGTGAAAAACTATGTTTTAAGGGGTTGTTCAATTAAGACTTCATCATAAGAGAGTGTGTCACACACTTTAAATTATATCGTGCAACATAATGATAATGCGTAAGTTAATACTGAACATCAAGTGTCCAAATACCATCACTGACAAAGATCTACTAGAAAGGACTTACCAGGTGCCCATTGATGAAGACGGATATGACGTGGCCCCCAAAGTTATCCCCCCCTTCCCCGATAAAGTAATCTCCGAATCAAGTTAAAAGGAAAGGTCGACCCCTTCAAAAAGAAAAAAAATGATTTCAATAAATTTGAAAGTTTTGTTCATGCTTAAAGAAAATTATTATCTTTTGCAATAAAATGATTATATTATATTACAATGAAAGGAATATATAACCCAGGCGGAAACGATGTCAAAATTCAATCAGACAGTAGATGGAGCGACTGCACGATATGTCCATCAAGTCAAAATCAAATATATTACACATTTCTGTTGCTATAAAGAAAAGATGGTGGTGGATTGGGAAGCTCTCCGAAAACCCCCAGATAGCCTCACCAGACAATCCCTAACATGGAATCACAGTGGAAAAGAATGAGAGGAAGGTCAAGGAATACATGGAGACGCGAGCTCAAAATAGACACGCAAAATATGGGATCCACCTGGAATCAACTGGAAAGGAAAGCACAGGACCGTGATGAATGGGAAATTCTTGTGGACGGCCTATGCCATAGAAAGGGTAAAAAGGCATGAAAGCAGAAGAAGAAGATCTGTTCATAAAATGCAAGAAACGTATTCCATTTGGGGCATTTCCCCTTATTTAGTGTTTCGAGTGAATTGGAGCTCACGCTTTTTAAACCAAGTGGAACTGAAAAAATATCAGTCCCCACTACATCCTGCTGTATGAGAGGTGTCAAACCCAATATCACATCTAGAAGTGTTAACATTCCAAACAAGGACATGTGATAGCATTCTCTACAAGGATATGTGAGGCGGGTGGTGGTGTTGTGGGGTTTGGGGGGGGGGGGGTTCCACGTTTATTTTTGGCCAACAGAAGAGATTTTGTTACAGTGAAGTCGATAAAAATCGTGGCGCGCCCCGAGCGGCCCTGAGTCTATAGCTACGCCACTGATCCTATCGTTTCGTGTTGGTTTCGCCAGTTGATGAGTTGTTGTTGCTTGTTGCTTTTTTTTTAAAATAGTAGACATGGCAGGAAACGTCTTGGGAATATAGTCAATGTGATCGGAAATGATTCATCGTTGCCTTGACCTACTTATCCAACCATCATGGCAGGCGGCAATCTCGTTTGCTGCGACAATCAAATCATGTCACAACGAGGCTTCATCGAATCATACTGGCGCTCCTCTGCGATGTACGGTTAGTGTCGTTAACATGGTGTTGCAGTGATGGCAATTATGTTACAGGAAATATACACATCTATTTACAGTATTTTATTGCAGGAAAACATGTTCATGTTAAAAGAGAATGCACATCCCAGTATAGAAAAGGCTGCAGATGTCGATACAGTGAAGAAGTCAGCAAAAATGTTGCTGTAACAGTAAATCTAAATAGGGCCAAGTATTAAAAGTGGTTTTTTAATACCCCCCCCCCCCCAACTTTTAAAAGCCTATTTAAGAAAAGCCGTTGTTATGTTGTGTAAATCAAAATGTGTTGTGTTGGCGCCTGTTGCTAAAACAGTAAAAAGTGAAGGTATCGTTCTATGGGTCAAATGAGAAATAAATAACGTATGTCTCGAGAGTGAATGATTGAAGTTTATTTATTTAAAAAATATTTTTTATAATTTTTTGTTGTTATTGCTGTTGAAAATAAATTAAGGACTGCTCGAAGCTGTATGAAGAAATAAGTGGACAAATGTATGTGAAAGCTCGAAATATGAAGACAGTATAATAAAAAGAGATCGTTTCGGCTAAGAGCCTTCCTCAGCAGACGAGACAAAAAAAAAACCAATAAGAAATAGAAAACAGTTATGGGATAACGCAGACTGTCGATTTCTATCCCATAACAAGACGGGTACAGCCCTTGGAGGATTTTACTAGTAACTGCCTTTACGGGACAAACACGTCATGTCTTCCCGGCTGTTTTCTCTGAAGAATTCGACCCCCCCCCTTTTCCTAACCACCACCACCACAAGCCCTTAGTTGTAGGACATTTAACACAACCACTGGAACACAGCAGATTCGTCTAAACAGGTAGGTTTAAAAAAAAAGCGGGAAATTTGCGTTCCAGACATTCTGTATGAAGTGTTTTCTGAGCTGTGATGCCGATAAAATGATTGGTGGTCTTCTGTCAGTATCCCGTGGGTGTATCAGATGATGGCGTTTCATTTTTTCATCATCAGCTCTTTACATTTCAAGGCTAAAATAACGTTCGTGCTACGACAAGGGGCGCTACACAAACCGGATATGACGTGGCCCCCAAAGTTATCCCCCCCTCCCCGATAAAGTAATCGCCGAATCAAGTTAAAAGGAAAGGTCGACCCCTTCAAAAAGAAAAAAAATGATTTCAATAAATTTGAAAGTTTTGTTCATGCTTAAAGAAAATGATTATCTTTTGCAATAAAATGATTATATTATATTACAATGAAAGGAATATATAACCCAGGCGGAAACGATGTCAAAATTCAATCAGACAGTAGATGGAGCGACTGCACGATATGTCCATCAAGTCAAAATCAAATATATTACACATTTCTGTTGCTATGACAGGAAACATGGACGCCGCATTTTCCCGATCGCTACTGTAAGCTATCATCTACCAGCGCACAGAATGTGAGTACTCTGTCGAGCCTTCATCAAGCCCCCCCCCCCCCCCAAGGAATTCATGCCTTACATTAAGCTACCATCTAGCAGCACCCAGAAGTCTTGTCTCAAGTTAAACTATCATCTAGCAGCACCCAGAAGTCTTGTCTCAAGTTAAACTACCATCTAGCAGCACCCAAAAGTCTTGTCTCAAGTTAAACTATCATCTAGCAGCACCCAGAAGTCTTGTCTCAAGCTAAACTATCATCTAGCAGCACCCAGAAGTCTTGTCTCAAGTTAAACTACCATCTAGCAGCACCCAGAAGTCTTGTCTCAAATTAAACTATCATCTAGCAGCACCCAAAAGTCTTGTCTCAAGTTAAGCTACCATCTAGCAGCACCCAGAAGTCTTGTCTCAAGTTAAACTACCATCTAGCAGCACCCAGAAGTCTTGTCTCAAGTTAAACTACCATCTAGCAGCACCCAGAAGTCTTGTCTCAAGTTAAACTACCATCTAGCAGCACCCAGAAGTCTTGTCTCAAGTTAAACTACCATCTAGCAGCACCCAGACGTCTTGTCTCAAGTTAAACTACCATCTAGCAGCACCCAGACGTCTTGTCGCAAGTTAAACTACCATCTAGCAGCACCCACAGGTTGAGAACCGCTGATCTAGCACCACAAATGCCTTAAGTTAAGTAATCATCTTGCAGCACAATGAAGTCGTATCTGTTCCACGATTTTGTTTTAAACAATTATTTGATTTGGGGTAGCAAAGGCCATAGTGCTGATTAAATTTACTCAACGGTGGGGTCATTTTTTAAAGTATTTGTTTTTAAAAATTTAATTTTAATGTTTAAAGTTGAATTTATTTCATTAACACAACAACAACAACAACAACAACAGGCAACCAAAGAACAAGGTTTGTAATCCGCTGAATTTAAAAAAAAAAAAAAGAAACATTTAGATAGGACAAACTCTAAATAGCACAAATTTCAATTTTATAAATTAAGAGACGCCATCCTTGCACTTAATCTAAAAAGATTTAGTCTATAAGGTCACCTGGTCTACTTACAAACAAAAAATACAACAAACCTCACGACTCTTGCTCTGACATATTGAGTCCGGAGCATCCCTTTCTTCCATCGGGTTATCACTCTACAATGTTGGAATAGTGATTCAGGTCTCCGTGTTTACTCAAATATAACCTCGGTTTGAACTTGGGGTAAAGTTTTGTCATCTTACCCAAAGACTTGGACAGCGTAATGGTGACAAACAACGGCCCGCCCACTCAGTAACGCCCCTGAAAGAAAACAGCAGGCCAGATCGTCTGATCACATGAAACTTTATCACGAAGATGTGTTTGACTGTGATTTTAAAAAATCAGAGTTCTTAATGACCCAACGCTTAAAAAAAGTATGACTACAAATCTATAAACAGTTGAGGATGTAAGAGATAAATGATTTCAGTACAGTACATGTCTATGACCTTAGTGTCTGATTATTGTATTCATTGCATTTATATGGACCCTATTGTCTGATCAGTGCATTCATTGCGTGACTAGGACCCTACTGTCAGGTCATTGTATTCGTTACGTGTCTAGGACCTTACTGTCTTATCATTGTATTCGTTGCGTGTCTAGGACCTTACTGTCTTATCATTGTATTCGTTACGTGTCTAGGACCTTACTGTCTTATCATTGTATTCGTTGCGTGTCTAGGACCTTACTGTCTTATCATTGTATTCGTTGCGTGTCTAGGACCCTACTGTCAGGTCATTGTATTCGTTACGTGTCTAGGACCTTACTGTCTTATCATTGTATTCGTTGCGTGTCTAGGACCTTACTGTCTTATCATTGTATCCATTAAGTGTCGTGGCCTCTACTGTCTGATCATTGTATTCGTTGCGTGTCTAGGACCCTACTGTCTGACCTTGTATTAATTACGTGCCGAACATTGCCGCCTTGGTGAGACCATCAACCTAACGTGTATTGGAATTGACGCAACTGATTAGGCTATACGATTAGACAATGATAAATAACGAAATAATCCAATCCACGTTTATTCTGCGTGACGTCTGGGGGTCAGAGTTCATCATATTCAAGTTACTTGTCTTATTATGTCTAGTGAGTTAATAAGGGTTAACCAGAAAATAATTGAATCCCTGTGAGGGTGCGTGGTGCTAAGGTCGTGGGTCATCGAACAAACATGGAAAGATGCCACTACGGCGGTTCACAGTTTGTAGCTTTGGGGGGCCACCAAATATCTAAAACCTGTTTAAAAATTTGTCAATTAGAAACATTGAAGAATTCTTTCTCCGTATTAAATGAATTTGACATACATTTGAGAATAAGAGAGAGAGAGAGAAAGAAATCCTTTAACCATTTATGGCCCCAACATAATTATATATTTTAGCATGTTCCTGAGTTATGATTTTATCCCTATTTGTAAGATGTGGGTAGTATTTTCGTTTTGCTATGAAGTGTAGGGCGTTCAAAAAGAAATTTAAGGAAAATCTTTACGACGGAACTGAGAAGAATATTCGACAAAATTTCCATTCGATCAAATTTCGGTCGATCAATTTTCTGTCGACGAAATTTCTTTGAAACAAATTTCCGGTAACCGAAGGCTCTGCATCTGACACCTCTCATCCAAGAACAGCTTTGTAATAACAAACAACACAAACCAACAAATGAACAGCTCTGAAGGGAGAATACGTGTATGTTATTAAACCGTACGACATATTCTCTCCATGGTTAATCATTCTGTTTATAATTGGATTAGTAAAAAAAAAAAAAAAGTGGTGGTTGGTTGGGGGATGGTTGTTGTTATCGTCGTGGGGGATGGTTGTTGTTATCGTCGTGGGGGATGGTTGTTGTTATCGTCGTGGGGGATGGTTGTTGTTATCGTCGTGGGGGATGGTTGTTGTTATCGTCGTGGGGGATGGTTGTTGTTATCGTCGTGGGGGATGGTTGTTGTTATCGTCGTGGGGGATGGCAAATTCCATAAAAAAGAAATTCACTATTTAGAGATTTTGTTGAACCTCTTAGAGGATATTGATGATTATGCTTCATATTATATCCAATTAAAATGGCGTGAACGTGGGGATAATTCTAAACTTTAAAATTTCCATTCAACGACCCAAAATGACTGATTGCCCCTTAATTTGTCCAGACGGCCTTCACTCGCCAAGTTGTCTAACAACCCTATGGTACGAAGGCGTGGGGTGGGAGTGGGGGTTAAGTGTGAAGTCCTCAAATAAAAGATAGGAAAAGCATATGAGTCCCATTGCTTGATGCTAGCCTGAAATATTTGATGAGATTTTTTTTTAGAGTTATCCACCTCTGATGAGATTGTGTCCCTTTGCTTGAACTAGTTCTCATCAGGCCACCCAATGGGTACCAGTAACGTCGTTAACAAAGGGCCTCCTGAACAAACTGAAAGATGTAGGACAGCGGTTCTCAACCTGTGGGTCGCAACCCCTTTGGGGCCCCGGGGGGGGGTGTCAAACGACCCTTTCACAAGAGTCGCCTAAGACCATCAGGAAACACATATACTCTACAATCATAAAGTAGCAACGAAAATTATTTCGTGGATGGGGGTCGCCACAGCATAAGGAAATGTATCAAAGGATCGCGGCATAAGGAGGGTTGAGAACCACTGATGTAGGACTTATTTCAAAGTAAAAATAAAAATGTCTAAACTTTTAAGCCAACATTTCCTAATTTAATCAGTCTGTAATCTGTTTCAAGCAGACGTGTTTTCGTAATTAGCACGTCACTCTCTCGGTTCATAAATTTCCCAAACACTGCCACATTCAATCATGCAAGGGGAGCCCACACCCCCAAGGACCAACTGGTGCCTTTGCTAACAGCCCTTGTGTTATAATTGTTCTTGGAGAGACGCCAATGCAAAGTTCGGGGGGACTATTTTTTTCAACTACTCGACTGTTGTCCACCACACAACACTAGAAACATAACCGTAAATTTTTTTATTTTCTTTTTAAGTTCTAAATGAGAAAATACTATTAATGCTACATCACCACACATACATACATCCATACACACACACATAAACACACACACATAAACGCCCTCCTCCCCCCTCCCCACACGCACGTCTATAACCATGTTGACTACTTCCCCCTCCTCCCCCACCCCCACGGGTTTAAACTGGACACAGGAATTTGGCATTCAAGAACAATGGTCCATTAGCATTCCAGGACAATGGCCGGCCTTGTCCTCAGAGACTTGCGGCACCAACACGGTGCATTCTAGTTTTGTAGTACCAAGCTACGCAGCAATGCCGCTCAAGTCGACGTTTATTTTTGGAGGGAAGATTCTGCCGATGCGCGTTGAAGATGCGCGTTAGTTCATGACCTCTAAATGCAGAGGGGTAAAAATCTTCATTTTTTAAATTTAATACAAAAAGAGGAAAAAGTCGCGGTCCATAAGATGCTTCTGCTGGGATAGTTAACTGCTGTGTTGATTCTCATATTTTTAAAAAGCGTGATTTAATAACTAGTATGCATGTCTTGAAAGATAGAAGGAGAGAGGGAGAGATAGAGATAGAAGAGAAAGTGGGATCTAATTAGAGAGGCAGTTTGAGAGTGTTTGCGAGAGAGAAGATATATATATATATATATATATATATATATATATATATATATATATATATATATATATATATATATATATATAGCAAATGGACTATAACGATGTTTTGTTTTCATGCGGAGTTGATTTTTACAGTTTAGCATTATCTGGTATGCAAATTCGGGCTATGACTCGCGCCAGTAGTGAGCCTGCTTCACCAACAAATGGTGGAGTGATGTGCCAATAGTGAGCCTGCTTGCCCAACAAATGGTGGAGCGACGTGTCAACAGTGAGCCTGCTTACCCAACAAATGGTGGAGCGACGTGCCTACAGTGAGCCTGCTTACCCAACAAATGGTGGAGCGACGTGCCTACAGTGAGCCTGCTTACCCAACAAATGGTGGAGCGACGTGCCTACAGTGAGCCTGCTTACCCAACAAATGGTGGAGCGACGTGCCAACAGTGAGCCAGCTTACCCAACAAATGGTGGAATGCTGTGGGTGTACATTAACCACCGACGAAATATAAATAGCAGACCATAAGAAGACGATCCCATTCCTTATATTTTAATACATGTAAAAAGCGTTGACAAAATAACAACGATAAGCTTCGATAAAAGGGAATTAGCACACATGTTACGTTATATTTTCTTACGTCACACTGATATTGTTTAACATACATTTAACACGTCAGCCCAAATAAAGATCAAACAAAAATGTCCACAGACAGATCCAACCCAAAAAATAAAAAGACAATAATTATATCTCTGTCTGTCCCTTATGACATTTCACTTCCTTTTGAAACAGAGATCAGGAGAAAATTGTAGATGAAAAATGTTCTGTGAGGTTTCCCCAGCACAAAGCGTGCATTGCTCCGGAAGATCTTCTTTGAAGAGGAGAACGGATTTGCCGTGGGAAATTCAGAGGTCTTTTGAAATATCAGAATAAGCCCTGCCCAAAAGAAAGCTTTTCAAATTGGGATTTCAGGAATTAACTGCTTCAGATTTTGAATACAAAGTGAAATATTAATTAACGCCCATCTAGATTGCACACTGCTCTATAAAAAAAAATGAATTGTAATTTTGGTTTTAAAATTTTTAAATTCCAGTTCTATCAACGTAGTCAAAGAACGAATTTGTATGCTAAGAAACGACAAACCCTTTTGCGTCATGGGCAATTGCAAACTGCTGAAAATTTGTTCATTTGCTCCATCCTCCCATGAACTCATTGCCAACGATTCACGATATCTCTTATATATACACCTATACCTCGCTATACGGCCGCTCTTTATACGGCATTTCGCTATTGCGGCCTTTTTAAATTGTGGCACTTTTTCGGTTTACGGCCCACGATGTTTCATTATAAGGCCAATAGATAGCCTCTCTTTAGTTTCAGCATCTCCCCTTAGGCGGCTCTGCTTTAGTAGTCTGCCTTATTTCCTGTGCTATCCCACCTTATTCATATCATGTGACTCTGTAAGTTGACGTGTTTGTTCCTGTTTCTTTTCTGGTTGGGTTTTGTTTCTGTTTTGTTGGTTTGGATTAATTGGTGAATTGTAAGCAAGGCGAAGCAGGCAACTTTGCACCAATATTTTCAACCGGGTCAATCCACAGCAGCGGAAAGTGAGGATGGCAGATGATTGTTCGTGTTAATGTTCATCAGATTATAAAGTTTCTAAACATTTTATTGTATGTATAAATATGTGCATATGATTTCTTTTATTTTTTAATTTATATGTTTATTTTTTTAATTTCTGTTTACTATTACAATGTTTTGTACTTTTATTTTTATAGGAAATGAAAAGAATAAAATGATTTATGAACTAACGACTATATTATTTTTTACAAAAATTGGAACAGATCCAATTAAATTTGTATGGGTTTATATCAAATTATTGATTCATTATACGGTTTTTCGCTTTACGGCCAACTTTTCCGGAACGTATCTAGGCCGTAAAGCGAGTTATGGGTGCAGTGTCGTAGCGAGCTTGACTCGCGCCCGGGGCACAATACCTTTTTAGCGCCCCCCCCCAATACCTTTTTAGCGCCCCCCCCCCTATTCGAAAACCATACAATATTATAGTAAAATATACCATTTGGCGCCCCTTTGTGAGGAGGGCCCGGGGCATGATTCCCCCTTGCCCCCCTCATTACGCCACTGTATGGGTGTATTACGCTTCTGGTGTGACGCGTGGACTGCTTCCATTTTCGGCTGCTACCTAACAAGTTGGCTGCTTCCTGTTCAGCGTATTCGGTATTGAGAGATAGTCGAGACGATATAGTTGGTTCATACAGTGACCGTTTTTAATTTTAAAGTCACAATAGCCAAAAGATGAAAATATGTGATTGCATAGAAGTAGGATACACTTTGAATCATTGCACTTACACTGCAGGCCCTACAATATATTCACAGCATCTCCCATCAATTCAAAATCTTGTGTGCAAAATCATCATCTACACTCACCGTTTTTTACCATGGCTGCCCAACACCAAAACTGTTGTGCTACCACATGACCCAATCAAAAACCCTCTGATTGGCCAGTCGTTATAAGTTCCACTACTCTGTATTGTATGCCCGGGGGGGGGGGAGGTTTACTATAGCTATTGTCTCCCATTTGTGGTTCACACATTTATAATGATATCTACTGACATATATATATGATATTATTCCATGATATTATGCGTGTCTTACGCTGACCATCTCGTCGTTAAACAATAATGGCTATTTTGCCATTTTTTCATAATTTTAAAAAATGTATTTTTGTTTTCAATTTATACAACCTTCTACAGTGTGGGGTAAGGTATTTCATAATGTGATCCCCCCCCCCCCCGCGACCACACAGTACATTCAAAATAACGCCCCCCCTACCCACAGACCACACAGTACATTCAAATGAACGCCCCACACAGACCACACATTTCTTTCAAACGAACGCACCCACAGACCACACAGTACTTTCAAATGAACGCACCTACAGACCACACATCACGTTCAAACTCCTTAAGCCGTACGTCATAGTCATAGTCGTAGTCGTACTCGTAGTCATAGTCATAGTCGTAGTCATTCATACGAATGAATAAAGCAGTCATTCTCCCAACCAACCAAGACACGCTTGCTCTTGAATTCATCTTGAAATATTATCTCCCCCTGCCCCCCAACCATTGCAATTTTTTTTAAGCTATACAGAATATAATTTCCCCTTTTGGCGCGCTCATTTAAAAGTAAGCTGCATCGGTGATGATACTCGGGACGGACAAACATCTGGTGTGAAACGGCCTGCCACCACACGTGCCCCCGGAATTAACCCCTGGACGTCATACAAATAAGGGGTTACTGTCTTGAGTCAATCGATGGGAGTTTATTTGGGGCCAAAAATGTGTCTAGTCTGACAAATGCGCCCCTGCAATGGGGAAAGATGAAACAACGTCAACGGCTCACGCATTATTTGATCAGTAGTGGATTCAATGACGTCAGTGGCAATTTGTTTCCGGAGAGCTTGTATACAAATCAAACATCTCCTCATCACCATGTGGCATTTGATGGCTGTCATTTGTCATTTTATGGCGCTACTTGTCATCTCTGCCACACATGAACCTGCTTTGATAATCTTAAGCTGATTATACACCACTGATCAACAGCCTTAAATTATCTTCCCCCTAATTATCTGCCTTTAATCATTGGCCCCATGATTATCTTCCCCTGGACATATAACCCGACGAAGACACGGGATGTAGACTGTAAACAAAAGGCGTCACCAGGGTTACAGGGTCATTATGGAATTGTCACGTGGGGTAAGACTAGAACACGTAGATCAACAGGTACTATATTTGGGGCTTTCCGCGGTTGTTGTTTTTTTTTTTTGGGGGGGGGGGGTGTGGGTGGTTACAGGGTATGTTTAAAAAAAAAGTATTCTAATAACATTTACTGTGACTTGATTCTTTTAAAGTGTGGGCGTTGGAATAACATTCTAGTTATACATTTGGATATTTGAAAAACATTCTAGTTATACATTTGGATATTTGAAAAACATTCTAGTTATATATTTTGATAATTCAATAAAATTATAGACATAAAATAGAGAACAATAACTTGAATAGGATTCGAATCGACGAAAGTTGCTTCATAAGAGCGACACCCGAACTAACCAAGAATACCCGTTGCAGCGAATGCTATGTTAGTTCCGACCTACAGACTCGAGTTCGGCCATCTACCTGGTATTGTATACGTCACTCGGTTTCCAAGAATTGTATTGACATCAGGTATGAGAGTAAGCTGTGAACGGCCGTAATGGGAGGTTGGGGGCGGGGCAGGCAATATGCTGTCAGCCCTGGTGGCTCTTTCTCCGTGCTAATGGGGTGGGTGGCATTATTTTTAACCCCCCCCCCCCACTTGCATATCCCTCTGTTACAAAAATCTAAACTTTTCGAACGAAACCGAAGCTTAAAGCCTTTTCTCAGAGCAAAGAATATACATGGAGAGAAAGGGCTCTCTGAGCAAAGAATATACATGGAGAGAAATGGCTCTCTGAGCAAAGAATATACATGGAGAGCAAGGGCTCTCTGAGCAAAGAATATACATGGAAAGAAAGGGCTCTCTGAGCAAAGAATATACATGGAGAGCAAGGGCTCTCTGAGCAAAGAATATACATGGAGAGCAAGGGCTCTCTGAGCAAAGAATATACTTGGAGAGCAAGGGCTCTCTGAGCAAAGAATATACATGGAAAGAAAGGGCTCTCTGAGCAAAGAATATACATGGAGAGAAAGGGCTCTCTGAGCAAAGAATATACATGGAAAGAAAGGGCTCTCTGGGCAAAGAATATACATGGAGAGAAAGGGCTCTCTGAGCAAAGAATATACATGGAGAGAAAAGGCTCTCTGAGCAAAGAATATACATGGAAAGAAAGGGCTCTCTGAGCAAAGAATATACATGGAGAGCAAGGGCTCTCTGAGCAAAGAATATACATGGAGAGCAAGGGCTCTCTGAGCATAGAATATACATGGAAAGAAAGGGCTCCCTGAGCAAAGAATATACATGGAAAGAAAGGGCTCTCTTAAAATGGGAGATGGGGGGTGGGGGTGTGGTGTTTTTTTGAAGTTCTTTATTTTTAATTTTTTTTTTTATTGCGATTTCAAAACCTTAGCTCCGCAATGTTCATCGTGTCTCGAAGCAGACGTCACGGAACTTTTAAGGGTTAAAATAAGAGACGACTCGGACCAACCTAAACGTCTGGCTACAATGTCGTCTGTGGCCCAATCGTAGAGCTGAGAGTATGATGTCGGATTCGTGGAGTAAGAGTTGATGATTTTTGAATGTCTGGAGATGGTTTGCAAAAAAAAAAAAAATGAGATGGAAATATTATACTTATAAAAAATTTCGGTGTACTATTTTTGATATCTATGAATATATTTTTGTAATGAAAACGAGGCCATTGTTTCACTACTGAGTTGAATTCCTAAATCTCTACTCGGAGTCGCCGCCGGCAGCGAAGACGTCTGCGATCACAATGTTTAATTCATCTTGTCTCGAGTACTCGAACTACTTGCCTATTAAGTGGCTCTCCGTGTTCTCGCATTTATTAGTCACAAGTGCTCAAAGTTGGGTTCAAATTCAAGTGGTTGGGTTTTGGGGAGGGGGGGTTGCGCGAAAGGTTGGTAAAAAAAATTTGAGCCTGAATAAAGCAGAAATGTCCCCTTCAATAATTGGTCTCAGCATCTTTAACTGTTCGGAAATCTCTAATGTTGTGTGAACCACTCTCTCTCTGAGTGTTTTACCACTCTCTCTACCTTGAGTGTTTAACCACTATCTCTCTGTTTAAACTTTATCTCCCTTAGTGCTTAACCTCTCTCTTTCTCTGAGTGTTTACCCACTCTCTCTCTCTCTCTCTCTCTGAGTGTTTAACCAATCTCTCTCTCCCTGAGTTTTTAACCCCCCTCTCTCCCTGGGTGTTTAACGACTATCTCTCTCTCCCTGAGTATTTAACCACTCTCTCTCGCTGGGTGTTTAACCACTATCTCCCTGAGTGTTTAAAAAGTGAATAAAAATAGTAAGTTTTTTTTTTAATATGCGCTAGAGCTCAGCACGTGATCACATACGAAGTTGTTCAAGCTGCAACATAAAACTGTATACTTTCAGAGAACACTATCTGACAGCGGTTCCCATATGAAGTAATTCCCTTCGCTACAATAGCATTTCCCGCCCTACTTCGTGTTACGCTCATTTGTCCAGGGCATGGGGATGACGGGTTTTTCGTCACTTTAAATTTGATTTCAGCAGCTGAGTGTGGTCGCCATACCAAGGCTGTGGTTGTTATGCAGGGCCGGCCTTAGGCCACTGCAACCTATGCGGCCGCAGTGGGCCCCGCACTTTCATAGGCCCCGCGCAAATTTATTTTCTAATACAAAATCTTAATGTTCACTTATTATCCTTATCCCTACCCAGACTGGGCCTATTTTCTAATACAAAATCTTAATGTTCAGTTATTATCCTTATCTCTACCCAGACTGGGCCCCGCACTTTATTTTCTAATACAAAATCTTAATGTTCACTTATTATCCTTATCCCTACCCAGACTGGGCCTATTTTCTAATACAAAATCTTAATGTTCACTTATTATCCTCATCCCTACCCAGACTGGGGCCCGCGAAATCCGTTTCGCATAGGGTACCGCAATTGTTAGGGCCCTGTTGTTATGGGAAAACAAGTGAACACAAGGAAATAGTCATTTGCAATGCAACAGAAAATAAGAAAAACAACACAGTGCTTATAAGTTATTTGGGTAAGGATAGTGTGTCCATGAATTGAAAGCTATTTAATATTTGACTTTTAACCCCCTCCCCCCATACACACCGCAAAACAGCATTGCGGTACGTACTGACTTATTCGATCTGGAGAAGTCTGATTGGAATAGTGGTATTCCTAATGGTGAGGGGGTCTTAAGGGTCTTAGCAAAACACGTTTTGTGATAAGACTTGACGTAGCGATTCCTGCTTTACGTCACTGAATACGATCGGACGCTTTGAACGTCAAATTATTATATTCTTTAATGGTGCAGCGTTGTCGAAAAAAGTAAATAGTGCAGCTATGACGTAGTGGTGCTGGTGCTGCGACGAAACATCCCAACGGTAGAATAGGTCATATTTATGTTTCGTGTTTTCTTTACAGCAGTGGCTCTCAACTTTCATAATGCCGCCACCCTTTCATACAGTTCCTCTTGTTGTGGCGACACCCCCAACTACACAATTATTTCCTTTGCTGCTTCGATACTGTAGGAAATTAGTAAAACACAGTAAGGGTAAACCTGATAAAAGGAACGCAACAAAACAACGAACGTGTCGGCAGGAAGCCTTCATCAGCGAACAAACAGAAACACGAATAAAATTAAAAAATGTATCAAAAAATATATAATATAGCACTTAGCTCAGAAATAGTATCCAAGAGGGCAGCAGAAGATAAGTGACTTATCTTTTGCTGCCCTCTTGGATACTATTTCTGAGCTAAGTGCTATATTATATATTTTTTGATACATTTTTTAATTTTATTCGTGTCACCCCCTCCCCCCCCCCTCCCTCATTTCGCACAGTCCTGTCTGGTAGCCCCACGTTCCACACCAGTTATCACACATGCAATTCTTAGCAATTATATACACACGTTAATTTCGTTGTTTCCTAAACTAAACGTTATCGGGAAATCTTGGCTTAGCCTCTTTTTTTTTTATTAATTTCTTTCTTTTAATTTTTCTTTTTTTTTTTTTTCTTTTCTTTTTTTTTTTTTTTTTTTTACAAAAACTATAAAGAAGAAATCAAAACAAACTAAGTGAAAAAAAAAAAAAGACAGAAAAAAGAAAGGAGAAAAAAGATAAAAAAACACTCTTACAAAGTTGCCGAAAAATATTTTCTTTACGAAAATACAATGATCTATGATTTGAGAACAAACAAAGCAAGTCACGTTACTAAGCCTCTGTAAATGGAATCGATGCGACTGAAAGCATCTCTGCTGTACTTGGGATAAAGAGAACCTGTGACACCCTCCCCCCCCCCTCCCCCCCAGGCTTCGTGTGCTTGCCGTGGGCTCACCCCCGGCACGGAGCGCGTCACGTGGCAGCACGAGAGGCAACCCCCGGGTCATGACAATGAAAAACAGACCTGACCTGTAATCCATTGCGAGCGCCAACGGGGTGTTCGCGTGACGATAAGGACTTTAGGCGCCAGGGGCGAAATAACGGACATAAGCCCTGGGACAACACAGGCAGTCGATGTGTGGGGCTAAGGCTTTGTGTGTGTGTGGGGGGGGGAATAGAATCGTTGAGCTCCGTCCAGCATTGAGCTCCGTCCAGTGTTAAGCACTGTTCCGCTTATTTTGAACTGTCCTAATAAATATAAGAGTTTCGTTAAAATGAAGCAATGGTGTAACGAAAATCCAAAGACGATGTTATGTGTTGGGAATTTTGTAAGGAGGTTATGGTTAAACTTAAACAGAACAAATTGGGTGGTTGGCTATGGAAATATGTGTGTGGGGGGTGGAGGGAATAGCGGCCTTCATCAGGTGATGTGGTTGGCTACATATGGAGAGATGTTGGCTAAATTATGGGAGATGGTTGGCTGCTTCTTGGTAGGTGTTGGCAACAATAGGGGTGGTGGTTGGCTGAAGATGTGGAGATTTGGGATACTTTAGGGGAGGTATTGGCTACATCTTGGAAAGTGTTGGGTACATTAGGTGGGGGTGGTTTGCTGACGCTGTGGAGGCATTGGCTACATCTAGAGAGGTGGTAAGCCACATTTGGGGTAGAGTTGGCTACACTATGGGAGATTTTGGCTACAATGGGAGAGACGTTGGCTACATCGAGATGGGGGGTGGTGGCTACGATAGGGGAGGTGTGGCTACAAAGATAGATGTGCGGTGGTAAAATTAGTTCTTTCTCGAGTCACCAATGCTGTTCTGTCTTGTGTAGGTATTTTCACTTCTATTAAAACAACGGACATGCCAAAAGAGAGTAATTTGTAAATTCAATATTGCCCTACAGGCAGTGGCCTATCCCTCAAAGAATGACAACGGGGAGCTTGCACACTGACAGGGGCACCAAAGTCTTAAAACGTTTTACAAAACCTTAACCCACTAGAATACATTCGTCCCTCAATAATTTCCGGAGATCGCAGAGTTAATGAAAATTCTGTCACGCCCCTTGAAACGAGATCGGTATACAATAGTCTGCTTTGTGCTCAGTGCCGCTTCTGTCGATTGTTTGTCAGTTGCTACGCAGTGGCGTAGCGAAAGGTGGATCATGCCCCGGGCGCTACTCACAAACGGGCGCCAAATGGTATATTTTACATATAATATTGTATGTTTTTCGAATAAGGGGGGGGGCGCTAAAAGGTATTAGAGGAAGTGTAACAGAACACATTTAGGTGAGAGATCTAATACAGGCACAATTGTACGGACCAGAGGAAAAGAGTGGGTCAAGTGAGAGATCTTATACAGGCACAATTGGATGGACCAGAGGAAAAGAGTGGATCAAGTAGGAGATCAAATACAGTCACAATTGGATGGAGCAGAGGAAAAGAGCGGGTCAAGTGAGAGATCTAATACATGCACAATTGTACGGACAAGAGGAAAAGAGTGGATCAAGTGAGAGATCTAATATAGTCACAATTGGATGGACCAGAGGAAAAGATCGGGTCCAGTGAGAGATCTAATACAGGCACACTTGGATGGACCAGAGGAAAAGAGCGGGTCAAGTGAGAGATCTAATACAGGCACAATTGGACGGACGAAAGGAAAAGAGTGGGTCAAGTTAGAGATCTAATACAGGCACAATTGGATGGAACAGAGGAAAAGAATAAGTCAACTTCGATTGTTCGTAAAGAGGAGGTGGCCGGTTTTAACAAGCGAATGGGAACATGACATTCATGCCATGTGGTGTCAAGGTTCCAAAAGTCTGAATCAGTTTTGTTTTTCCAAGTTCACACGGTTCGGTCTGTTTGTAAAAGACACAATGGAGAGCACAGATCACCCGAGCCCTTTTGGTCACTTCTACTGAGGTGTTTTGCGATGGGACGCCGCCTATCGTGTGCCATATTACGAAGGTATTCGGTGAGTCCTTCAGAGAGGCGGCGTCCAGTGGCACCTAGATACGCCATAGGCGAGTGGGTGCAGTCTGGGTCGATACTTTCACCTGTGAAAAGAATCAAATTGGTGGTTGGGACAGCGTTTGAGACACTTTGAGAAAAATGTCACGACCTATTGTGGATGGCATGAGACAATCAACGCATGGATATACTTTGAGAATGATGTCATAACATATGGTGGATGGCATGAGACAAGGCGAATCAAGGCATTAGAAATGTTGACATCTTGACATACATTATGAAGATTTAAAAAAAAAAATTAGTTGCATCCTCATTCAAACGGAGATCAGAAATTTTCAATGTATTGTCTTGTGTGGTCTTTGCTATGGCTCGCAGAACTTTAAGACCATGATCCCATTCAAACGACAGCTTGACGTGTTCCGTACTGCATGCATACGCAGCGTCATTAGAATTTTCTGGACAAATACATAGACAGTGCCTTATATTTAATATATACTTAAGGTTAAATGAAAATAACATGATGTTATTAATGGTTACTAAAGAATTCTCCGGCGCTTTCTATTTCACTAAATAATTAATTGTGACCAAACAGCACACAAGCTCAGCGGCGTAGCTAGTGTTTTTGGCGCCCGGGGGCAAGATTCATTTTAAAGCGCCCTCTTTTCCTTTTTTCAACTCTCAAACCCATTATTTTCATCAATAACATCATATCAAAGCACATTTTGGCGCCCCTAACTAGCTGGCGCCTGGGTAAATCTGCACCCATTGCCCCCCTACGCTACGCCTCTGCACAAGCTGCAATCTCAATATACTCAGACATTGAATTATTCGATTCGCATACATTATATATTTATATCGATATTCGTACAGTAGATATGTCAATATTCATACAGTAATTAACTCGGTTTTCATACATTAATTATTTCGATGATCGTGCAGTAAATAAGACGTCCATTATTTGACTTGTATTCCCCTGCGATATTGTATGACAGCTCTCTACTTTCACACAAACAAGTAATGGGGTTGGAATCGTGGGTCGTGCGTCAACAGCTGCCAAACTGAAAGTGGAATACTGAAAATAAAAAAATTAATCCAGCTATATTGTTTTTACATTTTTTAAAAAAAGCTTGAGTAACGTAATAGGTTCCGTCAAACCATTTTTCATATTTTATTTCATAATCTTTGAATACCTATGGTCGTGACTGTCAATTTGCGTGCTAAAATACCAAATACAAAATATTGATCCAGCTCTAGTATGTTTTTAAAAAAAAACACACACACAAACACAACCGTTGCAATATTGTAATAGGTTCCGTCAAACCATTTTTCACATTTTATTTCATAATCATTGAATACCCTCTCCTTCGTGACTGTCAGATTGCGTGCTGTCCTGTCACACGCCTGAAGTTGACATCGTTACGGAAGACGCTGCTCTTGCCTAGATAACAAAACTTCAAACATAAATCCATTGTGATTGTAGTTTCCATTAGTGGTCGGGACACATTTAAAGGTGAGCAGTATGATTCCTGACATAAAGCCGTGGGTAGGAGCCATTTCCTCCCCATGTGGGTGCTGGCCAGACTTTCTAAACAAGACCGGATTTGCTTTTTATTTATTTATTATTATTATTATTTTTTTTTTTTTTTTGAAATAGAAAAATGGCATCCATGCTTTGAATAATCCAGTTTGCCATCGGCCGATTCTCTCGGTGATCAATTAGGTTGTTTGATTGAATTACACGAAAAATAACTCACTTCCGGAATCGGGATGATTATTTCCCTTGGCGCAGCTAAACGCTTCTACATGGCTAAGGATAAATATCTACATTACGCTGGGTGGTAGACAGAACAATATAAGAAATAATACGAGCGGACAAAACCGTCGAGCAAAATGTTTAAGTCTCAGCGCTTATTGGTCTGATCATGGGAGATATTTGTACCATTTAAAAAAAATGGTGCCGGACATATCTGCCATTCTAAAAGTATTTTACAGAATCTGGTGAGTTATTTCAGTATAATAACAACATGGGAATGTGATCACAATGTCTAGAAAGTGTGTCAACCCCTTGAAACATTTCGTGTCTTTTCTCTAAGATTTAAAAAATTTGTATATGGCTAGACAGGGGTAGATAGTACTTGTGTAGGTGAGGTCAAGTTTTCACCAATTGTTGTTTTTAAAGATACATTATACGCGTTCAGTATTTGCTAATTTGTATGTGAAGTGCAGTGAGCCCAGCACTAGCCTGGGATACTGCGCGATATAAAAGCACCTAATAATAATAAAATCAAGGGTCTTGATATCTACTTAAAATTCGTATTCACTAAATTTTGTTTTTTAAAAAATTGTGTTAACATTTATTTTCTATTTACTTTAAAATTATTTCTTCTAAACATAGTCGAGAGCCGTATAGACACACATGAGACCATTTGATCTCGGGCTTGTGGCTAGTAGCAAAGAAGCCCCCGTAAGGCCAGAGACCCGCATGGGCGCCATTTGTTTTAACATATTGCAATGAAATATGGGGAGGGACATCCGGGAGTGATGGGCAGCCCAATAAAAAAAAGAAAAAGACCATTGGTTCCTAATCCTTTCTGGACACACCTTTACCCCATAGCGCATAAAACATTAGATTTCATGTGTGTTACGTAACGTGGTAAGATTTAAATAATAATGCTTGGTTTGTACCGGTACAATATTGAAGAAGATATAATGTTGTAAAAAAGGTACCAAGATGAAAACGAATCTACACATGCACAGCAAAAGTTAGTGAAAAAATCTCTGTCTCCTATAGCAAATATATCTCGTTGTAAATGATAGCACACCCTCAAAATATCTCTCCTCTGATATTCCTTCCCGTCGCTTGAAATATATAGGCTGTTTCAAAGATATTTCTCGAAAGGAATTACACCTTGTTTCCCTTTCCAGGTTTCTCCAGATTTTTTTTACAGAATTCTAAGGATACAGACTATTAATTTTATTTAATTGCAAACTAGGTCAATGTGTAGTAGGTGACCATCAGTGTCTCGTGTGCCCCGCTGTGCTCTTTACACGTTTCACGTCGAATAAGTTGTCGCAATTTTCATTGTGTCAATGTCATAGCGCCTACGGTACTCCATGTCCGGGTTTGATTTCAGAGTTTGACGTCTCTTAGATGAGATGCAATCCAAAGTGAACGCGTCCCATGCACCCGGGGCTCTGACGCTGATTGTGCTTGTCTGTGCATTTTGCGGGGGATTGAACTCGAGTCCAGTAACTTGGGACTAACTCAGTTTAGACCACTCGGCAACGTAGGCAGTGAACAGGGTGCTGCTCAAAGTTGACCCCGTGGAAGTCCATCCTCGAGTGCGTTCGGGTTTGATACACTTTTCATATTCTTTTTGCAGTTACCTTGTATTTTAGGTATAGGAAATTAGTAACACTTCAATAGAGCCGACCGCCAGAGCAAGGCAGACTTTTCAATATGTGCGATCGGGGCTAGCACAAACACATCCGGCCGGGTGAATTTGGAGCACAAGCTTATCTTGACCTATGGCACATTGCCCCCATATGGTATGAATGTCATGTCCCTATTCACTGTTTGAACCTTGCTCCGCCCCTCCAAGTCAAGACCTATAGCAGTGGACTTACTTCTCCTCTTTTGTTTCCCTCTTCCCTATTTTACATTTCTCCCACTTACTTTCTGTCACAAATCCTTTGCCGCCCTCTTGGACACTACTTCTCAGCTAAGTGCTATATTATTATTTGTTTAAACTTTTTTGATATTTCAATTTTTTTTTCGTTTTTTTCTGTTTGTTCACTGATGAAAGCTTCCTGCCGACACGTTCGTTTTTTTTTGTTTTTGTGTTGCGTTCCTTTTATTAGGTTTAACCTTACTGTGTTTTACTAATTTCCTATTGTGCTAACCTGATTGCAGTCTCTCCCCTTATTACCCTCCTTCAGGTATACCTGGACCTACCGATACCTGTTTGCAGTAATCCCAAGATTCTGCAGCTTATGCACTACACCAACGTGCTACACTTTATAGTATTCCTGCTGGAAGTCAAGGAACGCCGCCAAGGTGTGATTTCACTTTTGGAGTTCACGTTACATGACGTGGGCAAAACGGAATATCTTGTTGCATCGGCTGGCCAACTTTTTTGTTGCAGCCTTGCGTCGTGTGTAACCTCTTACTTCTCTATGGAAACAAACAAAGATGTGCATTTACCCTTAGTTCGGCTATTTTTCCCCCACACACGATGTTAAGGATATCGGGCTACAGCTCGACGATCGGTTGACTGGTTTGCCTTCTTTGGTCATGTGAACATTTGTGGCTCCTTTCCTACCCTATCGGCAATATTCTTGTGTCCAGGTCTTTCGGACTAGTACAGCTTCCCTCGCCTGTTTTCTTAAATGTATAAGCATTTTATTGTGGAATCTGTCTTGACGTGATGCTTTGGCCGCGGCCTGCACTTTTCGAATGCGGTTTAAAATCCTTGCATAGTGAAAAGCCGTTAAAATCTCTTGGCAGGGACCTATTTGTCATTCGTCACCGACGCAGGAGAGGTTCGCCCCCCCCCCCTCCCTTTTCCACGAGCAAGCAGTGTTATGAACAATGTCGCTGTGCCATCTCTACAGATGCCAACCTGCGCGTCGACCTTTTCTCTCACAACGACGCATAGGGTATTAGAAGGTCGATTCCGAGACCTGGGTTGTGCGATCACAATTGCATGGCCATGAGACAGAGAGAATTAACAGAAATCTTTGTCTCCTTAAGGGCCTGAGATTTAGGTCTCTCAGGCATGTTGTCCATGTTGTCTTTCTGACTTTGGCATGCTATGCCGTGTTTATTTTTTTATTTTTGCTTCAGGCGGTGGTCATTTCCTTGGGGGTATTCTTTTATCCCCGGCGCCAGGTAGATGCAAAACACTTACTGACGAGAATGTAAATTTGCGCTTGTTGGTTGTGGTCTTATTTTAAATTATTCCATAATGGAGAACATTTAGATATATTTAAATGTTTTTTGTTGAAACAGTAGTTGGCAGCACTGGTACACTCTCTCCTACATAGTTAACAGTGCCGTTCTACCATCTCTTTACAGAGCTAACAGCGCCGTTCTACCATCTCTTTACAGAGCTAACAGCACCGTTCTACCATCTCTTTACATAGTTAACAGCGCCGTTCTACCATCTCTTTACAGAGCTAACAGCACCGTTCTACCATCTCTTTACATAGTTAACAGCGCCGTTCTACCATCTCTTTACAGAGCTAACAGCACCGTTCTACCATCTCTTTACAGAGCTAACAGCACCGTTCTACCATCTCTTTGCAGAAATAACAGCACCATTCTACCATCTCTTTACAGAGCTAACAGCACCGTTCTACCATCTCTTTACATAGTTAACAGCGCCGTTCTACCATCTCTTTACAGAGCTAACAGCACCGTTCTACCATCTCTTTACAGAGCTAACAGCACCGTTCTACCATCTCTCCTACATAGTTAACAGCACCGTTCTACCATCTCTTTACAGAGTTAACAGCACCGTTCTACCATCTCTTTACAGAGTTAACAGCACCGTTCTACCATCTCTTTACAGAGCTAACAGCACCGTTCTACCATCTCTCCTACAGAGTTAACAGCACCGTTCTACCATCTCTTTACAGAGTTAACAGCACCGTTCTACCATCTCTTTACATAGTTAACAGCACCGTTCTACCATCTCTTTACAGAGCTAACAGCACCGTTCTACCATCTCTCCTACATAGTTAACAGCACCGTTCTACCATCTCTTTACAGAGTTAACATCACCGTTCTACCATCTCTTTACAGAGTTAACAGCACCGTTCTACCATCTCTTTACAGAGTTAACAGCACCGTTCTACCATCTCTCCTACAGAGTTAACAGCGCCGTTCTACCATCTCTTTACAGAGTTAACAGCACCGTTCTACCATCTCTCCTACAGAGTTAACAGCACTGTTCTACCATTTCTCCTACAGAGTTAACAGCACCGTTCTACCATCTCTTTACAGAGTTAACAGCGCCGTTCTACCATCTCTTTACATAGTTAACAGCACCGTTCTACCATCTCTTTAAAGAGCTAACAGCGCCGTTCTACCATCTCTTTACAGAGCTAACAGCACCGTTCTACCATCTCTCCTACAGAGTAAACAGCACCGTTCTACCATCTCTTTACAGAGTTAACAGCGCTGTTCTACCATCTCTTTACAGAGTTAACAGCGCCGTTCTACCATCTCTTTACAGAGTTAACAGCGCCGTTCTACCATCTCTTTACAGAGTTAACAGCGCTGTTCTACCATCTCTTTACAGAGTTAACAGCGCCGTTCTACCATCTCTTTACAGAGTTAACAGCGCCGTTCTACCATCTCTTTACAGAGTTAACAGCGCCGTTCTACCATCTCTTTACAGAGTTAACTGCGCCGTTCTACCATCTCTTTAAAGAGTTAACAGCACCGTTCTACCATCTCTTTACAGAGTTAACAGCGCCGTTCTACCATCTCTTTACAGAGTTAACAGCGCCGTTCTACCATCTCTTTACAGAGTTAACTGCGCCGTTCTACCATCTCTTTAAAGAGTTAACAGCACCGTTCTACCATCTCTTTACAGAGTTAACAGCGCCGTTCTACCATCTCTTTACAGAGTTAACAGCACCGTTCTACCATCTCTTTACAGAGTTAACAGCACCGTTCTACCATCTCTTTACATAGTTAACAGCACCGTTCTACCATCTCTTTACAGAGCTAACAGCACCGTTCTACCATCTCTCCTACATAGTTAACAGCACCGTTCTTCCATCTCTTTACAGAGTTAACAGCACCATTCTACCATCTCTTTACAGAGTTAACAGCACCGTTCTACCATCTCTTTACAGAGCTAACAGCACCGTTCTACCATCTCTTTACATAGTTAACAGCACCGTTCTACCATCTCTTTACAGAGTTAACAGCACCGTTCTACCATCTCTTTACAGAGCTAACAGCACTGTTCTACCATCTCTTTACATAGTTAACAGCACCGTTCTACCATCTCTTTACAGAGCTAACAGCACCGTTCTACCATCTCTCCTACATAGTTAACAGCACCATTCTACCATCTCTTTACAGAGTTAACAGCACCGTTCTACCATCTCTTTACAGAGTTAACAGCACCGTTCTACCATCTCTTTACAGAGCTAACAGCACCGTTCTACCATCTCTTTACATAGTTAACAGCGCCGTTCTACAATCTCTTTACAGAGCTAACAGCACCGTTCTACCATCTCTTTACATAGTTAACAGCGCCGTTCTACCATCTCTTTACAGAGCTAACAGCACCGTTCTACCATCTCTTTACAGAGCTAACAGCACCGTTTTACCATCTCTTTACAGAGCTAACAGCACCGTTCTACCATCTCTTTACAGAGCTAACAGCACAGTTCTACCATCTCTTTACATAGTTAACAGCACCGTTCTACCATCTCTTTACAGAGTTAACAGCGCCGTTCTACCATCTCTTTACAGAGTTAACAGCGCCGTTCTACCATCTCTTTACATAGTTAACAGCACCGTTCTACCATCTCTTTACAGAGTTAACAGCGCCGTTCTACCATCTCTTTACAGAGTTAACAGCACCGTTCTACCATCTCTTTACAGAGTTAACAGCACCGTTCTACCATCTCTTTACAGAGTTAACAGCGCCGTTCTACCATCTCTTTACATAGTTAACAGCACCGTTCTACCATCTCTCCTACAGAGTAAACAGCACCGTTCTACCATCTCTTTACAGAGTTAACAGCGCCGTTCTACAATCTCTTTACAGAGTTAACAGCGCCAGTCTACCATCTCTTTACAGAGTTAACAGCGCCGTTCTACCATCTCTTTACAGAGTTAACAGCGCCGTTCTACCATCTCTTTACAGAGTTAACTGCGCCGTTCTACCATCTCTTTAAAGAGTTAACAGCACCGTTCTACCATCTCTTTACAGAGTTAACAGCGCCGTTCTACCATCTCTTTACAGAGTTAACAGCACCGTTCTACCATCTCTTTACAGAGTTAACAGCACCGTTCTACCATCTCTTTACATAGTTAACAGCATCGTTCTACCATCTCTCCTACATAGGTAACTGCACCGTTCTTCCATCTCTTTACAGAGTTAACAGCACCATTCTACCATCTCTTTACAGAGTTAACAGCACCGTTCTACCATCTCTTTACAGAGCTAACAGCACCGTTCTACCATCTCTTTAGATAGTTAACAGCACCGTTCTACCATCTCTTTACATAGTTAACAGCACCGTTCTACCATCTCTTTACAGAGCTAACAGCACCGTTCTACCATCTCTTTACATAGTTAACAGCACCGTTCTACCATCTCTTTACAGAGCTAACAGCACCGTTCTACCATCTCTTTACATAGTTAACAGCGCCGTTCTACCATCTCTTTACAGAGCTAACAGCACCGTTCTACCATCTCTTTACAGAGCTAACAGCACTGTTCTACCATCTCTTTACAGAGCTAACAGCACCGTTCTACCATCTCTTTACAGAGCTAACAGCACCGTTCTACCATCTCTTTACAGAGCTAACAGCACCGTTCTACCATCTCTTTACAGAGCTAACAGCACCGTTCTACCATCTCTTTACATAGTTAACAGCGCCGTTCTACGATCTCTTTACAGAGCTAACAGCACCGTTCTACCATCTCTTTACAGAGCTAACAGCACCGTTCTACCATCTCTTTACAGAGCTAACAGCACCGTTCTACCATCTCTTTACAGAGCTAACAGCACAGTTCTACCATCTCTTTACATAGTTAACAGCACCGTTCTACCATATCTTTACAGAGTTAACAGCGCCGTTCTACCATCTCTTTACAGAGTTAACAGCGCCGTTCTACCATCTCTTTACATAGTTAACAGCACCGTTCTACCATCTCTTTACAGAGTTAACAGCGCCGTTCTACCATCTCTTTACATAGTTAACTGCACCGTTCTACCATCTCTTTACAGAGTTAACAGCACCGTTCTACCATCTCTTTACAGAGTTAACAGCGCCGTTCTACCATCTCTTTACATAGTTAACAGCGCCGTTCTACCATCTCTTTACAGAGCTAACAGAACCGTTCTACCATCTCTTTACAGAGTTAACAGCACCGTTCTACCATCTCTTTACATAGTTAACAGCGCCGTTCTACCATCTCTTTACAGAGCTAATAGCACCGCTCTACCATCTCTTTACAGAGTTAACAGCGCCGTTCTACCATCTCTTTACAGAGTTTACAGCGCCGTTCTACCATCTCTTTACATAGTTAACAGCACCGTTCTACCATCTCTTTACAGAGTTAACAGCACAGTTCTACCATCTCTTTACAGAGTTAACATCACCGTTCTACCATCTCTTTACATAGTTAACAGCGCCGTTCTACCATCTCTTTACAGAGCTAACAGCACTGTTCTACCATCTCTTTACATAGTTAACAGCGCCGTTCTACCATCTCTTTACAGAGTTAACAGCGCCGTTCTACCATCTCTTTACAGAGTTAACAGCGCCGTTCTACCATCTCTTTACATAGTTAACAGCACCGTTCTACCATCTCTTTACAGAGTTAACAGCACCGTTCTACCATCTCTCCTACAGAGTTAACTGCACCGTTCTACCATCTCTTTACAGAGTTAACAGCGCCGTTCTACCATCTCTTTACATAGTTAACCGCGCCGTTCTACCATCTCTTTACAGAGTTAACAGCACCGTTCTACCATCTCTTTACAGAGTTAACAGCGCCGTTCTACCATCTCTTTACAGAGTTTACAGCACCGTTCTACCATCTCTTTACAGAGCTGCTCATGAAACACAAGCCAAATCTATTCTCACTTGTAAACTTCAACGAAAACCTGCATTTAAAACAGCATCGCACTCTTCCGCAAGCAAAGTGTTTGTCAAACACGGCACTAGAGCGCCCTTTTTAAACCTGGCGTACTGCCTATCGGGAGGGGAAGAAAAGTGCTCCAGATTCTAAGACTTTTTGTGTTTGTGTGTGTGTTGTCTTTTTGCTATTTCTTAATGTCCCGTCTTACTCCGGTCTCACACAGCTGGGAGAGCAGTCAAAGCATTAAATAAAACACCTTCTCAATTAAAAATTTGGGACCCATCGCTCTTGTAGGGGGGCGAGGGAGGGCGAAGGTGGCCGTCGGGACGACTGCAAGAGATTCCCACACTTCAAATTGATTAATGGATTAAAGCACTTCTTCTTTTTCCGTGGTCATTGCTTACCTCCCGAATCCCACCCTAAACCCGAAATCCATCTTTATTATTATTTTTTTACAGGAACGAGAGTTATCTGTGGCAGCCGTCTTACATCCCTTTGTGTTAAAAATGTGTGTGTGGTTTTTGGGGTGGGAATTTTTGCGCATAAACTACTGATCATAGATACAGAGTCGGATATCTTTGGATTTCTTGAAGATATAATAAATAGTGGAGGAAATAGCAGAACAAGGCGCGTGGGGGCTTGAAATAGAAAGACAGGACAATGAAAGAAGAATGTTTCGGCCAAGAGCCTTACCTCGGGAGGCAGGCAAAAATGAAGAGATTGAAGAGATGCTGCTGTATCTGAATGTTGATGTAGCATCGAAATTTGTTGTAGTTAAGTACGTGAGTTTGTGTTTGTTTGTGTGTTTTCTTTGGTGGGTTATTTTTGGTGGGGCTGGGGGGGCGGGTCGGTGAGCGAAGCATATTATCTTTGTATATCGTAGAGTTAATGACAACCTTTTCCAGGGACGTTTTCTCCCCCCCCCCCCATTTCCGCGGAACTTTTTCATTTTCCTCTTCCTGTTGTCTCTCCGTTCCCTCCTCCTCCCCCCAACCCCCCCCCCCCCCCCAGTTGTCTACCGAGGGCATCGCATGCATAAACTTCAGATTCCGTTTAGGGAATCGGTGACGTCTCCACGGACAATAATACAGTCTGGTCAAAAAAGTGCGCTGGCAATCAGCGGGTGCTGGGACTTGTGTCTTGATAGACAGAAGCAATAGGGGTCTTCTTGATCGTGATCGGGGGGGGGGGCGTAATTTGCCTGGTCTGTTGGGGAAACAACTGCCAGGTTTTTGGGGAAAAGGTTTCTCTAAAAGATTCTGACTTACCGCCCCTTCCCGAAACTCCACCACCGCCTTAAAAAAAGGGGGAAAAAAAGCGGGGGGGGGGGGGGAATAGGAATCGATTCGGCTTTGAATTTTGGACATCTTTAAAAATGCTTTATGTTAAGTTCGATTTTGTTCGTGTGTTTCTTTTTGGCTTGGTGGCAAAATTCTCGGGTCGCTAATCCACCCACTTCCCGTCAACCTATCAAGCTCAAACTTGGCACGTAGACTCGTTTCCTTTGGAAACGTACCGCATCAAATTTTAACCCCAACCAGTCCCCCCCCCCTTCCCCCCAAAAAAACACCGTTTTTTTTTCAATTTTTTAAAAGGGGAAGATGAATGAAATTTGAGGCAAGAAAAATGAGTATCTACCCAAAAGCAACGCGTGTCCCACGTGCGGGTAAGGCTTTCGGGACTGGCAGGCTAACAGCGTACTCGACATGTCCAATCATACCATTGGTCACCTCCGCATGTAAGATCGAACAACAAACAAAAATCCTTATCGTGGAATTAGTGAGGCCTTGGTTGGATTGGTATCAGGGGCGTAGGTAAGGGTTTGGGGGGACAGATGTCCCCGGGCGCCATATTAGTCAGGGGCGCCGAAATGTGCTTTGATATTATTTCATTGATGAAAGTAATGGGTTTGAGGGTTGAAAAAAGAAAGGGGGGCTCTTTAAAATGAATCTTTGTCACCGGGCGCCAAGCTCTCTAGCCACGCCCCTGATTGGCATTTTTAAACCTCATTAAGTTCACGAAATAACAGAGAGTAAATTTAGTGATAAGACATTTTTGTCTCCTGGTTAAGTCATGGCTATTGTATTGTTATTATTTACTGAATACTACCGACCCCTGAATACTACCGAAATAACAGAGAGTAAATTTAGTGATAAGACATTTTTGTCTGCTGGTTAAGTCATTCAGTCGAAGTGTTCTTTCTGTTCAATTGAATTGTCATTATTTACTGAATACTACCGTGCACTTTTAAAAACGTCATTTCGTTCCCTTAAAAGCTCTAACTGCAAACGTTTCTGGAGGATGTAGGTCAGGCGGCTAATATGATCCAGGCGGACTAAATGTTTGGAGACCACAAAAACCCACTCCACCCTTGCTATCAGGGGCGTAGCTAGAGTGTTTTGCGCTCGGGGGGGGGGGGACATGATTCATTATGACGCCTCGATGTCCGACTTATGTCCCGCCGTCTTTTAGTACTGTAACTCCAAAACGATTCGTCCAACCCCTCCCCGCACTCTTACGCATGAAGACCATCTCTCTTTCTCTCTCTCTCTCCCTCTCTCTTTTTCTCCCTCTCACACACAGACAAGAACCACCCAAACACGAACCACTCAGACATGTTTTTCTCCAAGAGCATGGCAACTAGACACTAAGGAGGAAATGCCACCCCGAGTTTAATCTCTTTAATAATTTAGCCCCCTCACCTCATCGCCGAGCGTTGGTGTGTCGTTTCCCTCATACAGAAGTGAGCTCGTTTTTCCGGCGATTATTAAGGAAGTGTTCTCGTGTTTCGGGAAAGGGAAGGACTTTAAGAAGAAGCAGATCATGAGATTTTTTTTTTCTTTTTAAGCTACAAATTTTAAAAAAAAAATCTATTTATTTGTTTTATTTTGTTCTTATTCTTATATTTAAAAAAAAAAATAATTTAAATTCGTTAAAACTCTTCTCTTTCGTTTTTTTAGTCATCAAAAACGATCTATTTAATTTAATGTCTTTTTGTATTTCTTTTTTTTCTCTAAAATTTCTTAATCAGATTAATTTAGGGTATGGCAACCTCAGGAAAAAAATAATTTGGTTCGTTTTGTTTTCTTGCAAATAGTAACAACAGATGCTTACGGGGTGTATTGTAATGAACTCTTGCTGAACTGGACCTAAGTCATGATCCAAGTAGAGGTCTCAGTAAAGTGGACCTAAGTAGGTATTCGCGTAGCGATCTCATGTAATTTGACCTAGGTTGGTATTCATGAAGAGATCTCATTAAATAGGACCTAGGTTGTATCCATGGAGAGGTCTCATTAAATTGGATGCTAATGAATACGGCGTTTAAAATTGAGACATTGCACTTGACCATTATGTAATGTCTTCACAAATTTATTCTCTTTATAATGATTTTTCATTAAAGCACTAAAACATATTTTAATTGCCATTTATTACATGAGACAACAGATGTTTTTTTCTTTGATTATTTTACAACTTAATTCCCAGTCGACCTCAACAATATTCAATTGTCGTTGGGTCGCGTCAGATTGAATCAGGAGGACTACGGGTCCAATGTTATATCAATGTTATAATAGGCCAATATTCACTAGACAAGCCTATAGCTGTGTCGTCAGCTTAAGTACGCGTCTCAGACTCCACGTATAGCACTGTTAATTCTGAAGCTGACGTGACGCAAAAAGGATGTTTCTAATGTGGACACGGGAAACCGATCTTCAGAATACTCCTCGTGTAAAAAAAAAAAAAAAAAAAAACTTGTACAGGCTCCGACCAAATTGTTCCGCGTTCTAGACCCTTAAAGCTTCAAATACAATGCTCACTTTTAAACATTTCAAACAATTTCAAACATTCTTTTAACACAATGTGGTTTTTTTCTCTTCTTCCACTCTTCCCTTCTAGCAGTGCGATGTTTATCACAGGCCATGGCGCGTCATCTGTCTAAACGATCCGCTCCTCCTGTACTGGCTGTGGGTGGATGAAGGCTTCTGCAATGGATTTCTCGTTTTATAAATAACACATGCGGGGCGCTGTGGAAAACAATGGAAGGGTAACTTTGTGAGCAGTGCAAGGTCGGAGTATCGTGCAGGGGAGGAACTTGTTTTTCATTGGTTCCATGGAACATCGACATCACGAGGACGTGGCACTCATCTTTTCGGGATGTGCGGCATGAAACTAATATTTTCATAACTGTGACTTCTAACTTGATTTACGTTTTTTTAAAAAACAAACGGATTAGATGTTACTGGATCTATAGTAAGCGATCGGATTCAACAATAAACTTCGTTGTGGCACTCGCATCTGCCTGGAGCTGTGAGGCTGACCCATGAGTATACAAGCTTGCGTAAGACTTGTGAAATCCGCCAGGACCAAGAGCAGCCACTGACACACAAGATGCCTGCGTCGTGCGGGAGGGGGTCGCAGCGACGCCGCTAGATTCATCTGTGACGCGATAGGACTGCGCAGGAGGGCTTAGCTCATGCCAGGACATTTTCCCTGAGGATATTAACTGGCAAGAAGAAGTTTTCATTTCGAGACATACATTTGTGATATCATGGAACTCTGTATGTCGCATGATGTATATTGATTAATCCGATGGAAATTTTACATGAACCATGTTGTTTCCTTCGCCAAATAGACATCATCAGAAAAACCTCTGGTTTTCTATATTACGGAAAATGTCACAGTAGGATCAGCTTCGCTCTCATTCTCCTGTGAAAGGAAAGTGATTAATTTCTCCCCCCCCCCTCCCTTCCCCAGTTTACATTTCATCCGGAATGTCCTTCTCCGACGTCATCACGTCCACGCGCTCGTCCATCGTGGACAAGTTCGTCTACGTCGTCAACAAAGGCAACGACAGCGCCGCGCTGGCCGGCAGCCGCTACGACAACGTGCTGGACACGACCAGCCAGTCGCACGTCCTGCACCACACGACGCCGACGGACAGCTACGAGAGCGTGACGGACGGCGTGAGCCCCGGCCAGATCAACGCCGTCATCACGATGCTGGTCAGCTTCAGCATCTTCGGCTGCCTCGGCAACGGCCTGGTCCTCTACGTGTTCTCCAAGAAGAGCGACAAGGTCTCGTCGACCATCTTCATCCTCGCCCTGGCCTGGACGGACTTCTTCGTCTGCCTGCTCTTCATGCCGTTCACGGTGGTTATCATCAAGCTGGACGACCGGCTCACGTACGACTTCCTCTGCAAGGCGTTTCATTTCTTCAACACGAGTAACGTGCCCCTGTCTGCTTTCCTCATGGTCGCCATTGCTGTCGATCGGTAAGTGAGCATTTATTTAATTTTTTTTTTTTGTTTCTTGTCCTGCCATTTCTTTAGAATTATCAAGGCATACGAACATTTTTTTTTTGTAGAGTGATGTTAACTATTCAAAAAGCTGTGGTGTCGAAAGTTATTATATTTTAAAACGAAGATGTAATTATTAGCATGAGATTATTTTAGCGCCATTTCGTGGCAACAACGATTTGTTTAAATATCGAAGCAGAATACTTGTTATAGATTTAACAATGTGTGGTAGAAAAGAAGCTAAAGACCGAAATTAACTGACTACATTGGGCTTGGTCACATTGGCTTAGCTGCGGGGTTTCTATACATTGAAGCATTCTCAGCCAACGAAACATAGTTTTTTGTTTTCGTGGGTGATTTGTGGCAAAAATCTAGGCCTGACCCGGGCGGCCCTGAACGTTGCTACGCCACTGCATGGGCAACAAGTCGCCGGACAACGCCCACCACTGGGATGTTTTTAAATGACTTCATTGCACCGAATGATGCAGACAAAATAGATCCCCTAACCCACGACATTATTCACACCAATAAACATACGCTGGGATAAAAACAATGGAGGAAGATGGTTCTCAAAGTCTCGCCCACTGAGTGTCAGAGGAGACACCTTTTGGGGATTTATGAAACTGTGTTTTTTGGAGATATATGAAACTGTGTTTTTTGGAGATATATGAAACTGTGTTTATTGGGGATATATGAAATTGGGTTTTTTGGAGATATATGAAACTGTGTTTTTTGGAGATATATGAAACTGTGTTTATTGGAGATATATGAAACTGTGTTTATTGGGGATATATGAAACTGTGTTTATTGTGGATAAATGAAACTGTGTTTATTGGAGATATATGAAACTGTGTTTATTGGGGATATATGAAACTGTGTTTATTGGGTATATATGAAACTGTGTTTATTAAGAATATATGAAACTGTGTTTATTAGGGATATATGAAACTGTTTATTGGGGGTATATGAAAGTGTGTTTATTAAGGATATATGGAACTGTGTTTATTGGGGATATATGAAACTGTGTTTATTGGGGATATATGAAATTGTGTTTATTGGGGATTTATGAAACTGTGTTTATTGGGGATATATGAAACTGTGTGGGGATATATGAAACAGTTTAAACGAAATATGTGGGTCGTAGATATTATAACAATCATATTAAATACAAGAGGACACTGGGGATTCAATGTAACTTTCATTTCCGTCAGGGGGGACCGATGACAGAGATGGAGAAGCACTGATATACAAAGAAAAAAAACCCCGAGCGTTGTGGATTGTGTAGAATAAAATCTACAACCAGACAGACACAACATGCCGTGGTGGAGATTTGGGGTATAAAAAGGAAGTGGGCGAAAAGCGTGCGGGAACTTGCAGGAAGGTTTCATACGGGCAATCCGGAATGGGGAAATGACTCCCCCCCACAACGACTCATCCCTGGCTCTCGCCCCTTCCCTCCCCCTTTTTAGTGGTAATAAAAAAAACTACTACAGAATAGATGAAATAACTATTGCATATAGTTTAAAATATCGCCTAAGCATTTTTAGAAGGAAATGGCTTTTTTAAAATCGACCGTTTTACGTGATCCATCTTCCAATGTTCCTGATTGGTTCCAAAGTTCCCTTTTGTTTCAATGGCAAGAATGTTCCTCAAAATATTAGTAAAAACGTTCTTTTTGTTAAAAAAATTTAAAAAATTAAAAAAATAAAATTTCGCAAATTTGAACAGAGGAGTTTTACACGCAAACCAGTGGTTGAGTCCCGTGCCTCGAAAGATCTCGCATACATGTTTGAGGGTCTCGTTAGGCAGAGAACTTTGAATCTGGGTTTTCCGTATTGTCTTCAGCACGCATACACCGGCCACTAAAAGTTGAGAAGCGCTGTAGCGGGGGAAAGGGGAAAAATAGTTCGCCCTTCGCATGCGAAGATGTCCAAGGCTTCAACTTCAGTAAAAGCCATGGGACTTCATCTCCGTGTTTGATTTCAGTGTTTGCCATCCAGGGTTAGAGAGTCCCATCCACGCGGGGTGCCAGTGTTGTTGTTTTTTTTTTGCCTGTCTTGGAAGGTTCTTTGGATCGACCTTTAGTCCATCCACACCGACACACACACACAGACAGACACACATATGGACGGGCAATAAATGTTTTATTGAATAGATCCCCCCCCCCCACAGCCAAAAAAAGAAAGTATGTGTCTTTGTTTTTCCACATATCTGCATTGCATGTCCACTGCACAAGACCATTTTTCGAAACAAGACACCTTTAGAAGAAAACCAACGGTCAGACTAATATATTCCTGTTTGGCAGGTAAACGCTTGTATACAAACAGTTTTTTTCCCCCACTGAATTCGTGGAGACGGAATGAAAAGAAAGCTTTGAATTGATAAATTTTAATCATCTAAAGCAACAGCTCAAGTTGGACAACTCAGTTGGATTGATTCGTTAAGTAATAATGGCACATTAAATTGGTGTTGTTTTTTTTGTTGTTGTTATTTTGTTTTTTTTTAAATTTACATCACCCCGGAAGTTCAGAGCTGGTGCTCTCGTAATTGCTCAGCCCCCCCCCCCCCCCCCCCGCAACGCCATTGATTGCTGTTGCGATGCTCCGTGAATTGTTAGTTTAATATTAGATTGAATAAAATATAATATTGAAATAATTTGTATCGTAAGTTAGTGCTAATTAATTTTTCGATGGGTTTGGGGGGGGGGGGGGGAGGGGGAGGGGTGGGTGTGGTAAATTCTTCTTGATTCAATTTTTTATTCCGCGTTTAACAAAACAAACTTTATTTATTTTAAAATCTAAGAGTGCTCATCATTAATTTACGCATTATTATTTTAGGTGTTATATAAGTTTAAGAAAAAATTCTTCTTGATTCAATTTTTTTTATTCCGCGTTTAACAAAACAAACTTTATTTATTTTAAAATCTAAGAGTGCTCATCATTAATTTACGCATTATTATTTTAGGTGTTATATAAGTTTCAGAAACATTTCGACTGCACGCATTGTTCAGACACTAGAACTTTTATCCGTGACCAGTGGCCTCTTAATGAACTTACGAAAAACGCTTAATTGCGTTCAGAAGTTATCACGAAACAAATTTTTGCGATGGAATATTGTTGGAATGGATGTTTTTTTTTTTACCTGAAATAATGAAAAAAAAAAAAAATTAAATACATTTTATTGAAACATTGACATTATTTCCCATGTCTCACTCATATATTCCCTTACAAAGGTTGTTTTTTTTTTTTTTTGTTACACAAATTTATTTCGAATGTACTTCTGCTCGGACAACAATAATTTGTACAGTTTGGTTTCAACAAAATTAGTTTCCTACTAATCTACTTTAATTTTTTCTCATATTCATCCAACGCACTTTTTGAAGAATAAAAAAATAGGAAATGCTTACTTAAAAAAACAAACAAAAACAACCCACAAACATCCTGTTTATTAAAAATAATTGTCTCCTCTATACACGTGACATCCCATGTCACCAGAGCCGAAGCAAATTAGATTTTTTTTGAAACATGAGATTTTAGTATTTAGTCTACGTGTTTTGTGCAATACAACAAGATTCATCTTGCCTATTATGTTTTACAATGGCAATACTTTTTTTTTTTTTTTTTTTAAACTGATTAAATTGAAAATGACAATATAATGAAACAATTAAGGACAACAACAACAAAAAATTGCAAAGAAAATGATAAGTTGTATTTTAAAAAAAACACAAATGGTGCGGTTATCAACTCTGCAGACGATATCTGACCGGATCTGCGAGTTCGGGGCCAACATCTGCTACGGGACTCGGATGGACGAAAATTTGTCCGCGTGAAGGCCTGACACGTTTGTTAGTTTTAAAAAAAAAAAAAAAGTCTGTCAAGTTTTAATAGAGCAACATTTTAGTTATAGGTAATTTGGTAGTTGGTTTGGTGTCTTTATTGCTCTACCCTATGTTTGTGATCAGCCGAAATGTTTCACCCATCCATCCATCCCAATCCAAGCAATTACGCGTCAGAGAGTATACGAATATTCCATGAAATGTGTCAAGAGTGCTGTGAGGGTAAACAAATATTCCATGAAATGTGTCAAGAGTACTGTGAGGGTAAACAAATATTCCATGAAATGTGTCAAGAGTGCTGTGAGGGTAAACAAATATTCCATGAAATGTGTCAAGAGTGCTGTGAGGGTAAACAAATATTCCATGAAATGTGTCAAGAGTGCTGTGAGGGTAAACAAATATTCCATGAAATGTGTCAAGAGTGCTGTGAGGGTAAACAAATATTCCATAAAATGTGTCAAGAGTGCTGTGAGGGTAAACAAATATTCCATAAAATGTGTCAAGAGTACTGTGAGGGTAAACAAATATTCCATGAAATGTGTCAAGAGTGCTGTGAGGGTAAACAAATATTCCATAAAATGTGTCAAGAGTACTGTGAGGGTAAACAAATATTCCATGAAATGTGTGCCATTGCAAGCATATTTAAAAAAAAAAAAATTTTCAGCGCCCAGCACGTTGATTATAAATTATTTACATACAGTTCAGACTAAACAGCACCCCGGAATCAAACCACACAATATATATATATATTTATGTATGTATGTATAAATAGCTGATCTGCATAATCTAAATGTGCCACGTGACTTTCCTCCACAGGTATTTCAGTATCTGTCATCCGTTCCTTCACGTGGTCACACCCAACAGAGCCAAGGCGTCGATACTCTCTTTGGTGCTCTTTGCCTTTTCGCTCGGTAAGTGTGTCTTCGAGGCAATAATAGTTATGGACTTACCTTACTTACAAGTTCCTCTCGAAAAAAATTGCAATTTTTTAAGAGCAAACAAATTTAACGTATCAGTAATAAAGAGCAGCTTTTCTCAGCGTGTTCAATTTGGCAGCGCCAGGTTCACAGCTTGAATTTAAATTTAAATATATATTTTATTTTTTTTTTATTTTTTTCGGTGTTGGGGGGGGGGGGGTGAGAGGACTTTTAGTAAATAAAATAGCAGTTTTTAAATCATTATAAAAAGTACGGGGTCACAGCGATCATGAGGGTAATTAAAATGTTATAGTCGGCCCTCCCGTGCAAACAAATGTTTGAGAATCACTGGTATAAATTGATCCATGTGTTGGGTCCTTACTCGGTAAACCTGTCTATGAGACATTGTAGTTATCGTCCTTCTTATAGTTCACTTCCAACAATGTAGTTATCGTCCTAATTAAAGTTCACTTCCGACATTGTTGTTATCGTCCTACTTAAAGTTCACTTCCGACATTGTAGTTATCGTCCTACTTAAAGTTCACTTCCGACATTGTAGTTATCGTCCTACTTAAAGTTCACTTCCGAAAAAAAAAAAACGATGAAAACCACAATGGGTTTCATTAGAAGCCAACGATGAGCTAAAGCGATCATTGGTAGGCAGATGTCTTCTTGTGTTGGCGTTGTTAACTTGGCGAGCCTGTCCCTTATTTTTTTTTTTTTTACCATGAACATAAATGAATGCTCAATTTATCGCAGGTGCGGTTTAAGAAGAAACGGACGCAGATGCGATGTTAACCTAACCCTTATATGGACACTTAACCCCTTGTCAGCGTGACGTTAATATTATACTTGACTGACGTTTTTTCTTCTGATGATTCGTCCCTACCACATAGGTCAGAGCTGCCACACAACGTCCTAGAGCAGTGGTTCTCGACATTCCTAATGCCGCGACCGTTTTATACAGTTCCTCGTGTTGTGGCGACCCCCAACCACAAAGCTTTTCGTTGCTACTACATAACTGTACAGTATATTTGTTTTCCGATGGCCTTAGGCGACCCCTGGGAAAGGGTCGTTCGACCCCCCAAAGGGGTCGTGACCCACAGGTTTGAGAACCACCGTCCTAGAGATACTGTTTCCCTGAATCAACCTGAATTCACAGCTGCTGTGTTCAGCTGTACAAACTGGTGCTTATTTTTGTCTGAATGTAGTCACATGCGTTTCCTCTCTTCCATGTTCTGGTCTATATCTGATTACCAAAAATAATACCCCAATATAAAAATGAACGGCAATTACTTCTTCATCCATAAGATTAAGGTTACTATTGTTATCAGATTGTAATGGTTAAAGGCAAGCCAAAACATCGTTGGGGGGGGGGGGGGGTGTTAGACGTAGGGTCAAATTATTTTAAATTTTTCTTGAAAACCATGATTCAAAAAATTGTTTGCTGATCTGTGATCTGGGTCTCTTAAACATTCAAAATGAACTCGTAAAATGTAATAAAATTAAAATTTTCATAATTCATTTCATTTTCAAAATGTTTAGACGTAGACCTCTCCTAATCCTAGTCTATTGACCGTCAGCGGAAATCAAGCACACACATATTTTTTTTTTGTGTGGTATTATGTTTTTCAATTTAAATTTTATTTCTTTTTTTTTTCCCTAAAGTCTTTACTTTAAGACACACCATAAAAATGTGCCTCCATGTAATATGATAGTGTTAGATACGTCTGTGCGAACTGTGCTTTCATAACGTTATATTCTGATATTCGGGATTTTTTTCATATATAAAACAATAAAAAGATGTAAAAAAACAGCAGGCTTTTAGCCTAGATAAAGTGACATGATTTAACCGGGAATGTTGGCTAACAGGCTCTCACAGGCATATCATAACCCGCTCCTCCCTTATTAGTGGTTTTTTTTGGCTATAGCCCACCAGACAGGGTAACTGTAGAGTGCATCAAACGGTCGCACGCCCGGTCATCATCGAATGAAATGTTTGCGTTAAGATGTGGGATATAAAGTTACTTAATGGTCCACGATTACAAAGTAAATACGATCTATATGCGGGAAGTTACGTAGCTGGGTTGGTGCCCGGGTTCTGATATATCTACTTTCCCCAAAACACGACCAAAACGAAAACAACCACGTCCTGTCTGTCCGAAAATGCCGCCCCTCGATATTTCAACAACAAAAAAAAAAGTGACGCCTTTGCTGGAAAACCCTCTTGTACGCCCCTTCCTAGATCAGTTCATGTGGGAGAAACCCTCTTGTACGCCCCTTCCTAGATCAGTTCATGTGGGAGAAGCGGCACTGCCTGTAACAAAGCAATGACCCAAGGTCAGGTTTAATGTTAGTACATCACAGAGTTTCCAACTATTCAAACCATAAGCGTCAAACTATTTCAAATTTGTATTTCTGAAATTTTAATACATTGATCAAGGGACTGAAATTATCCACATGAAATTCCGTGTATACATTTCAGTTACATTCGCTGACAATGATTTTTAAAGGTGTCTTCACAACAATAAAAAAAAAAAGCATTCGGTTAAAATTTTATAAAAAAAAAAAAAAATTATATCAAAATGAAGAGACTAAAATATGCTTAAGTAGTACACATATTATATAACACAAAAATGTGACATTTGTGACCCCGCCCTACCAGCTATAACGTTATATAACATTTCCGTTAGCGGCTCCCCCCCCCCCATTAATTTATACGGCATTTCTAGCAATCCTCCAACACTACCCCTGTCAAAATAAAACCTTTTTACCACCAAAAAAATTTTTTTTTTAGTTTTTTGTATTAAACAATTAAACTGTTAGATCTAGTTTTAGCCGAATCAAGTTCAAAATCAAGTTTAAAAAAAAATTCAAACAAAAAGCTAATTATTGTAAGCAAATTAAACAACCCTTTAAAAACAATTTTGTTTTTTTTAAATGAATGCATTTTTATTTCCATTTATGTAATTCTAAGTGATTTATCATTTACGTGTTTCTAGCGACAGATTTTTAATATGTGATGGTTATAATCGAACCAAGTGCATGTAAAACCTAATAGATTAAATAAATATTGAAACCCAAATACGTCACAAAACAAAGCACATAGCAGTAGCTACACAATTAATCTCCACACCATACAGACCAACCTTTGAACAAGTAATACTTCATTTATCTTCCAATTGAACAACGAGGAAAACACATTTTTTTTGGTTTGTTTGCGTAGGGGATGAACGTTTGACAGAATTGTGTGTCATCGGGAACGATTCTATGTGCTAATTTTCAATTTGATAGGATGACGAGAGGTGGGTCAAAAGATTTTGTCTACAACAAAAGTGAAGTTAAAATAAAGGATTTAAAAAAATAGTTTTTATTAATCTAGGATGATTTCTTAAAATTAAAAAAAAAAAATTTTGGGGGGCAAAAAAATAAATATTTTGAAAAACAATAAATTTATTGTTATATTTATTAGTCTTTACCATCTCCACCCCGTAAAGCACACTATAAGAAATAATAAACACCCTCCTATCCACTTCCCACCCTCCTATCCACTTCCCATTATATATGTACGGTCCCGTTAACATGAAAGATTTATTTTTTAAAAAAAATATTTTTAAGCTTCTATATCTTACAGATAGCTGTAACTCGCTGGATAGAATTAAGCACAACCTCTATAGCTCCGCTCACTTCTTTATTATTATTATTATTATTATTTTGTATGACGCACGCTTGTATTAACGGCACACTCCTAATGGGTTCCTTCTCTTTCTCGTCCACCCAGGCTCCATAACGTCCTGCATGTACAGCGTCTACAGCTTGCAGACGACCGAGACTGTCGAACTCGGCCAGGCGGAGTGGTGCACGAATGCGACGCTGGACGTCTGGGACAACGCGACGTCGCCTCTGCGCGCGGACGTTCAAACGTGCACCAGGCCGGTGCACAAAGAGGTCTACAGCGGCGGGAACTGCATAGAGAGCTACAGGATTTTCACGAAGGAGTTCGTCGAGCTGTACCAGAAGATCTACGTGTCGTTCTACATCATTTCACTGCTCTCTGTCTTCACGCTCTACTTTCTCATATACCGCTCGGTCGTCAAACGCCGAGCGTGGCGGAGGAAGCAGAAATCCTGGTCGCATTCGCCGATGACGATGACCGCAGCGGTGACCGTGGTGGACAATGTCCGGCACCCGCAGTCCACCTACGGCGCTGAAGGCCAGACCATGGAGCTCTCTCCCAAGCGGGGCCATTCCGAAAACAACTGTTTATCCTGCGAGAGGCACGACAGCCGCGTCGAGGACAACAATCACCAGGACAGCGCCTGCCTCAATGACGGCGCGCCGCCGGCGAGTAAAAAGAACTCTAAAACCACGGACACTGTTGTGGTGGTGGCCAAAGGGGATGGCGGCAAGGACGGCGTGGTGGAAACCTCGGCCCTCAGTTCCGCCGAGAAGAAAACTATCCGTGAGCGTCGGGATTTCAATTTCCTGGCCAACATCAGGACCGCTATAATGCTGTTCGTGGTGGCCGTCGTGTTCATCATAAGCTTTCTGCCCGCCTGGCTGATGGCGACCCAGATCATCGGCTTCCAGATGGTCATCTTCTACATGCACTTTGTTTACAACGTGGTCAACCCGGTCATTTACGCGTTCATGAACCAATCTTTCAGGAAAGAGCTAAAGAGGGTGTTCCAAAGAGGTACTCATTTATTGCGAAGCGGATGAATATGACTTGGCACTTCTCCTCTGTGTGGCCTTCCACTTGTATCGCAGTATTGTTTGGTGTTGACTGTTCCATTACATTCTATCTTTTTCTCCCTCCCTCCCCCCCCTTCTACCTTGTATTGTTACATCAGTTTTCTAAATATTATTTTTTGTCTAAGCTATGTTATTATTATACCTACTAGCATCTTTATGCATTTTTTTTACCCTTTTTTATTTATTGTTTTATTTGCTTATGTCAAGCCTCATGACAGCTTTGTAATCATTGACATGCTTTTCAATTAGCAATTTTTTTATATTGTGTTGATCTATGCCCACCTAGGTTTTTCATTGAGTTTCTGTCTCTCTGTCTCTCTCTCTTTTTCCCGTCAAGCTCTACCCGCATCCCCATCTGGAGCATTTTTTTGGATGAAAAACTGAATGACTATAATTTAATGTATTTTTTCTCTTCGCTGTGTTAGAATCAATTTTAATGTAATAACAAAGGCTGTGATTATAACTGTGAAGTAGGAAAACTCAAGTTTTAAAAGGTGACTGAAACTCGCATTTTGATAAAGACATTTACTATAAAAAAAACAGGGGTATCCTAAGTATAGTTAGATTTTTGTTTAAAGAAATATTTAAATTAAAAATAAAAAAAAAAAAAAACATGTAGTAAAGGATCTTTTTCTGATGCCAGTTTCTTTATTTTAATCGTTTAAAAGATTTACATATTCTTTGAATTATTTTGAAATCTTCCATTTCTGAGAATGCCGAGACTGATAAATATATTTAAGAGTATACAATGATGGAGTCAATGAACGTTTGACTAAAAGATATACATATATAAACATTTGATATATGTGAAGTTGAAAATTAAAATGTTCACAGTGACCTTCTTAGCTTCACAGCTTTCGCAATGATCTTCGTAATTTAAATTTAGAAGAAAAAACAAATTTGGTTGAAATTGTTATTACACAATTTTTTTTTCGCTTAAAATGTCTTTATAGGGAGAATAAATAGTGTGTTTCCTTATGACTCAAAACATGGTCTGCTTTGTTTCTTTACTGAACGTTGAATGGTTTAGAAAATGGTAGATGTTTTTTTTTCCCTTTATCTATGAAAAGATTAATACGCCTTCGAAAAATTATTAACCTTAACTATTTTGATTTTGATTCTTCTTCTGTGTCATTAACAGCTTGCTGGATCTATATAGATTTTAGTTTGTTAAAGAATTATATTCACTTTAAAATTCAGCATGATATATACTTTGTTTTTTCAATTTTTCAGAAATAATTTAATTTGTATATATTACTAAATAAGAAAGTATATTATTTATAAGCACATGAATATAAGGCTAATATATTTTTCATAAATATTATCATAACTTTTAAATTATATAATTTTTCTTATGTTTCATAAAAATAACCGTAAAAATGTTTTAAATTAATGGCAGCCGTTTTCCAGTTAGCTCCTGTTAACATTAAAATTTACTTTGGAGTGCAGGCCTAATTTGGTTTAGACAGTGTATTTGTCCATATTGTTAATGTCCTACGCACTTCCTTCCCACCACTGTAACATATCAAAAACGTTATTTAGAATTTTCTTCTTGTTGTTGTTTAGCCTAGGAGCCACATGTTCAAATATCACTTTAAACAGAAAATGGGAAATTTCCATGACCCTACTATTTTACGTTTGTCTTTCTAAATGCCTCCTAATTATATTGGGCACCTTTCATATCGTGTTAAACCGGACGTGTCGTTGATTGTGATGGACCCGTTTAACGGTAAATAAGACGTAGATTTTCGGATTTATGATATTTACTACTTACCTTAAACGTCTTCTTATGTTAATAAGCTCAAATAAAGTTATCGTTTGATAAAACTTTTTACCCGTTTATATATGTGCGTTCATCTTAGCTTATACATTATTTTTTTTTAAAATGGACTCTCCTATCCTTTTTTTAAAAAGTATTACTACTTATTAAGCGTTTTCTTTTAATGTGTAATTCAATGCTTCCAATTAAAATATGATTTCCAGGCAGTCTACAAAATTAAAGTAAGCACGTAGCTGTTATGTACCACCGAGAGGATTTGTGTCACAAATAAATCGATAGGTTTAAAATCCCTCTGTTATTAAATCTTTATCTTAATTAGTTTTCCTGCATTAATCGTTTAAATTTCACAATGTTTGTTTTTTTAACATCCCATTTCTTCATAGAGCATTCATAACCCATCGAATGGTTTTTGTTCTTTTTACGGCCAGTTAAAGCTGTCTATCAGACGCAGCCACTGTTCTCACAAACTGAGTAAACTCTTTCTTCAGAGACGTACGTCTTTAAGTAGTGCAATGCCTCTGGACTCCTAAGTAAGTTCTACTGTGACTATGTCGTCGGATATCGCTTCCGGTACATTTTCTTTTCATTCATGGCATTGTCATCGTTTTTTTTTTTTTTTTTTTGTATTGAAGTGCACCGTAAACACAGGTCGAAACCACATTTTTAGATAACTTCGTCCATTCTCAAATGGAGGCTTGTAATAAACTATCTCTTAAAACAAACTATTGCATAGACATATTCTGAAGAGGACAATTACTAATCAGCTTTGCGATCTAACCAAACAGTTTAAAATAGCATCACAACTTCGAGGGAAATCTTTGGCTCGACTTACAGATGACCAAAAATTTAATCTTAAAAAAAAGTAGCGAAAATAAATAAGAAAAAAAGAAAATATTCGCTAAATTCATACAAAATTTTGTTTGAGTGACTGCTGAGAACAAAACAAGTGTTCGCTGGTACTGTAGTAACATCTATAACGGCGTTCACTGTGGGTAACACTAAATAACTTTACCCCAACGTTTAACTCAGTATTGTATCTCTACTTTGTACATCGATAATACGGTTAACCCTTACACAATAATTGCTTTACCTACGAATCCATCAAAGTAATTTTGCTTCTTGTTCAGTCTTAAATATTTTGGGTTTTTTTTTCCTCCAATTTTAATATGACAGAAGATTTTTTTGCTTTGCTCGACTAGTTAAGGTTCATCGTATTTAGCGTATTAAACTGTGGCCTTTTTGCTTGAAGGCGTTATCCGAAACATGGCCAGGAGTTACGAGATTAGTACTGCGTTAAAAGCCTCGAATTGAGTTGATGCTTAAATTCCCAAATGGTGTGTTTGTGATTGCCCAGAATATGTAAGTCTCGGAAGATCTAATATGCGACAGGATCGATGGCAAATAAATGGCCCTACCTCCCTCTTGAAACTTTATTTAATTATATAAATCCTCAACAAACAAAAAACCGAAGCTTTTTGTAGCACACTGTCCAAGCCTTGATAGCTTACCTGGCTCCTAGGAAAAACTAGTATTATCTTTTTATCTGTTAATTATGAATATATAAGTAGAATAATTATTATATCCATGCTAACCGAAATTTCCATATTCGTATCAGCTATAATTTATTGTTATCGGGGTTCCTGCAGTTTTATACTTTTGAAACTTTTCCATAGAGAATCGACCTAACCTAGCACATCCCAATACGGTTCCGCACCGCATTTTCTCTGGTAATGTGTAGGAAATATTTACGCTTTTGATTTTAATGAAATAAGATCAACAAATTTGATTTGACTCATTGTTTTTTTAATGTTAAGAGCTTATTTCCTCTTATTAATTTGTAAAAAAAAAAATATTCAAGACTAGTACGATTTATTTTAAAAAAAAAATAATATAAATTAATTTTACGATGTTTTTAAAATAAAAAGTTAAAATAAAAGTTAGTAAATCTCTGAGTTCTGCACTCTTTAGCCATTATATAAATGACGACCCAACTTCATTGTTTGTTATGATATGAATCTATTATTCTAATGGAGAGAATATTCCCCAATCAGATTATTTAAAATCTTAAATTGGTCTAAACATTAACCGCTTTAAAAAACAACAACAACCAAATTTCATTTGGAATCGCAAAGTTAGACTAGAAACCCTTATTTTTTCATATACTACGATGTTACCTTTTCCAGCCCTTGATACAAATGTTTACTTCGCTTTTTTCATTGTCTTCTTATCCTGTTAAACCCATGTTGATTTAATTAATTCCAATTGTTAATATTTCTGAAGTATTATATCATTCTGCTTAAGGTTCAAAATATATTGAAAAAAAAAAAACAATAACAAGAAAGATACATTTTTTTAAAAATCGTTATATTTAAATCATGTTTGGAAACATTTTTTTTAAATTTTTGGAACGAATAATGTTTATTTGCATTTTTTTTTTTCGTTTTTAAAATTTAAATTTAGTCTAATCAGATGTTAAAATGAATTAAGTTCTGTTTTTTTCTTATACGATATCTTTCCAACTTAATTTACTTAAACTTTTTTCAAAAGAAATATCGTTACAAAAAACAGGAAACAATATAAAATTATTTCTTTGTTGATTAATTCACACTTAATTTCAATGTAATTTATTTTATTTGTACATATTTAATGCGATGAATAGTATATATTTAAATATAAATTGAAATGTGTTTATAAACTAAATACATTATTTTGTTGTGTGTGTATAAGCACAATTTTTCGATGTATGGTACTTTTAATTATAGTAGATGCGTGACCATTACAACATTATCCATTACAACATTATCCATTACAACATTATCCATTACTACTCACTAGTATAAATAATAAAAGCGCACATTCACGTGTCAGTCAGACTAATAAAATTACCTTTTCAGTCATACTTCTCCGGGTCTCATTGCTTGGAACATGGCGTTTTAGTTGTTGTTTTTTCGGTGTAGATAGACTATCCTTGTTTTCATTAACAAAAATAATATCTACTTAGATTCTTCTTTTAAACCATTTCAACGCTTCTCAAATATTAAACCCGTGTTCCACCATGGCCCCTTTTCAAGTTTTTTTTATCAAAACAACTTCATTTTTATAATAAAAACCATTTTGTTTGAAATTGTCGTTGGCGACAAAAGTTATACTATAACTCTTTTTGGGAACATTCGACAGATGTTGAGAACCGCTGCTTTACATCATGCCTTTAAAAAAGTCATTGCACCATTGCGGTCGGTGGTAGAATTTCTCTTTTTCATCGAGTAAAGAGCTCTACAGATCAGTGCCTTCGCAAGGGTAAAATGCCTAACTGTTGCGTCACAAGGGGAAAGTACTTCACTGGGGGCTGGTTGGGTGCCACTGAGATGATGAAAAAATCGAAACAAATCAATTCATAAACTTAATTTTTATATGCTAACTCGTCAGTAAAACTTCTCTTTTTTCAAGACACCGTTTTCCATATCAAATATAATGCTTTATTGTTTAATACCAAGGATATGATATAATAGAAAATGAAAGAATTGAGTGATCGGTGTCTTCTAGTTTTGGGATCCAAAATTCACCACCTTCTACCCAAATATGACCATCACCATACAAATATACCAGACACTTACCATTACCATTAGTTCATGTCCCAAACTGATCTCTCACCTTCATTATATACACGTATTCCATTACCCTCGTAAAATACACTAAAGTCACCTTGACAGCACCTCAACATGTCACCTAGCTATAAGATCACAATACGACATCACCAATACAGCACCCAAACAGCTCACCCACGGGTCACAACATAAAAAAATCTTCAGCACTTAAGCAAAGTCATAGATTTACGTAATCTCGTACTCATCCAAACGACATCAGCCTCCACCCTTTTTCAGCATCTAAACACAACCTTCGCCTATTTCACTGTCAACCCAGACTATTTCACTGTCAACCCAGACTATTTCACTGTCAACCCAGACTATTTCACTGTCAACCCAGACTATTTCACTGTCAACCCAGACTATTTCACTGTCAACCCAGACTATTTCACTGTCAACCCAGACTATTTCACTCATGATACAGCCACCATCCACCCATACTATTATGTTCACCACCACCATCCACCTATACCATTATGCTTACCACCACCATCCACCTATACCATTATGCTTACCACCACCATCCACCTATACCATTATGCTTACCAACACCATCCACATATACCATTATGCTTACCACATCCACCCATATCCTTATGCTTACCACCTCCATCCATATCCTTGTGTTTACCACCTCCATCCATATCTTTATGCTTACCTCTCCAACCACCCATACCTTATGCTTACCACCTCCATCCACCCATATCCTTATGCTTACCACCACTATCCATATCCTTATGCTTACCACCACTATCCATATCCTTAGGCTTATCACCACCATCAACCCATACCCTTATGCTTACCACCTCCATCCACCCATACCCTTATGCTTACCTCTCCAACCACCCATAGCCTTATGCCTACCACCACTATCCATATCCTTATGTGTACCACTTCCATCCAACCATACCCTTATGCTTAACACCACCATCCACCAAAACCATGATGCTCACCACGAGCATCCACGAATATTCAAATTCATTATTAATTCACCTCGTCACCTTTACATATCAACACATGATCAGATCACAATACAAAAAATCATCGGCGCCCAATCCTATTCACACACATACCAAGACTCGCGTCGTCCTAACCTCAAGACCCTTCACCCCCATCAACACCCCAAGACACCTTCTCCCATTTCCCACAGCAACAACACACCGCAATGTCTCTTAAGCCTACGTAGTAGTAGTAGTAGTTTTATATAGCGCGGTACCCCAGCTTAGGGTTGGGCTCACCACGCTGTACATACAATTTAACAAATATAATCATGAACTTAAAAAATTATGTCATGGGCGTGTCTAGGCGCCTCAGGTCATGAGTGGGACAAAAAAAAAACTCCATTTCATCAGATCCTAGCACGCGCTTCTATGTTACGTCACTGTCAGACGACTAGTTAGAAGGGTCCGGATTGGAGTTAGGGCTCTCGCCGTACTGTCGTATAAGATGCCAATCCTAGTCACGTGATGGCGTCGGTGCTGTGTCGCTGGACATTTTCGCTCGTACACATTGTTCAAGTCCCTTTGACTTCAAGGGGAAAACTTCACTTCAAGAAGACACTTCTTTCTGATCACTAACTAAACTTTAGTGAATCAAACAATCCAGATTAAATGCGATTTTTGGAATATTAACGTAAAAGGTTAAGATGAAACCTGGCTATGATTTGAAATTTTGTAGAACAAAATCTATTAAAAACCTGCCCCAGATCTGGAGTCCTGAAGAAATAAGTGAAGAACTTGCTTTGATTTGGTATGGATGTTAAGTTAAATCATGGGGGAATGATTGATAGTCCTGAAGTTTGTCCGCGGTAGGAGTCGTCTGGTGGAAGATATGCATTTGTAGATGATACATATAACCCTGACCGTGACACTGACCCTTACTTAAAACGGTACGTCCGATGTAAAGAGCAAGAACAAAGTATCCACCCGATAACGAATCCTTAGCTCCTTGACGGTACTTCCGGTGGGTCTTAGCTCCTTGACGGCACGGTACTTCCATTGGTCCTAGCTCCTTGACGGCACGGTACTTCCGCTGGTCCTAGCTCCTTAACGACATGGTGCTTCCACTGGGTCTTAGCTCCTTGACGACATGGTACTTCCACTGGGTCTTAGCTCCTTGACGGCATGGTACTTCCGCTGGTCCTAGCTCCTAAAAGGCACGGTACTTCCATTGGTCCTAGCTCCTTTACGGCATGGTACTTCCATTGGTCCTAGCTCCTTGACGGCATGGTACTTCCGCTGGTCCTAGCTCCTTGACGGCATGGTACTTCCATTGTACCTAGCTCCTTAACGGCACGGTACTTCCATTGGTCCTAGCTCATTAACGGCATGGTACTTCCACTGGTCCTAGCTCCTTGACGGCATGGTACTTCCGCTGGTCCTAGCTCCTTGACGCATGGTACTTCCACTGGTCTTAGCTCCTTGACGGCATGGTACTTCCACTGGTTCTAGCTCCTTGACGGCATGGTACTTCCACTGGTCCTAGCTCCTTGACGGCATGGTACTTCCACTGGTCCTAGCTCCTTGACGGCATGGTACTTCCGCTGGTCCTAGCTCCTTGACGCATGGTACTTCCACTGGTCTTAGCTCCTTGACGGCATGGTACTTCCACTGGTCTTAGCTCCTTGACGGCATGGTACTTCCGGTGGGTCTGGATGTGTATTTTAGCTGGCGATGTCGCATCGATCAAACCGCTGCTGAGATTTAGTTTTCTTCTTGGCCTATGTTTTTTTTTTCGGCCTTGTCTCTTTTGTGTGTGAATGTGTGTATGTGAGTGTATGTGTGTGTGAGTGTGTGTGAGTGTGTGTGTGGGGAAGTGTGTGTGAGTGTGTGTGAGTGTGAGTGTGTGTGTTTGTTTGTGTGGCTACCTTCAAAAACTAAAAAACTCATTTCGTATCAAATCTGTTTTAATGTGGCACCTTGCATTAAAGTAAGAGGAGAATGAGACAGTGGCGTAGCGAAGAGGCCGGGGCCAGATTAGTTGGAGGCACAAAAAAATGGGCTTTTTTTGTATTTTATTGATAAAATATATTGGGGGTTTTCAGAGATGAAAGAGGGCTTAAAAATGAATTGTTTTTCCTGGTCTCCCCACAGGGTCTAGCTAGGCGTCCTGGGATCTCGTATGTCCTGCCCCATCATGGGGTTCTAGCAGATCCTCCGGAATGAGAACCTCTGGTCTCATGTACTGTATCCTGGGATCTCGTATCTCCAACCCAATCATGGAATCTACACAAAAACAAACAAACAACAAAGCTGTGCATCCTCCACAGTAATGCTTATGGTATCGAATGACCCTTTTATCAGGGACCTCGATTCAATAGTACGACTGTAGCATCGACCGTGCTGAGTCAGAAGTGATTCTGTTTTTTTTTCTTCATTCGATTCCAGATAATTGATACCGATTCCAGTATCGAACGCCCTATGGGAAACATACACAAAAACGCAAAGAATGATGTAAAAACAAATTTTCAGAATTTTTTTCTGTGTTAGAAAAAAAACAAAAAAACACAAAATCAAAACAAATAAAACGTTAGAAATCCGACTGAAATATTCCGACATCGCAGCCCGTCTTAAGATCGAGTGCAGCCGGACGTAATGTTAATGGTATCGTATATTGGTTTAGCTTTGTTAGTTTCGATCCTATCCCAGCCCCCCCCCTTTTTTTTCCGCGAACCCCCCCCCCCCCCACCCCCACCCTAACGTTCAAACACGAGACGCCACAGGGGGCCACAACTCGATTTCGTTTTGATATCGGTTACGGTTAATTAAGGCCCCTTACCCTCCCGCCGCTTCATTTGTACGTCTGCGAAGCTGCCCCACTAAACCAATTACCCCTGGGTAAACAAGGGTGGTAAGCTGACTCTTTACCATTCCACAACAACGCAGGGGAAAAAAAAACAATTGGATTGTCTGTTTTAATGAAATGGGGGGAGGGAGGGGCTGATTCAAATCCAGTCCGACCGCTAACCCTCCCGTTTTATTAGATCTGTGATGCAAGTACCCCCCCACCCCCTCCCCCGAATTTTGATGCCATAATATAACGAGACGGAGCGTAAATAATGGCGTCATGGGGGGACGGTTATAAACACACGCACACTCTCGTTCGTCGATCTCCGTTGGGTCAGAGAGAGCATGATGTCTTAATTCATGGGCAAATCATTATGAATAACTGGCGTTAGAGTGCGCTGCTTTTTCTTTTTATCCCTACCGGATCCGCCCTCGGAAAGCTACCGGGTCAGCGGCGACAAATGCGGTGTCAGACTGTTACCGAAGCTCGTTGTAACTTCACCCCCACCCCCCACCCCTTTTTTTTTTCTTCCTTCTCACAGGGCCGGTAATGGTTAGTTGTCATGAATCACTCTGGCACCGTGAACAACTCCGTTGATCACTTGTCCTAGCACGGTTTAAGAATTCCTTTAGCAAGAGACCGAAGTCTTCGATCATAGACTTGTTTAATAGAGCCAACACAAAAAAAATTTTGTGACTAAGACACATTCCAGACACGTTGCGTGCCGCGGCGTGCCTCGGGGGCGGAGAAGGCTGTCCGTTATTGGTGGGATTTTTTTCCCTTTTCATCCAGGGGCGGCATTTTCGGCCAGCTGCAGAGCTAAAGTGTCTTGGCGGCGGGGAGGGGGAGCGCGAAATAATGTTGGTTTGGCCCGGGTGGCTCTAACCCTAGGTATGCCACCATTTTCATGGTAGTATATCGAATTAATTATAAAAATAGAGTTACCTTTATATTCTAGTTAAAATTTTTCGAGCTGTGTTCAACGAAGATAAAACGTTAATGCGCAGTTGTTAAATTTGGCGTCGCTCTCTGGGGTTGTTGGTTTTGTTCCTTTCAAAATGGCAACAACGTATCTCTAAGAGGGGGGGGGGGGGGGAAGAAGGTCGAAAGTTGAGGAGACAACTCTTGACACATTTGCGTATATTGCCTCAGGCCTTCCGAACCCTCAGTTCATGATACCCTCGCTGAGTAGCCCTAGCAACCAGTGATATATCCTCTTCAACACCAGGCACGGAAACATTGCAAATCCACTCTACATACATAGGAGCCGGAATGATCAATACATTGATCGTGGGCCCTTAATATATAGAAGAAGATTTAAGCACCGTCTGGAGCCAGCCAGATACACTGGTCGACCTGACTTCATCGTTGTATGTCATCACCAATGGATTACATCAACGCTGACTAACATTATCAGTGCATAACATCCTAATTCCATAAAGTTGATATCGGATAACAGTGACAATGTTATACAATCATCATAGGTTGAAAATAGGCTATATTATACATCAGCTTTGGATAACATTAACACTGGATAACAAAATCATTTGATAACGTCCAGATTGATTTAAATCTCTTTGGAATAACATTGACATCGGATACTATCGACGAGTCGATAATATAAATATTGGCCCAATGGCGAAAAAAACGTTGACAACTGAATTTGTGTTTACACTCAATTGGTGTTTGTTTATGAGAATGCATGTCGTGCACATCCCAGCTGAAGGTAAACCGTAATGGGGATTGTGCGCGTGGGTAGCAAGGGGTTAAATTAATATTTCAGGGCTCCGAGAGACTCTCCTAAAACGCAGTGTAGTTTGTCCACGCAATTCAGACCGGTGCTCCCTTAGCCCAAGTGCGTGTGAATGTCTTATGTACAGAGTTTTTTCGTCCCTCCCCTGGGTCCTTTCATTTGGACGCGACTTCCAGGGAAACGTGGTGGCGTTTATAGATCTTCTGTCAACTAACTGTATACAGTGTTTGCACACTGCCGTAGTAGTTATAGAGGTCAGGACCAACACATTTTTTTGGGTACCTGGACTGTGTCCAATCCAACTGGTTTGTTTGGTTGTTCGGCCAACGGCTGCATTGAAACATGGTTGCAGATTAAGTGAATAAATGCAGAAATTCTATTTCACTGTCAGTCGTCGCTCAGGGATCTACTTCCGCCATAGCAATCAAATATAATTGGATTTTTAAATAAAAATAATTCAAGTCTGAATTAATAACGAGAAATCAATGTTGTCTTATTGTATTTTTTTGTTTAAATTGATAGTTAAATGAAATTATAAATAAATAGCTTGAAGCAGGGGGATCTTTTTCAACCAAAGGGTAAAACTTAAACAGGTGGTCTTACTTAACCAGGGCGTCTTACTTAACCAGGTGGTCTTCCAGGTGGTCTTACTTAAACAGGGCGTCTTACTTAAACAGGGCGTCTTACTTAAACAGGGGTTCTTACTTAACCAGGGCGTCTTACTTAAACAGGGGGTCTTACTTAACCAAGGGGTCTTACTTAAACAGGGTTTTTGTACTTAACCAGGGGGTTAAATCAAAACAGGGGTTCTTACTAATTAACACACATATTATGGTGAAGGTCTGATATTACTCTCTTATGACCCCGGCTAGTAAATTGGCAACCAGCTCCATCTGCTGAGCTGTTCTATACAACATGTTCCCCAACCGACCTGGCTTCCCCCGGGAGATCTAGTGAGAGACATTCGGTCAACAGATGCGTTAGCGTCTCCGGACCCAGGCTGCAATGCCGGCAGGTAGAATCCCGGCAGAATTATGTGCCAATGGGGCAATGCTAGGTGCGCATTTGCGTCACTAAGCTCTGCTGTTTGCGGCCTAACCCCCACGATGAGTCTTGTTTGCAGGGGTAAACTGAAAAGCACCTGATGTGCAATGGGTGCTATTTCAGTAGGGTCTCCTGTAAATAGAGCTACGTCCACTTACCGGCTGTGGAGTAGGTTGGTGAGTTCAGGGATTTCCTCTCTGACCCCGTTGTAGTTAAGCTGCATACCAACTAAGGTCATTGGGATTTGACCAGCGGCACCTTTCCAAGTGCCCCCCGTAGCACCAGTGCCTACAGTCGGCCTGAGCCCCTTCATCGATCTGCAGCGGAGGAGGGGATTCGAGTCCACCCCTCCCCCGTTTTGTTTATTGTCGGTTTTACTAGCCATATTGTTTGAATAATGTCTAGGCTTTATTCTCTTACCTTTCCCCGGAGAGAAACTACCTTAGGGGGGTCTTACTTAACCAGGGCGTCTTACTTAACCAAGGCGTCTTACTTAAACAGGGCGTCTTACTTAACCAGGGCGTCTTACTTAAACAGGGCGTCTTACTTAACCAGGGCGTCTTACTTAAACAGGGCGTCTTACTTAACCAGGGCGTCTTACTTAAACAGGGCGTCTTACTTAACCAGGGCGTCTTACTTAAACAGGGCGTCTTACTTAACCAGGGCGTCTTACTTAAACAGGGCGTCTTACTTAACCAGGGCGTCTTACTTAAACAGGAGTCTTACTTAAACAGGGCGTCTTACTTAACCAGTGCGTCTTACTTAACCAGGTCGTCTTACTTAACCAGGGCGTCTTACTTAACCAGGGCGTCTTACTTAACCAGGGCGTCTTACTTAACCAGTGCGTCTTACTTAAACAGGGCGTCTTACTTAACCAGGGCGTCTTAACCAGGGCGTCTTACTTAAACAGGCGTCTTACTTAAACAGGCGTCTTACTTAACCAGGGCGTCTTACTTAACCAGGGCGTCTTACTTAAACAGGGCGTCTTACTTAACCAGTGCGTCTTACTTAACTAGGGCGTCTTACTTAAACAGGGCGTCTTACTTAAACAGGGCGTCTTACTTAAACAGGGCGTATTACTTAAACAGGGCGTCTTACTTAAACAGGGGGTCTTACTTAACCAGGGCGTCTTACTTAAACAGGGCGTCTTACTTAAACAGGGGGTTTTACTTAACCAGGGGGTCTTACTTAACCAAGGCGTCTTACTTAACCAGGGGGACTTACTTAACCAGGGGGTCTTACTTAACCAGGGGATCTTACTTAACCAAGGCGTCTTACTTAAACATGGTGTCTAACTTAACCAGGGGGTCTTACTTAACCAGGGGGTCTTACTTAACCAGGGGCATTTTACTTCGCTGCATTTTATTAGGCCTCTGATTATTTCTTAACCTTCAAACTTTTGGGTGGGCGGCCGAATCGGGGAGTGTGCCAGTTCAAAACGTGTGGACTGAAGTTTGTTATGAAGCCAATCAGGCCTGTGTGAAATGGAATCCCGTAGTTGGTATGACAAGCGATTGAACTCCCGAGACGCCCCTGGTACTGACTAGGGAACCCGCTTCTATAACTAGCAACAATCCAAGGCCTATATCCCCCAAAAAAAAATTTTTTTTTATAATGTTTGTAAAAATATTGACTCAAAATAAGTTTGTGATCTGCAGATGCCGACCGGGGAGAATTTAAAATCCCCTTTAACTCATATTGAAAGCAGCTGCTTCCTTTCTACTCACCCCTGTGGAAACGCCCCTGGTTTCGAGCAAGTTAATTGAAGAGGGGAAAGCTGCCACACCTGAAATAATCTTCACAGTTATTAATTTAATCACAATGACCTCAACAATACTCTTTACACTGGGAGGTCGGGGTGGGGTGTCAGGGCCGTCTCAACAACATAGGAGGCCCTGGGCACATCAATGCACTGGAGGCCCCTAGCAACACAACATACCTGCGCCGTGAGGAGGGGGCGCACGGGGGCACTAGCCCTATACTCAAAGAGTTAGGGGGGGGGGGTATTACTGGTTTAAAGCCAATTGTCTTTTCCATGCGCATAAGCGAAAGCCAGTTCAAACGTTTTTTGTCCCACTGTTCTGCTAAGCTGATTCTTACCTTATTTTTGTTTCGATTCATATCTGGGAAAAGCAAAACTTGTTGACGAGAGTTTATCCTAAAAGTTTAGATACTATCCAACTTTGATTCGCGTTTATAATATTAATTTTGGAATGTGCTGATATATGCCGTGGTTTGAAAATTGGGAAATTAGGAATTTTAAATTCAATTAAATATTCAAATCTTTCAGTATACATTAAATATATGTAAAGCGTGATACCTCTATAAGAGTGAGTCTCCTAGAAACGCGGGGCCCCCCTTCAAGCGCGGGGCCCTGGCCAGTGCCCACTGGGCCCATGCCTTAAGACGGCACTGGTGGGGGGGGGACGTGGGACCGGATAATGTTCTGACATTGGGGAGTGGGGTGAGGAGTAAGGGGGGTTGGGGGATGCATTACTGCAAAAACATTTTAAGAGCTCCTGGTTTAAAGGTGGATAGCCTCCCTTACATGCAGACTACCTCCCCTTGCCAAACGGTCCGATTATTCTATGATGACGCTTATTGCAACGATGACGCGTTGGATTTGCTTCAATCGTTTTTTTTTATGTATACGTTAACATTTTGCGTCAAATTTCTTTTTGAACGCATTATTTTGTTTTACTATATCGTATAGTGCGTTCAAAAAGAAATTTGACGAAAATTTTAACGTCTCGACTGAAAAAAAGATTCGACCAAATTTCAGTTCGATCAAATTACCGTCGATCAATTTTCCGTCGACGAAATTTCTTTCGATCAAATTTCCGGTAACCCTTTAAGCTTAATGTGGCAGAGGTGGATATCAAAAACAAATTTAGGGGAGGGTGCATTTGAAAAAAAAATAATAAACATGCCAGGGTGTCACGAGGGTGGGGGGGCGCTCTATTTCGAATTATACATAATACAACTTTGATTCCTCACTTTCGTATGCACCACAACGGATCACCGGTAAATTAAAGCCGTGGGTTGACATAGATTGTGCGTCAAAGTGAAACTCCCGCACGTTGAACGCGTAAATGCGCTCGTCAACGGTGCGTAGTTTCAGCCTGTGCTCCAGTAATGAAAGAGAATACATGTGAGGCAGTAGTAGCTGGAAATGGATCTCTCGATGGAAGAATAGATATTTGCTGTTAGTTTCGTGACTGTGGACCCAGTTGGACAAAGAGCTGGGGGATCCCGTTAACCGACAAGCAAGGGGGGGGGCAGTTGAACAAAGAGCAAAGGGGCCAAGTTGACAACGAACAGAGGGAACTGTTGACAATGAGCAGGGGGACCCAGTTGGACAGTGAACAGGAGGAGGGCACTGTTGACAAGGAGCATCGGGGACCCAGTTGGATAACTAGCAAGGGCGTGGCAAGCTAAAACTTCTGGCCTCCGTGATAATGCCAGATACTTAACCCAGATATTAATGCCTAGATATTCTTGGGGAGAATTGGTCTTCATCTACAAGTGTCCAACGTGTTCATTTATATCTTATTTATTTGGACTATAAAAAAATGATGGATATTGATAAGACATTAAAGGGGGATTCTTGCCACCACGGAGTAACGATGCTTTTCCCGACTTGTCTAAACATCCTACAGTGGTCAACACTTCACCAGATTGCCAGCGAGGTCAATACCTTCACCAGATTTTCAGAGTGGTCAATGCCTTCACCAAAATACTAGACTGTTAAAAGTGGTCAATACCTTCACCAGATTGCCAGCGTGGTCAATACCTTCACCAATTACCAGAGTGGTCAATACCTACACCAGATTACCATAGTGGTCAATACTTTTACCAGAATACTAAACTGTTAAAGGTGGTCAATACCTTCACCAGATTGCCAGCGTGGTCAATACCTTCACCAATTACCAGAGTGGTCAATACCTACACCAGATTACCAGAGTGGTCAATACTTTTACCAGAATACTAAACTGTTAAAGGTGGTCAATACCTTCACCAGATTTCCAAAGGGGTCAATGCTTTCACCAGAATATTCAACTGTTGAAAGGAGTCAATACCGTCACCAGATTGCCAGAGTGGTCAATGAATTCACTCAAAAAAAAAACCATTCATGGCTTGACCCCGCCATTCAACGACCGGACCATAGGAACACAACCAAGGTTTTGGCAGTCCTGCTCTATCTTTGGTGTCCTTCTTGGACTCGGTGATAAGCAGGATGCGACAGATGGCTGTAATGGACATATTGAATATTCGAGGGCTCGTGCCAATTTTTTTTTTTAACCGTCCATCCAGAGCAGGATGAGTGTCTGTGTGTGTTGGAGCTCAGAATAGCCGCTAAGCGCTGTTGGGGCAAAAAAGCTACAACCTGCTGTTGTTTTCACACTTTACGACCATCTGTCCGCCTTACATGTCCTTACTTTTGGACAAGATACTAGCATATTTTCTACTTTAAATGGTCGCATCTTGAAGCGATTGTGGACTCATTCGGTCGATTGAAGATGCGGGCCACAGCTTAGCAGGCGTCCGTCACATCGGTACTTTAAAAAAATCCCGAGAAGTAAGCGGTGCAATGAAAAGCCTTTTTTACGAAATATTTAAGTTAAGCTCCAAATGTTTTCCTTTTTTAAATATAGGGCTAAAAAACTTCAGAGCTAGGGCCATTTCAGTTATTGAAATTGTTGCCCCAACTAAATCGAATAGATATTATTGATTTTTATACTTGTCAGTATTTTATCTGAATAATAAGGGATATGCTTATACTAAGTTTGGCTAAGATCTACCAATCACGTAGAGATCTAAATTTATTCTAATATTTATATAGCTTATGTAATGAAACAATACACTGGGGACTTGGGACACTAGGTAGATTATGTCATGAAACAATACACTGGGGACTTGGGACACTAGATAGCTTATGTAATGAAACAATACACGGGGGACTGGGGAGACACTAGATAGCTTATGTCATGAAAACAATACACTGTGGACTTGGGACACTAGGTAGCTTATGTCATGAAAACAATACACTGTGGACTTGGGACACTAGATAGCTTATGTAATGAAACAATACACTGGGGACTTGGGACACTAGATAGCTTATGTAATGAAACAATACACTGGGGACTTGGGACACTAGATAGCTTATGTCATGAAACAATACACTGGGGACTTGGGACAATAGGTAGCTTATGTCATGAAACAATACACTGGGGACTTGGGACAATAGATATCTTATGTAATGAAACAATACACTGTGGACTTGGGACAATAGGTAGCTTATGTCATGAAACAATACACTGGGGACTTGGGACAATAGATAGCTTATGTAATGAAACAATACACTGTGGACTTGGGACAATAGGTAGCTTATGTAATGAAACAATACACTGGGGACTTGGGACAATAGATAGCTTATGTAATGAAACAATACACTGTGGACTTGGGACAATAGGTAGCTTATGTCATGAAACAATACACTGGGGACTTGGGACAATAGATAGCTTATATCATGAAAACAATACACTGTGGACTTGGGACACTAGGTAGCTTATGTCATGAAAACAATACACTGTGGACTTGGGACACTAGGTAGCTTATGTCATGAAAACAATACACTGGGGACTTGGGACACTAGGTAGCTTATGTCATGAAAACAATACACTGGGGACTTGGGACACTAGGTAGCTTATGTCATGAAAACAATACACGGGGGACTTGGGACACTAGGTAGCTTATGTCATGAAAACAATACACTGGGGACTTGGGACAATAGGTAGCTTATGTCATGAAAACAATACACTGGGGACTTGGGACAATATGTAGCTTATGTCATGAAACAATACACTGGGGACTTGGGACAATAGGTAGCTTATGTCATGAAACAATACACTGTGGACTTGGGACAATAGGTAGCTTATGTCATGAAACAATACACTGGGGACTTGGGACAATAGGTAGCTTATGTCATGAAACAATACACTGGGGACTTGGGACACTAGGTAGCTTATGTCATGAAACAATACACTGGGGACTTGGGGCACTAGATAGCTTATGTCATGAAACAATACACTGGGGACTTGGGACACTAGGTAGCTTATGTCATGAAAACAATACACTGTGGACTTGGGACACTAGGTAGCTTATGTCATGAAACAATACACTGGGACCCCCGGCCACGAAGTGTGTCTTTTTTGTGTGTTTTGCACAGCAATACACGTCAATAGATATTTTGTATTTAAACTGGTGATAAAGTGTCCGTCGAAGAAATTTCTATCGAGGATTGGTCTGTCGATGAAGTGTCTGGCGATGAAGTGTCTGGCGATGAAGTGACTGTCGATGAAGTGTCTGGCGATGAAGTGTGTGGCGATGAAGTGACTGTCGATGACGTGACTGTCGATGAAGTGACTGTCGATGACGTGATAGTCGATGAAGTATGTTTCTGTCGACAAAGTGTCTGTCGGTAATAGGTCCGTCGATGATATGTCTGTGGATGACATATCTGTCAATGACATATGTGTCTGGCGATGATCTGTCACGTGACTGTCCTGGTGGTTACATCTATCTCGTAATACAATAGAACTTAAAAAAGACACACTAATCTTATCGATCTTGCAAAAAAAAAAAGCCTTATGTAAGGCCGTGGAGGGTTGTGGGTGGTGGTGATCTTGTGTCGGGCACATGGACAAATGATGGAGTGTCGTGGGAGACGAGAACCGGTGGGTTGTCGTCCCTGGAGACACGATCTGGCGATTATTGCCCCTTGTCCTCCATTCTACAGATCAAGGATCCCTAATGGAAGATCCGAAGATTTCTAATCGGCATGGCTGGATAGTCCACGAGGAGAGACGACGCTATTTATAGCTACACGCGCACAATTCCACAGGCCGTGTAATTAGTATCGGTGTCATTGTAATTATGAACGACACAAGGATTATTTGGGTACATCGAGAGAAATAGTTTAAGAACCACTGCTATTACGGGCTTTACGCGATCTATCATCTGATAGCTTGGTATGCGCGGGCGTCGCCAGTAGAAACATTGGAAATATCAAAGCTATATTTGGCGTGGATGAGAGGAACATTCGGTTATCGTTGAAGACGTTTAAGATCTGCTGCGTCCCTGATAGAATAAATTTATTTATTTAATTGCGATGCTAAGTGGATGCTGAACTGACCATGGGGAATGCTGGACTGACCTGGTGGATGCTGGACTGACCTGGGGGATGCTGTACTGACCTGGGGTTTTCTGGACTTACCTGGGGATTGCTTGACTGACCTGGAGGATGCTTGGCTGACCTGAAGAATGCTGGACTGATCTGTAGGATGCTGGTCTGACCTGAGGGGCTGACCTGGATGATGCTTGACTGACCTGGTGAACGTTGGACTGACATGGGTGACACCATCAAAATATTACAGGCCAACAGGACGATATATGTGCTTATATAACAAAACTGCAGTTTGGCAAGAGTTAGGGTAATGGAAGGCGGGATTGGGGGGTGAGCGAGAGACCACTTGACGCCAACCCAGGTGACGACACTGCCTATACCTTTTAGAAATAAATTAAATGGTTTCCCCCAGCACAGATTGCTTGTAAAGTCTCTAGGCCCTACTTAACAAAGAGAAGCCATTTCATGGTAGCCTTAAATTGTGCATGCAGTTTTGCTTTCCTTTACCCGACTTTCACAAGACCTTACTATTTGGTTGGTGAGGTTGCTGAGAATTAAAAGAATTAATGTCAGTGCTCGCTCTTGTGGTTTTTATTCATCGTGAAGACGTGTGTGTTCATTGCGTAGCTGACAAAATGGCTTGACGGTTGCATTTTGGGGCGGTGGTGGTGGTGGTCAGTTGTGGTGGTTTGTTGGGGTGGTGGTGGTTTTTGATGGTGGTTTGTGGTGGTTTGTTGCTGTGGTGGTGGTTTGTGGTGGTTAATTGTGGTGGTGGTGGTGGTTTTTTGTGGTGTGGCGGTGATGGTGGTGGGGGTTTGAGATTGTGGTGGTGGTTTGTGGTAGTGGTGGTGGATTGTGGTGGAGTTGGTTGGTCGTTGTGTTGATGGTGGTGGTTTGTGGTTTTTTCTGGTAGTTTGTGGTAGTGTTGGTTTGTCGTAGCGGTGGTCTGTGGTGGTGGTTTGTGATGGTGGTGTTTTGTGGTGGAGAAGGGGGTTTGTGGTGGTGCTGATGATGCTGGTTTAGGGTGGTAGTGGTTTTTGCTAGTGGTGGTTTGTGGTAGTGGTGGTTTGTGGTACTGTTGATTTGTAGTAGCGTTGGTTTGTGGTGGTGGTGATGGTGGTCTGTAGTGGTGGTGATGATGCTGGTTTGTGGTGGTGATGATGTTGGTCTGTGGTTGGTGGTGATGATGGTGGTTTGTGGTGGTGGTGAAGACGCTGGTCTGTGGTGGTGATGATGATGCTGGTTTGTGGTGTTGGTGGCTTGTGGTGCTTTGTGGTGGTGGTTTGTGGTGATAAGGGTGGCTAGTGGTGGTTTGTGGTGGTGGTGGGGGTTGCTAGTGGTCGTTTGTGGTGCTTTGTGGTGGTGGTTAGTGGTGGTTATAATTCCTAACGATAAAAAAAACAAACAGACAATTGATTATTTCCACCATATGTTTCAGGATCTTTCATTTTTTTAAAACCACTTGATTTTAAAAGAAAAAAAAATAATGACATTAATGATTCCTCATTAATCATTTATACAATTAATTAGTTTAATGAGTTCCTTATTTCATGGGAGCATAGAAAAAAACTTTGGTGTGATTTTTAAAAAAATACAAAATCATCATTTACATCTTTAATTAAACAACGTATAATTAAATAGAACAAGACAAATATCTTCTCTTTTCATGATTTATTTCTTTCTGCTCTAGGACGCAGATGCATGTTGATGCATATTTTAGCCAAAGAATCAAGACCGGTAGGCGCCCGTCACAGGAACGTTGTGTGTACGCGCGCACGTAGGAAAACTGTAGGATTCTTCTCGTACGAATAATCACAAGTGTTTCACGTCACTTGGAAAGTTACGTCCGTGCTTTACTGGGAGGGGTGTGGGTGGTGGGGTGTGGGATGTGGGGTGTGAGTGGTGGGGTGTGGGTGGTGGGTGGTGTGGTGTGGGTGGTTGGGTGTGGGTGGTTGGGTGTGGGTTTTGGTGTGTGGGTTGTGGGTTATGGGGTGTGGGTTGTGGGGTGTGAGTTGTGGGGTGGGGTTGGTGGGGTGTGAGGTGTGGGTGGTGGGATGTGGGGTGTGGTGTGGGTGTGGTGGGTTGTGGGGGTGTGGGTGGTGGGTGTTGGTGATGGGTTGTGGGTGGTGGGTGGTGGGTTGTGGGGTGTGGGTGGTGGGTTGTGGGATGTGGGTGGGGTGGCGGTGGGGGTGTGGGGTGTGGATGTGAGGGTTGGTGTGGTAGGCTGTGGTTGAGTAATGTTTAAAAAGATCACGCCACATAAGTTTTCTGAGAGTGATATCCGAAATGTCGATACATTTTTTCTTCACGCTATCTCAATTTAAATTCAATACGTTATCGGTCATAAACTCTTTGGGGGAGGGGGGGAGATGGACATAGTGTCACTTTTTAAAAAAATAATAAATTTGAAAACAAAATATTGATGAAACACTTTTTTTTTTTAAATTGTCAACGATTTTTAATCTTTTCCCAACGTGCGTGAGCAGATGTAGACGAACCGACATGTGAGCAGCCAACAATGAAGACTGGTCTTGAGGAAAGACGTGCGGTGTGTCCGATGAATCCCCACGTGATTTGTTGATCGTCATACCAAAGCAAAGTTTCACCGTGTGAGAGCTCTTCCCGAAAATGAATCGGTTAATCCCGAGGCAGTGGGGTAGCGAGCTTAACTCCCGCCCGGGGCACAATATCTTTTAAGCGCCCCCCCATTCGAAAACCATACAATATTATATGTAAAATATACCATTTGGCGCCCCTTTGTGAGTAGCGCCCGGGGCATGATGCCCCCCTTGCCCCCCCTCGCTACGTGACTGTCCCGACGCCGTCTCAATCGCCCTGGCCATTAGTTTTGGTAAACTTGCAGATCATTAAACCCGCAGCTGCCGGTACACGACTGCATGGGTTTCCCCCCGCCCCCCAAAAGAACCTCACACTTTTTGTTGACAGGCCCGGCGTCAAAAAGACACGACCAACATGCACTGTCACAGTTAAATCTAGGAACTTCAATCCACTGAACATATCTGAAGCCGCCTGAAACCCCGATGTAGAGCCAAACCCGATCGTGTCTATTCATGTTTTCTTTGCGTGCAACTCTGTTATTTTGTACTTTTCATCGTCTGAATTAAGTGAGCTCATCCCCAATTCCTGGTATTTATCAACGACGTGGCGTACAACGCGTCCCCTGACATCAATGACCCGCACCACAGACGCAGCATCGTACCCCCCCCCCCCTCTAATGAGCATAACACTTCACTTCCCATATTGACAACAAAGATATGAGCAAAACAATCGCTTCGCTAATATCAATTCATTAATCCATCAAATGAATTGCTCTGTCAGTTTCTCTCTATTTTTTTAAGATTAAATTTATCCTTGTTCTTCTATTTATTTTCTTTATTAAACAAATCAAACTTTTCAAAGCAGAAACAGGAAAAAAATAACTCGCATGACAAGACAATTGATTAATAGTAACCATTTTTCAGACCTAAATCATTTTTCGCTACTCATAAGCGACCATGAAGAACGGAAACAAAAAAAAAACTTATCACTAGCACAGCATTGAGTATCAGAGACACATCCACCAAATAAAAATTACTTCATGTGGCTTGTTGTTAGACATCGTGATCAGTCTGTGAGTTAGAGAGGGGTATAGATAGATGTATGGATGGTTGGATGGATGGATGGATGGATGGATAGATAGATAGATAGATAGATAAATAGATAGATAGATAGATAGATAGATAGATAGATAGATAGATAGATAGATAGATAGATAGATGGATGGATGGATGGATGGATGGATGGATGGATGGATGGATGGATGGATGGATGGATGGATGGATGGATGGATGGATGGATGGATGGATGGATGGATGGATGGATGGATGGATGGATGGATGGATGGATGGATGGATGGATGGATAGATGGATAGATGGATAGATAGATAGATAGATAGATAGATAGATAGATAGATAGATAGATAGATAGATAGATAGATAGATAGATAGATAGATAGATAGATAGATAGATAGATAGATAGATAGATAGATAGATAGATAGATAGATAGATAGATAGATAGATAGATAGATAGATAGATAGATAGATAGATAGATAGATAGATAGATAGATAGATAGATAGATAGATAGATAGATAGATAGATAGATAGATAGATAGATAGATAGATAGATAGATAGATAGATAGATAGATAGATAGATAGATAGATAGATAGATAGATAGATAGATAGATAGATAGATAGATAGATAGATAGATAGAATAAATTTGAATTTGCTTACAGCAGATGAAAAAAAGGGTCATCCACAAGTGCTTGAATCTCAACTTTTTTTTCTTCTTTTTTTAGATGTCTGATCATGTCTGTCTCCTTGCCTCTAATGAGGCGTAAGTCACTGACATAGAGTCCTACATCAATCTAAGCCCTGAATTCGATCATTAACAAACCTTGAGTTTGTTCAGTCGCTGGATCTATAATATCAGTCTAGACTGCGGCTCACACACAATTTAACCAATGCTTCTCTATTATGTTATTTATTTCGATCACCATCTCACTCCCAGACTCGATCAGTTGAGATCGACACTTATTGCCCTATTTCGTAATCTCCATTTGTCGATTATTCTGGGAAAAAATACTAAAGATTTAGACGATACTTACCTAACCCCCCCCCCCCACCCCGATCTTTCTCATTGGCACTGCAATCCACGCGGCTGCAAAGGGCCTCAAGTATATTTAAAAAGCCCACAGTTAAGATGTTGATAAAAAAAATAAGTTTTCAACTTTGACTGAGAGGAGAACACCCTAAATTTTGCCGACGAAAGCCTTGAGATGGCCCTCGCTTTATTTTCTTAAAATTTCTTACATGCATTATGCAAAGAAAGTCTGAATTTGTTATTAACAATAATTTGCTCTTGACAATGGGCAGGTCGGAAAACAGAAGGCGTGAACCAAAGCAGCGGTGTTGAAATCAGGGAGTAGAAATCAGGGAGTAGAAATCAGGGAGTAGAAATCAGAGAGTAGAAATCAATGTTATCAGAAAAGTTGGCCACGAATTATATTCTGGTTTCTTTGACTTAGTATCGTAAATAAAATATGATATGTAACGATATTTTGTAAGTTTAGTTACCAAAAATAAGATGATGTAATTAATTTAATAATGGAAATATAGATTTTTTAAACGCTAAAATCTCAAGTGAAAATTCCTGTCATATTCATAAGAACAATTTATCAGAGTATGCTCAATCAATTTACCACACACAACAAAAATGAACGGATTTTTAAAAAATGTTTCTTGTCTGTTGTTTCAGACTGCGGCCTCAGATGCTGTTACAGCGCTGGACCGAAGCTGGAGTATGGACTTTCAAGAACCGGAATGACAGCCTTCAGTCTGTGTGATTCCCCCGATGAGGGGCCGAGGGACATAGTTCCACTACAGCGAGGCACGTCGACGGTGGACAGAGCAGAGGACGGCTACTGACGCAAGGAGCATACTCAAACGAATAAGCGTAGATCAGAGTGGCTCACGTGGAACAGAAGCTTCTGTACATTTGGCCACGGCCTGTTTTTTTTTTTTATAAGTTCAACTTCTCTATATTGTTTCTAAAGTCTGTTTTATTTGTGTAATTGTTATTTTAACTTAAAAATATTTATTTGATAAAGATTCATTTGGGGCTTCATTATTTTATAACTTCGCTTTTTAAAGTATTAATAATATTACTCATTGTTTAATTTTTTTAACTTTTCGTTTTTAAAACTTTAACTTTCCTTGAAAACAGCGGCTCTCAACCTGTGGGTCGTGACCACTTTGGGGGTCGAATGACCCCTTTCCAGGAGTCGCGCAAGACCATCGAAAAATACATATGCTCTAAAGTCATGAAGTAGCAACGAAAATAATTTTGTAGTTGGGACTCGCCACAACATGAGGAAATGTACTAAAGGCTCGCGGCATTAGGAAGTTTGAGAACTACTGCTTTAACATGTTGTGACCAAATTGTTTTAGCTTAACTACTCGTAGTCCTACTAATTTTTATATAATTTTAGTAAATTAATTTTCAATTATTCCTGATTGCGATTAATTAGAAAAATACTTGTTTTCTCTTCAATAAAGAAATGTAATTTTCCTTTTTTTAAAAAAAAAAATAGTACAAGTATTTTTTTATTTTTTTTTTAAAACGCGTGTTCATGAAATGTGTGTTAAATTAAGAAGATGAAATATGTAAAGAGATCGCCGTCCTATGTTTACTGGTTTTTGGTGGATCGGGGATGTTTCGGCTAAGTTCACGTGCTGTCAGAGGTCAGAGGTGACACGTCCAAGACTTCCGCCCCCACACCCCCTCTTTTGTTTAAAAACTCTAAAAGTGTGTGTGTGGGTGGTGTTTGGGGGTGGTGTTTGGGGGTTCATTTTTTAAAAGAAAAAGCTATGAACATTTGAAGAATGAATTATTGCATAACTCAGGTCAAATAGCCACGACCCAATCTGTAAGTGGAGGCATGAACAAAGTACTTTGCCAATCTGCAAGTGCACACATGAAAAAAGTGCTCAGCCAATCTGGAAGTGCACACATGAAAAAAGTGCTCAGCCAGTCTGCTATTACACACATAAACAATGCAGTCATTGATTAAAATGTGTCGTAAGACGTGTAACCAGAAACTCAACTCTCCGTGACGTAGGAGAATTAGCTTTAAATAACTGGTAAACAAAGTTAGAAATATTTCCAACAAACGCAAAAGCAGGCTGTGGTCATACGATTTCATTTTTCAAAAGTATTTTAAAATGACCAATGCTCTATATTGTGAGTTAATAAATTGCTAAAGATCCCACGTTTCAGATGCTATCGTGGTAAGTGGTCTTTATTTAAGGTCCATCAAGCATGCATTTTTGGGTCTTCCCGATCAAGTCTTAGACTTGACTGATTCAATAAAGGAGGAACTTCGTCTATGTAGCGAACTTGTTTCATAGGAAGTGTTCAAAATGTAACAAACGTCCCGGAGTAAGTTAGTCTACTTACGGGCAATTTGAAGGTAAGTCTACTGCCAGGTAGTTTTAAGGTAAGTCTACTGCCAGGTAGTTTGAAGGTAAGTCTACTGCCGGTCTGTTTAAAGGTAAGTCTACTGCCGGTCTGTTTAAAGGTAAGTCTACTGCCGGTCTGTTTAAAGCTAAGTCTACTGCCGGTCTGTTTAAAGGTAAGTCTACTGCCGGTCTGTTTAAAGGTAGGTCTACTGCCGGTCTGTTTAAAGGTAAGTCTACTGCCGGTCTGTTTAAAGGTAAGTCTACTGCCGGTCTGTTTAAAGGTAAGTCTACTGCCGGTCTGTTTAAAGGTAAGTCTACTGCCGGTCTGTTTAAAGGTAGGTCTACTGCCGGTCTGTTTAAAGGTAAGTCTACTGCCGGTCTGTTTAAAGGTAGGTCTACTGCCGGTCTGTTTAAAGGTAAGTCTACTGTCAGGTAGTTTGATAAGCTCTATGTTGTCTTTGTCTGGGGGGCGGGGGGGGGGATTGCTCTATTCCAGTGTTAGGCGTACCTGCCAACCACACTTGGTCCAAGAATTAAGAGCAACGATAACACTCAATGAAGACAACGATAACAATTCATTTTTTTACAGAGTCCAATCACGGTGACTACACATTGGCAAAACTCTTACACTTGGACAACTCTCCACACAACGACACTTGGACAACTCTCCACACACTGGCACTATGGACAACTCTCCACACACTGACACTTGGACAACTCTCCACACACTGGCACTATGGACAACTCTCCACACACTGACACTTGGACAACTCTCCACACACTGACACTTGGACAACTCTCCACACACTGGCACTATGGACAACTCTCCACACACTGACACTTGGACAACTCTCCACACACTGGCACTATGGACAACTCTCCACACACTGACACTTGGACAACTCTCCACACACTGGCACTATGGACAACTCTCCACACACTGACACTTGGACAACTCTCCACACACTGGCACTATGGACAACTCTCCACACACTGACACTTGGACAACTCTCCACACACTGACACTTGGACAACTCTCCACACACTGACACTTGGACAACTCTCCACACACTGGCACTATGGACAACTCTCCACACACTGGCACTATGGACAACTCTCCACACACTGACACTTGGACAACTCTCCACACAACGACACTTGGACAACTCTCCACACACTGGCACTATGGACAACTCTCCACACACCTAACCTGCTACCCGTGTTCACACAGCCCTTATTCACCTCACATTGTTTATATTAACATTACAAACAATCACATAACAAGCCCTTACAGATCGATTCCATCAGCCCCCCCCCCAATAATACTCATCAGATTCCATCCACACCCCGTCCAATCACATAACTAGCCCTAAGTGATCAATTCGCCACCACATCCCTTTTCCGTTACACACTTTTCCCCCCAAACTCATAAGATTCCATCCACAACCGGACCACGCCCACAAAGCCAGTTGAAAGCAAGTGTCAAATACATTATCGGGTTTGAATCATAGTTTATAGAAACAATGAATTCGAGCGAGCAATATGGGAATGTATGTGTGGTCGTCTTTTGTGTCCGTATCTGAGGCAATGTCAAAATGAAATTAAAAAAACGTTTTCGAGACATCGCATCCGGTCACCTCTGATGTCAACGCTTAGCCGGCATATTAGGGTCTTGCAGCATATAGAGGTGTTGCAGCATAAAGAGGTGTTGCAGCATATAAAGGTATTGCAGCATATAAAGGTATTGCAGTATATTAAGGTATTGCAGCACATAAAGGTATTGCAGCGTATGAAGGTTTTGAGTGCTTTCTGGCTTCAGATGGATAGAAAGCAAATTTTTACAAGACTTTCAGCTTCACATTTAATCTATTTTGATTATCTGGTCAATCCATAAACCTAATTAAATCACTTCCGATCTGAGAGCCATTCAATAAGTCTACTAATATGACATAATTTGAGAACCATTGAATAAGTCTGATAAATAATAAAATAAGTATAAAATAATCTAAGAAATAAATGAAATATGGCTTCTTTTTTTTTCTACTTGTGAACTTTATACAAGATGGCGTCACATGCAATATTAAGTCTTACAAATTTTGTTCAGTATACATTAAATGGCTGTCACAGTCACATTCAGACGTGTGGGATTTATGCTGAATCAAACTAATTTAGGACTGGTGAATTTAACACATAGATCAATTTTAATGGAAAAGATCCATCTTTCCTCAAAGTCCAGAGTTTCTTCGCTTGACGTGAGTTTTCCCTCGGCGTATTTTGAAATCATGCAGGGCACTAGTAGAGGAGGGAGAAGAAGAGGAAGACAGAGAAAAAGATTGGGAGATAACATCAAAGCGTGGACGGGATTAAAACTAGGCGATGCCATGCGTACAGTGGCGTAGTGAGGGGGGGCAAGGGGGGCATCATGCCCCGGGCGCTACTCACAAAGTGGCGCCAAATGGTATATTTTACTATATTATTGTATGGTTTTCGAATGGGGGGCGCTAAAAAGGTATTGGGGGCGCTAAAAAGGTATTGTGCCCCGGACGCGAGTTAAGCTCTCTACGCCACTGCATGCGTAGTGCAGAAGACAGAGAGGAATGGAGAGGGATAGTGTTCATGTCATCTGAGGCGCCCCAACGATCCAAGGACTGAGGGACACGATGATCGTGATATTGATGATGGTAATGATGATGATGATCTTGAATATGCCCACGGGGTTGAAGCATTCCATACACATGTTATTTTTCAAACTATTTGGTTAGGTATATGTGTGCGTGTGTGGATGAAACGTTTAACGATATGTTAGTGTCATAACTGATTACGTAATTGTTTAATCTGCTACAGAGAAGATTGTCTGTATGCTCAGCTCTGGGTCTTTGTTGACAGTCGCCCTAGATATTTATCCCATCGACATTGGTAACGGCTACTGAAAAGATCCTAACTGCGTCCCCGTATCCCTTTATCCCTCTAACACTGGGTACAGTTACCGAATCAGTGGCGTAGTAAGGATGGGGCACCCCAAGTGCCACTTTCTTTTTGTGTGTGCGTAGATAGAGTAGTGGAGTTTTCTGAATCAGCAAAGTTTTTTTCGTGGTAGGGTCGGCACAAACTTGGCCCGCATCGGGCGTCACTTAACCTAGCAACGCCCCTGCATTGAATAGATCCTAGCTTCGTCTCCCCCCGTTACAGTTTAACATCTTTCAGAGACAAGCGGAAACGCAGGACGCTTGTTGCGAGTCACAAAACCTCGCGTGCACTATCAGGATTTCCGGTTTCACACAAATGACGCGCGCGTGGTTTCAATAAACCAGTTTTCCTTTATCGGTAAAAAAAAAAAAGTAGGTAAATGCTGGTAATATTTGATTCAATACAGAATAGTGCATTCATTCAGTTTTTCATATTCGGTAGAATTGAGCGTTGAAATCGAATACGAAGCCAAGCGGATATATGTCTTTATGAGTTTCTTTCAAATCGAATCCAAGTCTCCTCCTAAGCTCGGTAAAGCTAAGTCCCCAAAAACGTTGGCAGTTCATCCTCAACAGAACAACAAGATCGTCATATAAGCACATTAGTATCAAGAGAAAGACATTTTTTTTTCAGTTTTTTTGCTTGGAATATTTGACCTTTTGTTAGCACTTCAGGTAATATAGTGAGTTATAAGGAAGATCATCTATGTGCGCCACCCATAACCACAACATACAAAAAAAACCGAAAAAACTATAAAATACATTCATATGTTACGGGCCTCTTGCATAAAAGTTTGTAAATTTCAGTTCTGCGCCTAACGTCTCGTTTTTTTCTTCTGTCTGAATCATCCTTCGGTTCTGGTATATTCTATATAAATTATTTGTTTTCCTTTCATATGGAAAGTACTTTAAGCGATATATTAGCTGCACGTGCGTTGAGCCTTACTGCAAAGTTTGCTAAAAATTTAGAGAGTGTCCATGTGATCCAATGTGTACCTAAGTTGTTATTTAGCTTTACGAAGGCCGAGAATCTGAAACGGACCAAGCATTTTTTTAAAAAAGATGAATAGATTAAGAAATGTAAGAAGATTATGGAGGTCAGTGTCGTGTTACACAGAACTTAACAAATACTCGCTTAATACTAGGGGGGGGGGGAGGTTGGGGGGGGGGCGCAATTATAACGATCGTAAATAAGGTTTAATATCTTTCACAGGATCTCTTGTCAGTTTTGAATTATTCCCAGTTAGCTTAGTTAAGACGTACCACCTAGAGTCGTATGTTTAGTGATTTCTGACGCGTTTTATAAGCTTTTGAAATTTACTTTTTAGGGGGGGGGGATCTTTCAATTTTTATTTTAATCTTAAATGTTGTCCGTCGGACAAATTATGAGGTTTGTTGTTTTTTTTAACATGTGGAATCGTCCGTTTCCCACTGAGCTTATCACACACTCTCCAAGAAACTGGAAGACTCAAGGGAATATTTAAGTGTCTCCACTGCCTAGCACCAATACCCATCTCACGTACCGTCCATCCCACGTGCCACCCATCTCACGTACCATCCATTCCCACGTGCCACCCATCTCACGTATCATCCAACCCTCCTGACATCCATACCCACGTACCCTCCGTTCCCCATTCTGTCAACAGCAAGTAGAAAACTTAACCACGGACTTCAAAGGGGGGATGACTCTGAATTATTTACGCCTGAGCGATAACAATTTCCTTCAATTATGCACGAGAGTTGCAAACAATTACATCTGCATCTGCTGGGAGATAACTATCTGGGGTAGAGAGTAAACGACGAGCCATTTGCTGTGAATAATAGCTGCTAAATTGGGAAGCAGTACTTTAAAAAAAACACTAGGGGGGATAAGGGTGGGAGTGGGGCGTGAAGGCAACTGGATTTTCCTTCCACCGCAACAAATTTTTTAAAATAAATAAAAGAAAGGAATATTTTTTTTTCATTTTTTTTTCTTTCAAGTTCATTAATTGCTTTCTATTTTAGAGAACGATCTGTGTTACTTACCTCCACTTGCATTTCAACAATTCACTTGTGTTTGATTTGTGTTCGCATTTGACAGTCATCCCGTTGAGGGGGGGGGGGGGGGGGCTCGTACTGCCATCATCTAAATGTAATTACTTTCACAACCAAACCAAAAGGTCGCAGGGATGGTAATGTGAATTAAATTTTCAAAGAAATCGATCGCAATTTGTTTTCCTAAACTTTAGCTTCATTGGAAATAGATGTTCTATGGTTGTAAACATTTAAGTTGAATTTCTCGATTTTTTAAATATTTATGTTTTTAATTTCAATTTCTTTTACCAGACATTAAAGCAGGTGCAAAGGTCAAGCATATTCGAATCTATTTGTAATTGCTCTTGCAAAAAAGGTAACGTGGTCTGATTATCGACTTGCTGGTAATGTATTCGAATTTGTCCGGTGTTGTAAAGTCAACTATTATAATGTAGGATGAATTAGTAAATTCTGCTATTTAAAATTTTTAAATTAAAAAAAAATAATTTAAAACAGAGAAAAATTAATTAGTCGTGATGGGAAGATTACCAGAGTATATGAATTTTTCATAAAAATACTTTAGTCTACACCGAAACGATATTTTTTTCTTGTTTTTTTTTTTGTTTGTTTAAATATTGAGAACAATTACAATCGTTGAAGAATGAGAGAAAATATATTTTTTTCTTTTTTTGTGTGTGATGTAATTCTCAAAAACCACTAGCCTGAACGTCACACGTATTGTTATGATTACGCCAAGCTTCGATCGTACAAATGGATGATGAAAAAGCTTTTAAATAAATCACTTGTACGGGTGCGCATCGTGTGAAGGCAATATTGGTTGCATGTGAACTGTAGTGAATGATCCTTGTGGTTGGTGCAAAGAGTTGAGATCATTATTTTTTTTAACTGTGTGACATGCTGGAAAATGTGTGACATGGTGGAATATGTGTGACATGCTGGAAAATGTGTGACATGCTGGAATATGTGTGACATGCTGGAATATGTGTGACATGCTGGAATATGTGTGACATGCTGGAATATGTGTGACATGCTGGAATATGTGTGACATGCTGGAAAATGTGTGACATGCTGGAATATGTGTGACATGCTGGAATATGTGTGACATGCTGGAATATGTGTGACATGCTGGAATATGTGTGACATGCTGAAAAATGTGTGACATGCTGGAATATGTGTGACATGCTGGAAAATGTGTGACATGCTGGAATATGTGTGACAAGCTGGAAAATGTGTGACATGCTGGAATATGTGTGACATGCTGGAATATGTGTGACATTCTGGAATATGTGTGACATGCTGGAATATGTGTGACATGCTGAAAAATGTTGTGACATGCTGGAATATGTGTGACATGCTGGAATATGTGTGACATGCTGGAAAATGTGTAACATGCTGGAAAATGTGTGACATGCTGGAATATGTGTGACATGCTGGAATATGTGTGACATGCTGGAATATGTGTGACATGCTGGAATATGTGTGACATGCTGGAATATGTGTGACATGCTGGAATATGTGTGACATGCTGAAAAATGTGTGACATGCTGGAATATGTTTGACATGCTGGAATATGTGTGACATGCTGGAATATGTGTGACATGCTGGAATATGTGTGACATGCTGGAAAATGTGTAACATGCTGGAAAATGTGTGACATGCTGGAATATGTGTGACATGCTGGAATATGTGTGACAAGCTGGAAAATGTGTGACATGCTGGAATATGTGTGACATGCTGGAATATGTGTGACATTCTGGAATATGTGTGACATGCTGGAATATGTGTGACATGCTGAAAAATGTGTGACATGCTGGAATATGTGTGACATGCTGGAATATGTGTGACATGCTGGAATATGTGTGACATGCTGGAATATGTGTGACATTCTGGAATATGTGTAACATGCTGGAATATGTGTGACATGCTGGAAAATGTGTGACATGCTGGAATATGTGTGACATGCTGGAATATGTGTGACATGCTGGAATATGTGTGACATGCTGGAATATGGTGACATGCTGAAATATGTGTGACATGCTGGAATATGTGTGACAAGCTGGAAAATGTGTGACATGCTGGAATATGTGTGACATGCTGGAATATGTGTGACATTCTGGAATATGTGTGACATGCTGGAATATGTGTGACATGCTGAAAAATGTGTGACATGCTGGAATATGTGTGACATGCTGGAATATGTGTGACATGCTGGAATATGTGTGACTTGCTGGAAAATGTGTAACATGCTGGAAAATGTGTGACATGCTGGAATATGTGTGACATTCTGGAATATGTGTGACATGCTGGAATATGTGTGACATGCTGGAATATGTGTGACATGCTGGAATATGTGTGACATGCTAAAATATGTGTGACATGCTGGAAAATGTGTGACATGCTGGAAAATGTGTGACATTCTGGAAAATGTGTGACATGCTGGAATATGTGTGACATGCTGGAAAATGTGTGACATGCTGGAATATGTGTGACATGCTGGAAAATGTGTGACATGCTGGAAAATGTGTGACATGCTGGAAAATGTGTGACATGCTGGAATATGTGTGACATGCTGGAAAATGTGTGACATGCTGGAAAATCTGTGACATGCTGGAAAATGTGTGACATGCTGGAAAATGTGTGACATGCTGGAATATGTGTGACATGCTGGAATATGTGTGACTTGCTGGAATATGTCTGACATACTGGAAAATGTGTGACATGCTGAAAAATGTGTGACATGCTGGAATATGTGTGACATGCTGGAAAATGTGTGACATGCTGGAATATGTGTGACATGCTGGAATATGTGTGACATGCTGGAAAATGTGTAACATGCTGGAAAATGTGTGACATGCTGGAATATGTGTGACATGCTGGAATATGTGTGACAAGCTGGAAAATGTGTGACATGCTGGAATATGTGTGACATGCTGGAATATGTGTGACATTCTGGAATATGTGTGACATGCTGGAATATGTGTGACATGCTGAAAAATGTGTGACATGCTGGAATATGTGTGACATGCTGGAATATGTGTGACATGCTGGAATATGTGTGACATGCTGGAATATGTGTGACATGCTGGAAAATGTGTAACATGCTGGAATATGTGTGACATGCTGGAAAATGTGTGACATGCTGGAATATGTGTGACATGCTGGAATATGTGTGACATGCTGGAATATGTGTGACATGCTGGAATATGTGTGACATGCTTAAATATGTGTGACATGCTGGAATATGTGTGAAAAGCTGGAAAATGTGTGACATGCTGGAATATGTGTGACATTCTGGAATATGTGTGACATGCTGGAATATGTGTGACATGCTGAAAAATGTGTGACATGCTGGAATATGTGTGACATGCTGGAATATGTGTGACATGCTGGAATATGTGTGACAATGCTGGAATATGTGTGACTTGCTGGAAAATGTGTAACATGCTGGAAAATGTGTGACATGCTGGAATATGTGTGACATTCTGGAATATGTGTGACATGCTGGAATATGTGTGACATGCTGGAATATGTGTGACATGCTGGAATATGTGTGACATGCTGGAATATGTGTGACATGCTGGAAAATGTGTGACATGCTGGAAAATGTGTGACATGCTGGAAAATGTGTGACATGCTGGAATATGTGTGACATGCTGGAAAATGTGTGACATGCTGGAATATGTGTGACATGCTGGAAAATGTGTGAAATGCTGGAATATGTGTGACTTGCTGGAAAATGTGTGACATGCTGGAATATGTGTGACATGCTGGAAAATGTGTGACATGCTGGAAAATGTGTGACATGCTGGAAAATGTGTGAAATGCTGGAATATGTGTGACTTGCTGGAAAATGTGTGACATGCTGGAATATGTGTGACATGCTGGAAAATGTGTGACATGCTGGAAAATGTGTGAAATGCTGGAATATGTGTGACTTGCTGGAAAATGTGTGACATGCTGGAATATGTGTGACATGCTGGAAAATGTGTGACATGCTGGAAAATGTGTGAAATGCTGGAATATGTGTGACTTGCTGGAATATGTGTGACATGCTGGAATATGTGTGACTTGCTGGAATATGTCTGACATACTGGAATTTGTGTGACATACTGATCCCGTTTAAGGAGAAGAAAAAAAAAAAACACATATTGTTTTAGAGAGTCGTCGTGGCCATGGAATGGGGCCATTGGTGGTCTGTATCTCAAATGAGGACCATTGGTGGTCTGTATCTCAAATGAGGGCCATTGGTGGTCTGTATCTCAAATGAGGGCCATTGGTAATCTGTATCTCAAATGAGGGCCATTGGTGGTCTGTATCTCAAATGAGGGCCATTGGTGGTCTGTATCTCAAATGAGGGCCATTGGTGGTCTGTATCTCAAATGAGGGCCATTGGTGGTCTGTATCTCAAATGAGGGCCATTGGTGGTCTGTATCTCAATTAAGTTACCATTTGTAATCAGTATCTCAATTAGTGGTGGGTATCTTATATAAAGGGTCAACGGTGGGAAGTATCTCAAATAAAGGACCACTGGTGGTCAGTATTAGGGGCCATTGGTTGTCAGCATAAGGGGCCATTGGTTGTCAGTATAAGGGGCCCATTGTTGTCAGTATAAGGGCCAATTGTCAGTAAAAGGGGCCAATGGTTGTCAGTATAAGGGCCAATTGTTGTCGGTATAAGGGGCCAATAGTGTCAATATAAGGGGCCAATTGTTTCAATTAATTTCGTTCAGTTTTAATGGGGGTAAGTACTTATTGTGTTCGATTTACACTCTTTCCTCGGTGAGATTAGCTTGTATATATAATAATATCCTGAGTTTACCCACCCCCCCCCCCAAACCATTCTATGCGTGTATGCTCGATCTCAATGTTCACAAAATAATACATTTACACAGTGGTGATGTCATGTTATTAACCTTACTGTCACAGAGACATAGAGGGTTTTTTTCTTCTCTCTGTTGCGTATTTTGTTTGTTTGTTTGATTGTTTGTTTTTAATTTATATTTTAAAATCTTTTATATTAAATTCGCTTTTCTTCGTGTGTATCTAGCAGTCAAAATCTCCGGACGGCTAATCGACCCACTTCTCGTCAACCTATTGGGCTGGAATTGGCACATAGACTCGTTGCCGACGACAAACAATTCGCACAAATTTTCATTAAAGAAAAAGTTGCATGTGCATTAGGTGCGTTGTGTTTTCTTTTGTTTTACTGCAATAGTTGATGAAATAAATCTGTGGTGTAAATGCGGGTGGGAAATTAGAATAGTGATATAACATAAATAATACAACGCATTCACTGCTGTGCAGCTACTTCCGCTGTCTTTTGTTCATTCGGGATCTTAATCCATAAGACGGTTTGACAACAAAGAATTAGTATCTATTGATATATATATATATATGATGAATAAACGAAGTCGAACAATAAAACTCATTCAAAATTGTAAAGACCTGCTTTATTTGTTAAAAAATTTTAATACAAATATTTTTAGGTAAGGGCATGTACTCAAGAAATGCGTAATTAACATAGGTTCTTCGCATTACCTCCCTTGATATAAAATAATTAATATATATATATATACATATATAAATATTTAAATGTATATATTTTGCGTTGCTTGTATGTAAATTAATTATTTTTATTATTTTATTTTTTCAAACAAGGCAGTTAATTTTTTCTATTAGTCCGATAAGTACCCTCCAAATTTCGGGGGGGGGGGGGGGGTGGGGGGGGTGAGCGGGTAGCCCAAGGTAAACAGTTTGAAGAGTTAGCTTTGGGTAACAGGTTTTGAAACAGGTTTTGAAGCAGGATTTGAAGCAGGTTTTGAAGCAGTCCTAGTAGCTGTATAGCTATAGTTGTGTTAGACAAATGTTATAATTGTTTAGCATCCAAATATGACATAAAGTATTTTAAAGGGAGGTGAATGTGAAAAATCTATTTTTTTTATTTGGCCTCATACGGGAATTGTTTTACCTACACCTTCTTTGGTATTGTAATGTAGGTACGAAATAGGTCTTTAAAAAAAAAACATCGGTTGCCTTTGTAACCCATAAAAGCCTCCGCCATTTTTTCCCAAACATAGATTATTTAACATTTAATAAAATAGCCAGTTTCATTTCAACAAATTAGTTGTGTGTCAGACTGTGGTGTGTCAGGCTGTTAATATCCTTCATAAAAACTCTATGACTGAATCACTTGTGTTAAGAATTGACTAAATATTCAATGAAATCAGTATACAGCCCTCATTATCGTGAGATTTATCTAGCGGGTCCGGGACACGACTAAACTGTCATTGGAGAGATTGAATATGGTGGAGGCCGAGAGCAGCCCCCGTCATGTTGGAGAATAAACAGCATCGACAGGTGTACGAGTAATATCTTGATGAGATAGCCAATCAGGTGGTCCAGGACTTGCTTCTTTACCTCATGTGTAGCTTTACTTGTCTGATCGATTTATTTACTGTAATTTCGATCTTTTATTTTTCATTAAATACTATTCAATTTCAATTTCAAATTTTTCGTGTAACGAATATAAAGCTTAATAAATTCCTTACTTGTTCTATTCAAAATATTTTTGACATTACATGAATACAGTTAAAGGGAAATTGAATTAACCCATTCCTGCCTAATTTGCCATTCTGCGTAAGTAATGTCACTTAACTCAATTTTAAAATGTAAAACTGTTATTTAAATTGTAATAAATATAAAAATGAATAAATTGTTACAATCAAGAAAAAAAAAAGGTTATTTATAGAAAAAACGTTTAATTATAATATCTGAAGTTAGATCTCTCATACCGAACACACAATTATAATATCTGAAGTTTAATATCTCATACTGAACATACAATTATAATATCTGAAGTTGGATATCAGATACTGAACACACAGTTATAATATTTGAAGTTTAATATTGCAAACTGAACACAAAATTATAATATCTGAAGTTGAATATCTCATACTGAACACAAAATTATAATATCTGAAAGTGAATATTTCATATTTAACACAAAATTATAATCAGTCTGGTTCACTTTTAGGGAATTTATTTTTTCAGCCTATTGAATGGGCACGACACATCGACTTCGGCTCTTTCTTTACATTTATGGAGAGGTTGTATTTGCCAAGGCTTTCCATCTAGCTCGGTTTAATATTTGACACATTTAAAAAGTTTTGAAAAATTAATTAGTAATTTTTTGGGGGGTATTCAAAACTTATCTCAAGTTATTATTTGTAAGTTACGTATAAAGATTTTGTTCATTGGACATTTTACATTTCTGGTCATTTGATTCGAGAGGATCGTGTGATGAATATTTTTTTTGTAACTAAAAAATAAAAATATTTGAAAAACAAATATCATTGACTCAACTTTAGGGGGACAAATGCTTCCATTTCACTGCACAGCTATTTCGGGACAAAACTAATATAATTTATTTTAAAAGGTGTTTTGGAGGAAGCATACCGTCCTGACTAACTGTGAGCACATCCAAATATTTTAAGAGCTTTTCACATATATATATATATATATATTTCAAAAATATGTTTTTTAAGAATAATCTATTTATTTTCTTCTAACGGTTAATGCAAAAAAAAAAGGGGGGGGGGCTTATGCTTGCTGGTGGGCCTGTATGTGGGAATTGCTTGCTGGTGGGCTTCATCTGGAGGGATCATCTTCCCCCTCTGTCGCAATGGTGTGCTTTCGTTTGGGTGTCATGATATTCGGGACAGCTTTTTTTTTTTGGCCACCTCTAACTGGCACCCCGACATCCATCCCCGCCCCCCCCCCCCGCCCCCCGATTCATTGAACTTATGTTTAAAAGACAGACGTCTGTTATAGGCGTTTACGTAGAAAAAAGTACTTCAGTGCATTTTTGCAGTTTTGAGAAAAAAAAAAGTTTAACGTTTTTAAATTCCCATTTACACACCTTGAGATTTGCTCGAGGTAAATCTGTATCAAACACTAATGGACATTTTTCATGAATGATATTTACGGTACCTGGGTGCGAATGGCGGCGCTGCGTCTCCGGGTCCATTTTGACTCAATGCTATTCGGATGTCATTTGTGGTAGTTTATTTTAGTTTAAATGAAGAGTTAGGTTTACAAACATATAGTAAATTCAAATTATCTTTCATTTGATACCTCATTTGGTCTTACAAACCCAACAATAATATTTTAAATCGTTTTTTAATCGCAACCTCTCAATCCTGGTACCCGTGTACCAATAGCCACTTCGTTTTTATTTATACCTTAACATTGCATTCTTGCGTTCAAAGGGATTCTATTGTGTATTTTTTTTTTATCTTGAGATTGGAACAGTTATTCCCCATTTAATATTGTGTTATTTTTTAAAAAGAGTTACACTTTTCTGCACCATGCTATTTCCCTTAGACGGTGCAATAAATCTATTTCAATATTCTTTTTTCTTAGTCATTTCTTTGATCATAACTTTTTTTAATAATAAAAAATGTGAGTGTATAGATTTTAAAGGAACCCCAATGTAAATTAATGGCGAAGGTCGCAAATTTACAACAAATTAAATTTAATCAAAGTCCTTTTAAAAAAATTGTATTTAAAATTTATAGCAATCATATTTTAGTTTTTATTCTACCACGGGATATTTTGCATTCAATAAATTAATACTTTACAATGTATATAACATAACAGTAAATATTGTAATCAGAATCTTTTTAATTTAAATTTTCTCCATATATAGTAATAATAAGGTCAATAATGTATACAAATTAAAGTAACGCTATTAATTTAAGCAGTTGTACTAAAAGTGGTTTTTATATTTTTTTCTCATCTTCTCAATGATAGCTAATATTAGTTGGTTGATTGTAATTATTAGTAATATTCCAAAAGTAGAAAAGTGAGTTTATGTTGTTCGTCAAGGTTTACCTCCGTATCCCTAAAGTTAATTTTCACAGCTGGACTTAGCAGCAGGAATGAGACTCACCCGCCCTTTACTGCACTTGAAAACTTGACATGCATGAATTGATGCACAAGGTCACCGAAAACTGATGTTGTTATCAAGTGGATTATGTCTTATCTTAACAATTTATTGCCACTGACTTTCACCTTCATAAGATATTGGTTAGAACCACTGCTCAGTATTTTTTTTTTCTGGGGTAGGGGTAGTAAATATCTTAGTATGTATCTATATAAAGTTAAATGTATAAATATTTATTAAAAAAAAATAAAATATTTAAAATTAGTATGAGAAAAACGACTAATGTACCAATATAAAATTAAATGTATATATATTTATAAAAAAATAAAATATTTATAATTAGCATGAGAAAAACGGCTGATGAAATGAATGGAAAAAAAAAGACCAAGCCTTATTTGTCCAAAAGACCAACATTGTTAAAACATACGACATACCACAACTTTTGAGAAGGAAAAAAAAGCAGCCAAAACAAATTGATTAGTAATCTAAATATTTTATTAAATGATTAATGTCAATCATTCAAGAAAAAAATTGGAAAAACTCTTTCACTCGTGAATGCCAATTTGTTCTAAATCGTAATAACAACTGATACACTAAAATTAAAACCTCTCTTTCATCTTTAAATAAAACAATCCTTGGCTCCCGATAAACATTTGTTAAATTCATGTAAGTTATAAATAACTGTTTTACATTTTAAAGTAATCACTGAGAATTTGTTTGAACTACCTTGATGTGATAAAAGTATTTCATAAAAAAACAAAAGAAGAAAAATCACTTATGTTAAAATATCGAAATTTTATGAAAATATGTCATGGTAAAAATTGAGTGTGTAAAAATTAAGTATATTTACACCATAAACAATGTATTATTTTTATATTATTATTTTGTAAGTCTTAATGTCTTAAAGTTAACTGGAACAATATCTTGCATTTATCCTTTCTCCACATTCATTACCAAAAAATAGATTTGATTTTTCACAAATGCTTTTACTTGATACAAATGACTGCCCAATCAGGAGTTACTGAATCAGGTAAGTAAAATAAAAAAAATCTGGGTTTTGAATAAATTTTATAATATATTATCAGGCTGTTTACTTGAGGTGTGCGTTCATAAGCTATCAAGAAGAAAACATGAGAACATATCCCACACAGCACAGCAACATGTTAAGTTAAATTAACATCATGTTGGTGTTTTTCAGATGCTCTCAAACCAAGAAACATAAGGATAAAGCCAGACATTAAGATACAGATTTGACATGGTTTACAATAAATATATATTAAAACATTAAGTTCTTATCTTGCAGGAATCCATGTTTACATTTTCAAGAATGATTTTTAGTTGTTTTTTTTAAAGAAAATAAATTTAAAATGTACATATTTCATAAAAACTGTATAAACTTAGAATTAAAAATTGAAGCTACCATCAGATGGAGAGGAGTCAGATATCAATTGATTGTTGATGGATCATCCATGGATGCAACAGTGGTTATTGATGGATCATCCCTGGAGGCAACAGTGGTTATTGATGGATCATCCCCTGGATGCAACAGTGGTTATTGATGGATCATCCCCTGGATGCAACAGTGGTTATTGATGGATCATCCCCTGGATGCAACAGTGGTTATTGATGGATCATCCCTGGATGCAACAGTGGTTATTGATGGATCATCTCCTGGATGCAACAGTGGTTATTGATGGATCATCCCCTGGATGCAACAGTGGTTATTGATGGATCATCCCTGGATGCAACAGTGGTTATTGATGGATCATCCCTGGAGGCAACAGTGGTTATTGATGGATCATCCCTGGAGGCAACAGTGGTTATTGATGGATCATCCCTGGAGGCAACAGTGGTTATTGATGGATCATCCCTGGAGGCAACAGTGGTTATTGATGGATCATCCCCTGGATGCAACAGTGGTTATTGATGGATCATCCTCTGGATGCAACAGTGGTTATTGATGGATCATCCAGTATTGTAGTTGAAGCTTGAAATAGAGAACAATTTTAAAATTAATTTTGAATATATAAATCAATGTTTATAAACACAGAATATATATATATATACATTTATATTCTGTTTCTATTTAAATATATTGTTTCTATTTAAATATATTATTTCTATTTAAATATGTGGTTTCTATTTAAATATAGTGTTTAAATTAAAATCAAAACAACTTTTAAAGTGTTGGTAAAAAAAATAATATTTTTGAAGCTTTCTGCTAAATTCTCTCCTAGAAAAAAATATTAATTTTTTAAAATCCGTGCAAATAAGTTGGGCATAATAAAAATATAGACTAATTTTTTTTTTAAAACCTCTGTTTCTTCAAGAAACATTTTTACAAATTTAACACTTTAAAAAGAAACATTGTTACAAATTTAGCACTTTAAAAAGAAACATTGTTACAAATTTAGCACTTTAAAAAGAAACATTGTTACAAATTTAGCACTTTAAAAAGAAACATTGTTACAAATTTAGCACTTTAAACAGAAAAATTGTTACAAATTTAGCACTTGAAAAAGAAACATTGTTACAAAATTAGCACTTTAAAAAGAAACATTGTTACAAATTTAGCACTTTAAAAAGAAAACACAAACGCTTTCGATATAATAATTGATGAAATGCGCACTCTTTGAAATTAGCACCCGTTAAATTCTTAATTTAAAAAAAAAAAAGCTAGTTTTTTTTTTTAAGTTTTCATTTTTTATAACTCAACATTCATGTAAACGATTAACTTCATAGTTATGCTATGTAACAATTTTATGTAAAATTAACACCTATACTATCCTTACTTTTAAAGTCGTGCTTTCATTACCAAATATAATTTGAAAATAGGTTGCACATGCTTGTATGTTGAATTTTATTTTTTTATTTCGGGTAGGGGCTCCCTGCCAAAGATTAGGCTTTCGTTGCACTTGATGTCCTCCCCACACACCAGGACCCCATCCCCTCGGATGAAGCAATGATTCCGTTCTGATGCTACTCAGCGCGTATAGAAGGGACGGCGCTTTTTCAAGGTTATTTATTTCCAGGTTTCACTGTGACAGAAATCAATATATATATATTTAACGTCCGCCCGGGGCGCTACAATGTCTCGCTACGCCATTGTTGAAAGAATAGGACCTAAAAAATGAAAAAAATGCCTATCACGGTTTCTATTATTTCATTGAACCCCATACACGTCATACGCACAGAAGTACACGACCTATTAAACCTCATACACGTCATACGCACATAACTACACGACCTATGAAACCCCACACACGCCACCCGCACATAACTACACGACCTATGAAACCCCACACACGCCACCCGCACATAACTACACGACCTATGAAACCCCACACACGCCACCCGCACATAACTACACGACCTATTAAACCCCACACACGCCACCCGCACATAACTACACGACCTATGAAACCCCACACACGCCACCCGCACATAACTACACGACCTATTAAACCCCACACACGCCACCCGCACATAACTACACGACCTATGAAACCCCACACACGCCACCCGCACATAACTACACGACCTATGAAACCCCACACACGCCACCCGCACATAACTACACGACCTATGAAACCCCACACACGCCACCCGCACATAACTACACGACCTATTAAACCCCACACACGCCACCCGCACATAACTACACGACCTATGAAACCCCACACACGCCACCCGCACATAACTACACGACCTATGAAACCCCACACACGCCACCCGCACATAACTACACGACCTATGAAACCCCACACACGCCACCCGCACATAACTACACGACCTATTAAACCCCACACACGCCACCCGCACATAACTACACGACCTATGAAACCCTACACACGCCACCCGCACATAACTACACGACCTATGAAACCCTACACACGCCACCCGCACATAACTACACGACCTATTAAACCCCACACACGCCACCCGCACATAACTACACGACCTATTAAACCCCACACACGCCACCCGCACATAACTACACGACCTATGAAACCCCACACACGCCACCCGCACATAACTACACGACCTATTAAACCCCACACACGCCACCCGCACATAACTACACGACCTATGAAACCCCACACACGCCACCCGCACATAACTACACGACCTATGAAACCCCACACACGCCACCCGCACATAACTACACGACCTATGAAACCCCACACACGCCACCCGCACATAACTACACGACCTATTAAACCCCACACACGCCACCCGCACATAACTACACGACCTATGAAACCCTACACACGCCACCCGCACATAACTACACGACCTATGAAACCCTACACACGCCACCCGCACATAACTACACGACCTATTAAACCCCACACACGCCACCCGCACATAACTACACGACCTATTAAACCCCACACACGCCACCCGCACATAACTACACGACCTATTAAACCCCACACACGCCACCCGCACATAACTACACGACCTATGAAACCCCACACACGCCACCCGCACATAAGTACACGACCTATTAAACCCCACACACGCCACCCGCACATAACTACACGACCTATGAAACCCTACACACGCCACCCGCACATAACTACACGACCTATGCAAGCAAGGAAATAATGTCGAATCAAAAGGCTAGAAGTGATGCATTATGAGATCAATGTTATCGAAGTTATTCCCACTAGCATATCTTTCGAACTAGATCTCTGGTACTATATGCTTTCTAAAGAATCCAAACTCCAAGAAAACATCCAAACCTCCCTCCCCTTGCAAGCATCAAAATACCCCCATCCCAGCATCAAAATTCCCCCCCCCCCCCAAAAAAAACCAAACATCCAAAATTGACCCCTTCCCACGATGCTCTGTGCATTCGGAACGAAGGGCTCCTCGGTTTAATCAACTCTTTAAGCGGATCTGCATGTTGATTGAGTCACAAGTGGATCGTTTTGTATCGGGCTGTGTGCATTTCTTGGTGCAATTTTCCGTAACTGTGACGCGTCGAGTGCATGTGTGCTGGCTCTGCGCATGTTGGTGTGTTGGGCTGATGCGGCCTGATAGAGATCTCCCATTTCTCTCACTCTCTCTGTGTCTGTCTCTCTGTCTCTTTCTCTCTGTATAAATATTATATATAAATGGAAATTATCGCTATTTCATTTCTCTCTCTCTCTCTCTCTCTCTCTCTTCCAATCTCTCTCTTTTCTTTGTTTGCTTTTACAAGGGAAAAGAAGTCTGTCTCTCTCTGTTTGTCGTTGTGTGTCTGTCATAATACAGATTGTTGAGAAATACGGCACAACTGCAATCGATATTTTCCCCCATCATTATTCCCTTTTTAAAATTTTTTGTGGTTAATTGAGAGATTTTTTTAAATGTGAGATTTTCCTGTGAGTGTGTTTGTATGTGATAGCTCGTGAGTGTGTTTGTATGCGACAGCACGTGAGTGTGTTTGCATCCGATAGCACGTGAGTGTGTTTCTATGCGATAGCTCGAAAAACCTTTAAAAAAAAGATTCGTTAAAAAACGTATTTGCTTGTGCGCAGCGTCAAATAATTTAGCTTAAACGCCACATTAGAATCGTCATAAACATCGCTTGCCATCGGGAAAACCCCCGCAGAATCAAACATATTTTCTCTTTAGTGTTGACAGAACAGGTAAAACATTTGTCATAAAATGTTCGTGCTTGTATGGGTCGGTTCACACGGTCAAATTTCTCCTTCAAACATTTGATGCAATTCGTGTAGGAAGCCTTGTCACAACTTTCAAAATTACCATTTGATCGAATTCCCCCCCCCCCCCCCCCAAAAAAAAAAAAAAGAAACCACGCACAAAATAGTGCGTTCATAAAACAATTTGACGCGAAATTTGATCGTGGGAACTGCCGCGAAATCGCAAAGCGTCAAGGCTTGACAAAAACCTTTTATTATTATACATGTTTTTAATAAAAATGTTTTGTGAAATATTTATACAGATAGTTTGAACGGGTTCAATATTAAACATAAACAACATAAAAACGTGAACCTGTTAGACAGGGCCGGATTAAGCCATTTTAGTGCCCAAGGCACAAACCCACATGGGTGCCCTCTTCTGCCCGGGGCCCTGATCTTGTTCCAATTTGTTCAACAAAAAAAATATTTCTTGGAGGACTTGTGGTGCGCCCAAACGCTTGGTGCCCAAGGCCCGTGCCTTGTTTTCCTAATGGTTAATCCGGCCCTGCTGTTAGCATTCGCTTTAAAAAGTTAGTGCTCGAAGCTTTCGATAGACGTCAGGTTCACGGCGGTATTGTCCAGGTGGTACCAAGCGATTATTGTGCGTGGAAAGAATGATCGCTTGGAGCCACCTGGATAATACCGCCGTGAACTCGACATATATCGAAAGCTTTCAAGGCTGCCCTGGCATCTGCTAGGAGCCGTTAGGATGGGAGCATCGCTTCCCCAACCGTTACACATATGCCAGTACATGGATGCAGCAACGTACCCTACCAGAACCAGAGCTAAATTGCGAGATCAATTTAATAAATTATCTCTACGATAAGAGTTTTTTCTTTACAAAACCCACCTTATGGTTTGTTTCGTTTCTTTGAACTGTTTCAAACCTCTCGTTCGCAGGATGCCACTGAGCTGAAATTTGGTACACAAACTAGCGCCACCTGGTCACCCCTTGCTTCAGTTGCACTATTTCTTTATCTATACAGTAGCGTAGGAAAAGAGTGGGGGTGGGGGGCGTAAGGTGGGTTTATTTCCGCTCAGGGCTGCACTTTCGGTATTAATTTTGAAGGGAGGAATTTTCGGCACCCCAAGGAAGTTTTTTCGTTGAAGAGAGTGGACAAAATTCTTAACCCTAAGTGCACTAAAACTTGATACGCCACGATTACCTGATAGTCTTTTTTAAAATATAATTTCATTAAAAAAAATATTTTTTTTACGGATGCTAACAGGTTCAAGATTTAATGCTGTTCATGTTTGTTGAACATAGAGCAGCTCTTAAGAGACTTCGCGTCAAATGTTGAGAACCGTTGTTTATGTACGCGAACAGGATCAAGTTCGCTAATGATTCCTCATCAGGGTGTACACATGTGTACATGATCATGTAACATCAGGGCGTACACATGTGTTACATGATCATCTAACATCAGGGCTTACACATGTGTTACATCATCATCTAACATCAGGGCTTACACATGTGTTACATGATCATCTAACATCAGGGCTTACACATGTGTTACATGATCATCTAACATCAGGGCGTACCCATGTGTTACATGATCATCGAATATCAGTGCGTACACATGCGGGTGACATAGACGGACTGGCTGGAAGCGAAGAAGAGCTAGCCAATCTAGTAAAGCGTCTCGACAAGACTTCATCGTCCTTTGGCATGCAAATCATTGCAGAAAAGACAAAAAGGATGAAGAATAGCACCACTGGCATCGCCACTGAAATTAAGGTCGTGGAGGAAAGATTAGAGACAGTTTGCAGCTTCAAGTACCTCAGAGCAATAGTCTAGGGAGAAGGCTCCCAACCCGAATTGATGTCCAGGATTGCGCAGACCACAAGATCACCAAAGAGGCTCAAGAAAATATGGAACGACAAAAATATAGCCCCCAGCACCAAAATCAGGCTGATGCGCCCATTAATCCTCTCAATTTTCTTATGTGCATGTGAGTCCTGGACATTAACAGCAGAACTTGAAAAGAACATAAAGGCGATGGAGATGAGATGTTTCAGAGGCATTCTTGGGATCTGCTATAGAGACCATATCACCAATGAACAAGTGAAAGAAATGATTCGTCAGGCAATTGGGCAGCACGATGACCTCCTGGTGTCTGTAAAAAAACTCAAACTTGAGTGGTTTGGCCACGTGACAAGAAAACAAGGGCTCGCCAAAGAAAGCATGCACGGCACAACAAGAAGAGGGAGAAGAAGAGGAAGACCGAGAAAAAGATTGGGAGATAACATCAAAGGGTGGACGGGTTTAAAACTAGGCGATGCAATGCGTAATGAAGAAGACCGAGAGGAATGGAGGAGGATAGTTTTCATGTCATCTGTGGCGCACCAACGGTCCAAGGACTAAGGGACATGGTGATGATGATGATGACGCATATGTTACATGATCATCTAACGTCAGGGCGTACACATGTGTTACATAATCATCCAATATCAGTGCGTACACATGTGTTACACGATCCTCCAATATCAGTGCGTACGATACATGTGTACATGATCATCCAATATCAATATGTTACACGATCATCCGATTTTAAGGATTAAACTTGTGGTTACTCTCAACGCCGTGCTGCATCCAACTCACCCTCACCCCTACCTCCAGATTGATTTCGTAATGAACGCAGGTACAATGTACACGATTTACAACCTGTCGGCTGTAATGTAGTACTAGTGTAGCACTGTCCGCCAGTAAAGTAGTCAGCCCAGTAATGTTCTATTCCATCTGCTCTCCTTAATCAGGAGATAAATTTCTCATTTCTTTTACTTTTTGCTTTAGTCACTAGCGAGACAACAATTCATTTACTTTGATATCCTAATTTAAACTGCTCCAATTTTGTTCCCGCTGCTCCCAAAAAAGGCTCTCATTAACTGCTCTAGTAAACTGCCCTCATAAACTGTTATCTGTAATTGCTCTTATATACTGCTCTCATCTGTCGCGTATACTTGATCATTTCTCTCATAAGTAATATATAGTTTTTGACTGCTCTCAGCAATTATCTATGCATACCTCATGACGTCCTCATAGGTCATCTATAGCTAGTAACGTCATCATAGGTCATCTATAGCTAATAACGTCCTTATAGGACACATATATCTAATGACGTCATCATAGGTCACCTATAGCTAATGACTTCCTCATAGATCATGTATAGCTAACAACGTCCTCATAGGTCACGTATAGCTAACTACTTCATCATAGGTCACCTATAGCTAACTACTTCCTCATATGTCACATATAGCTAACTACTTCCTCATAGGTCACCTATAGCTAACTACTTCCTCATTGGTCCCCTATAGCCAACTACTTCTTCATAAGTCCCCTATAGCTAATGACTGTCTCATAGGTCACCTATAACTCCTCTTTTCTGTGTAATTTAAATTGTTTCAGACACTGGATCTGAGCTAACTTTATTATTTTAAAAGCCAAATATTTGTTTTTCTAAAAATCCATTAAATACACGTTGCTGTAAGGTATCTTGTCTTCAAAGCCCCTGAAATTTAAAAAAAAACAACGAAAATTGGAATTAATGATTAGAGAAGTGACCTTCACGCGAGACAAAGTGACATTCACGCAAGACATGCGATGGGGGGCCAAAATCTCTGCAGATTTGGAGGAGAGGGGGAAAAAACCCAGAAACAAGACGGCCCGAGGATTTATTGCCCTTGGTATAGCGTGATGACAGAGTTTGATTACGTACCCTTGTCTGTGTGCACGCTGCGGTGGTGCTCGCCCATAAATCATTTCAGGTTGTAGCACGTCATAAAAATAACGCCTGCAAAAGGCTGAGCATATTCAAAGCCGCTGAGCCAATCTCACGTTGATCAGGCGGTGGAACGAAGGAGGTAACCGAGCACGTGGACAGAAATACCCGGGTCAGTCTGACTTCGTCCTGAGTATCTACCTGACTTGACCAGAAAGAATATCTGACTTCAACAGAATGTCTTTCTGACGTCACCAGAATGTATTTTTCACTTCACTAGAAAGTCTTTCTCCATTCACCAGAATGTCTTTCTCACTTCACTATAAAGTCTTTCTGACTTCACCAGAATGTCTTTCTGACTTCACCAGAATGTCTTTCTGACTTCACCAGAATGTCTACTTGAATTCAACAGAGAGTCTATCGGGCCCAAACAGGATTTCATTCTGACTTAATGTATCGTGTAGACTTTTAAGAATTTAACACCCAAGGTGTCTTATCAACACCAAGTTGTCTTTTAACACCACTATTCCCAACAACACCAAATATGTCAATCAACTCTAATATGTCTATCAACACAAATATGTCTATCACCACCAATATGTCTATCACCACCAATATGTTTATAAACACCAAGATGTGTATCAATTTATTCAGGAAGAGCATTTGTAGATCAGATTGAATTATCGACACATTAAAAAGGGAACATTCTCTTCTGGCAAAGTGCCCAATGTGTCCGTCAATTGTTGACACCAAACTGGTCATCCTGGACAAAACCTACGCTTAAAGTCTGATATTTAATTTCACAGCTTTGACAGATGTGGACAGTTTGGAACGGGTTGTGTAAATACCGGGTGCTTTGGCCGAGTGGTCTAAACTGACCACAAGTTGATGGTCTGGAGTTCAATCCCCACCAAAGCCCAGTCAAGCAGAAACATCACCAGCACCCCGGGTGGATGGGACTCGTTAAACTTGGACGGCAACTCGTCTAAGAGAAGGAAACTATGAATTCAAACCCGGAGATGGAGCCCCAGAGGCGGATAACATTGATGCAATGAAACATTCCGACAACTGGTGCCCAGCTGTATCATCATGATGTTCCCTTGGGGTAATCCAGCGGCGTGGAGAGAGACGATTTGCTGTTGGGAACCAGCTTGTAATCCTTGAAGAATAATCCCAGAATCTGACTCACCAGAATGTCTTTCTCACTTCACCAAAATTTCTTTCTGACTTCACCAGAATGTCTTTCGTCCTGCGAATTTCCCACCATAGACGTCGCGAAGACCCACAATAATGCAGAAAACATGCTTGGGTAAATCCACAAACTTTTGACGGAAAAAAAAAATTATGCATTTTTGAAGGGGAAAAATGAAAGAAAATTGTGTTTTCTTAAGAATTGTACCCAACGACATAACCGCCTCTTCATTTAAAGAGATGTGAACTGCCTGACATGAGCCGGTGCGTGACGTCAGCTGATCGTTCAACCGTTTGATAGAAACCATCTCCATACCAAAAATCAGTTGCTACAATCACATAAAAGATAAGTGACGTACAATCACATAAAAGATAAGTGGCGTACAATCACATAAATGATAAGTGGTGTACAATCACATAAAAGATAAGTGGAGTACAATCACATAAATGATAAGTGGCGTACAATCACATAAATGCAAACAGTAATGTATACAAGGGATTTTTTTTATAATTTATACCCCCACAAAACCATTGGGTTTTAGGTGTCAGTTTTTATTACATAACATGATCGGAGAAACCCTTCCTTATTACACCCCCTCCACGTCGTTTTTTCCCACAACGACAGAGTAGGGTGATTAGGATTGCACAAGTCAAGGCCTAGAATTTACGCTTCATTAAATACAACATTTATAACACAATTCTAGAATACAAGATTCAATGAATACAACATTTATAACAAGACTCAAGAATAAAATCTTCAACAAATACAGCAGTTGTAACAAAACTCATTGTTACATAAAAAGCTAACAAAGTCGTGATCATTTTTTTTTTAACCATAGCTTTTATTTTATTTTTTTGTATGTTAGCTTCTTTGTACACGTCACGCGCATGAGGCTGATGGCAATCCACATGGTCATCTATGTACATCATCAATGGGTTTGTACACGTCTACATCTGGAGTTTGTACAACAGAGCATGATAGATACACGACTATTTACACGGGGGTACAGTACGACGATATGTACACATAAGTGTCACAGTGATACCTAAATCTGTACAGTAAATGTTACAAGGTTACTCAGTATCATACCGAACTGCAGTAGGCGGGAAAAAGTTAGTCACAAGAGCAATGAAACGATAGAAACAAACAAGTTATAACAGTAAAAACAAAGTTGCTGTAGTTTTTTTGTTTATTTCTTTTTTTTTTATATTGAGTAAAGATTTTTTTTTAAATTTGAGTTTGTTTAATTGTGCGGTATAAAGATTGATATTTAGATTTCTTGATGTCCGTGTTGAGTGTGAAAAGCGCTTCAGAATTGAATGTCAGGCGGTCTTGTCTGAATGGAATATCATATGTGCTTTGCTAGAGTTGAATGTCAGAAGGGCTTCTCTGAATTGAATGCCAGAACGGCTTGTCAGAATTGAATGCCAGAACGGCTTGTCAGAGTTGAATGTCAGAAGGTCTCGTCAGAATTGAGTGTCAGAAGGTCTCGTCAGAAGTGAATGTCAGAAGGTCTCGTCAGAATTGAATGTCAGAACGTCTCGTCAGAATTGAATGTCAGAAGGTCTCGTTGGAATTAAATGTCGGAATGCCCTTGTTAGAATTGAATTTTCGAAGCTCACGTCTTTAGTGAATGTTTGTATTAGCAATTGAATTGTAACCGGACGTTATTTTGCATGGGGGGGGGGGGGGGGGTTGCCACTTTCTTTTGTATTTAAAGGTCTCGAGAATCTGAACGTTTATGGGATTGGGTTATTCTTTCTCACGTCATCGATACGTCGGTCAGCCGTGAGTTCATGTGACGCCATCACATCACTGGTCACGTTACGGGTCACGACGAGCCGGTTGTCTGCTTCAGTACCTTAGCATGCTCGAGTAATGTTCCTTAGTACGCTAGAGTAATGTTCCTAGCACGCTAGAGTAATGTTCCTTAGCACGCTAGAGTAATGTTCCTTAGCACGTTAGAGTAATGTTCCTTAGCACGCTAGAGTAATGTTCCTTAGCACACTAGAGTAATGTTCTGTGTGCGAGTGGTAAGCAGGAGTTTTAAATCGTGCACTGTCTTGTACTTTAACCGTACACAGTTGCGTACTTCAACTGTACACAGTTGTGTACTACATATGCGTCCATACTGTATCCGGAAATTTGTTTGAAAGAAATTTCCTCGACGGAAAATTGATCGACGGAAATTTGATCGAAACTTAAGTTTTGTTGAATCTTTTTTTCCAGTTCACACGTTAGAATTTTGGCTCAAATTTATTTTTGACCGCATTATTTTTTGTTTTACTATATATTAGAGTGCGTTCAAAAAGAAATTTGACGAAAACTTTAACATGTGAACTGAAAATAAGATTCGACCAAATTTCCGTTCGATCAAATTTCCGTAGACGAAATTTCTCTTAAAGAAATTTCCGGTAACAACACATACACATAGCTTCATCTTCGTGTACTTCCCGTGTACAGTTATTTGTGTTTAGTGTTCCTGTAAGTGGACATGTAAAGTGTGCCATTAAATCAATAGATGCATGTTATACTTTGTGATTACAGCAGGGGTTCTTAACATGGTTATTTCTTTTCATAGACCACGTTGCCAGCCACAGTAACACTTTGAACCTCTCTTAAAATAAAGTTTTAATTCATGTAAGAAACGTGCAAATGACGTGATGCACATGACCCCCCCCCCCCCTTGACACTGTTCATGGATCCCCCGGGCTCAGTGGAGATCAGGTTAAGAACCCCTGGCGTAGAAACTAACGTAATGTTACATCATCAAGATTTTCTGAAAGAAAAGAAAGAAAAGAACAGCAGTATTGTGGCGAGATATACAAAGACTGAGAGATCGAAAGATCATGTTACAGAACTTAAGATCACGTGACAGATCTAAAGATCGTGTGATACATCTATAGATCACGTGACATATCTAAAGATCATGTGATAGATCTAAATGTTATATGATAGATCTAAAGATCGTGGGACCAATCTAAAGATCATTTCACAGATCTAAAGATCCTGTGACATATCTACAGATGCTTATGGGTAACCGGGTTTCTAATTCATAGGTCAACGTGTCAATCAGTCGATAATAAAAATAATCAACGAACGACAAGTCAATCACACAGAAACATATGTAACGCCAGCGTTGAAATAACATGAGAGTGAAAGAGGGAGTTCGGACATATGGAAGATGCAGGGCCGGATTAAGCCATTTTAGTGACCAAGGCACAAACCCACATGGGTGCCCCTTTCTGCCCGGAGCCTCTGATCTTTGTTCAAACAAAAATATTTCTTGAGGACTTGTAGTGCCCCCAAAGCTTGGTGCCCAAGGCACGTGCCTTGTTTGCCTAATGGTTAATCCGGCCCTGGGAAGATGCATCACTCGTCTCGGTTTCAGAATGAATGAGATTTGAATACTGAATGAACAATCAGAGCAAGCGTTATATAAAGAGTATCCGACCAATCATTAGCCGGTTAAAGGATTTGACGCAATGGGGTGTGGGTGCGGGAGGGGGGTCAAATGTTATATGTTGCACAGCACTTTTACTACACGCACATAGTGTACACTTATTGTGAGTCATTCCCTTCATCTCAGCATCTCGGCTTAACGGTGGAGGTCAAGCTAGATCAGACCACAAGCACATTTTATGTGAACAAGTATTACCAAGCAAATCTGTTTCACACATTGGGCACACACAACCGATTTCGACCCACCCCCACACAAAACCCACACACAAGCCCACGCAAAAACCCACAGACGAGCCCCACGGAGACACGTCCCCCCCCCCCCACACACACACACACAAACATACACAATGGCAACCATGCCTTATTAAGATATTATTTTCACTTAACATTGATTAAGAACCTAAACTTTAATTCTCCCGTAACTAAAAAAAAACTGAAGTGGCGACTGTTGACCTAGTCAAAATCCACCTGGAAGGTATATTTAGTTGAAAAATATTTATTTTTTATTACAATATTTTTTGATAATGACAGACTAGTTATATTTGGTATACCTGTCATTGTACTCTTCTCGATTTAACGTGGATTTTGACACATGAGAGATCCCAAGTTGGTCAGCTTATGTTTCTGGTCGTGTCAGCCGTTGTCGGAATTCGTGCTGTACATGAATGCGCCAACACCCAATATTATTTATCTCGCCTGCTGGTGGCGCTTCTATCGCTCATCCTAGAGCGGCACGCTCAACCGCCGAGGGGAGGAAAACAGTTTTTAAAGGGGAAGTAATTCAATTTCATAGGTTTTGGGGGGGGGGAAGTGTGTGTGTGTGAGGGGGGTGGTGGGGAGTGATCCTCCCGTTTCTTGCATCACAAAAATAAATAAATAAACAGATAAAAAAATTGCCAATGAAAATGCCGTTAGCGTGAGCACACGCCTGTGTCATTCAATCAACGGACGTTGATCCTTGCAGTGTTGACAAGCCCCCCCCCCCCCCCCCCACCTTTTCCAAGAGACGGCTTGTGGCAGACAACGTCAAAAAACAGTAAGAGCGAACTTATTACAGCTACACAACTTTTTTTTTTTTACAAAGGGAGTTCGTGGGAGATGACCAAACATACGTGGACAGCATAGTTCTGACAGGCGTTACTCTCATCCATTAAGCTTTCAGAATGAGAAGTAGCACATGTATTCAATAACCAAATAATAGACCCAACCCTCCCCTTCCCCCTCCCCCCCACACACACACAAAATAATTTTTAAAAAAAAATATTTTTCACCAATAACATAATCATATGATAATTAATTGTTTACAAATGACGCATTAAAGTTAACAGTCTCACTGTCTCAGAACGAAGACATGAAAGCAAATGTTTGTTGTTGTTGTTGTTATCAACGCCGAAAGCATGCTCTAAGCAGCTGTAGCAGGTCGTCTCTAAATGCCCTGTTCATGAAGGCGTAGATGATAGGGTTGACGACGTTGTTGATGTAAAACATGTAGAAGACGATCGTGTTGACGAACGGGAACAGCTTCAATCCCATCAGCCAAGACGGCAGGAAGGAGATGACGAACACCACGGTGACCACGAACAGCATGGCCGCCGTCTTGATGTTGGCGTACAGGGCGCGGTCCCGCATCGCCGTCGACATCCGGCCCGAGTTCGTTTTCAGCAGGACCGTCTCCGTGGCCGTCCCGTTGATGTTGGTGAGCTGCGTCTCCTCCGCGACGGTCTCCGGTCCGTTCGTGCTGGCGTAGCAGCTCGTGCGCTTCCGCTTGTTCTTCCAGGCCCGCCTCACCAGGATGGACCTGTAGATCAGGCCGTACAGCATGGCGAGGACAATGAACTCCACTAGGTACATGGAGGCGTAGATCTTCAAGTATTGCGCCACGAAATCGTCACTCAGCGTGTAGTTCGAAGGGGTGCACGTCCCGTGGTACACCCACACCACCACGTTCTTGGTGAGGCTCCCGTTGGTCTCGTGCGGGGTCTCGTCGCCCGACGAGATGTCCAGAGACATACGAGGCGAGGCCGCCAGGGGGACCAGCGTCGAAGGAAGATTGTTGACATTGTCTGTTTTGTAGCTGATGGGTATCCCGTGGCCGACGAGGTCACTGATGAATCCTGGCTCAGGTTCGAGGAAGAGTCCATTGGTGGACATGGTGGTGGTGGTGGTGACGGTCACCATGATGTCGTTGAGCGACACGGGCGAAGACAGAGCCATGCTGTTGTCGCCGGTCATGTTCTCGGGTCTGAGCTCCGGGTAGTAGACCCCGTGAGACAGCATCGGGATGATTCCCATCAGAGCAGAGATCAAGGTCAGGATGACCACACACCATTTGGCCCTGGGCACCGTGACTACGTGCAAGAACGGGTGGCAGATGCAGAAGTAGCGATCGAAGCCGATGGCGACCATGATGAGGGAAGAGAGTGGGATGTTGAAGGTCTGGACGAACAAGTAGAGCTGGGGAAGAGAAGGGGAAACAGATGAGGCCGGAGTTAAGCGCTGGAAAAATAAAAGAGACATGGAGTTAAGCACTGGAGAAATAGATAAGACATGGAGTTAAGTACTTGAGAAATAGATAAGACATGGAGTTAAGTACTTGAGAAATATATGACATATGGAAAGTACTGGAGAAATGGATAAGTTATGGGTTTAAGCACTGAATAAATGGATGAGACGAAAAGTTAAGTACTGAAGAAAAAGATGAGATGTGAAGTTAAGTACTGGGAAAATAGATGAGATATGGAGTTAAGTACTGGAGAAGTGCATGAGATATGGAGCTAAGTACTAAATAAATTGATGAGACATGGAGTTAAGTACTGAATAAATAATTGAGACGTGGACCTACGTACTGAAGAAATAGATGTGACATGGAGCTTCTCTAATATCATATGTTAAATGTTCTAACCTTGCAAACGACAAGAACTTAGCAAAAGTGCGCGTAATAATGTTTTTTGTTAATGAACTTTACAATTCCATAACCCGTGTGTGTGTGAAATACATATGTTAAGTTTCGACTACTCTATAAAGTGCTTTAATAAAAATTCTGTAAAGAAACAAACATGTGTGCCAATCTCAAGTGATTAATGAAATTTGTTCGTTTATTTGTTGCTGATTCTATTTCTTTCCTTTTTTTTTTTTTTTTTTAACGATGCCTAGCTTTGATTAGCGGCAAGTGCTATTTATAATATAAACACACGTAAAGAAATTATATTGAGATAGTCGATTAAAAAAAAACCTGATAAATACAGAAAGATGTTTCGTTTGATATTTCTTTCTTACCGAAAAAGGTGAGATTGAAATGTGGCGGTGGATTTCTTATTTTTTTTTTTTTTTTTTTTTTAAATATTCTAGAAGCAGACTATCGAAATGACGAGGTCTATTTCTTACTTTCTTGCGGCTTTATATCTATTTCCCCCCCCCCCCATTTAACTTAAGGCGTGACCTACTGACTTACATTCTAAGCCATTCTGAGGCTTTGACTTGCATTCAAATAAAGACTTGTTTAGGATACAAAAAATCGTCACTCAGAGTGGCCATGGTAGTACACCCACACTGTTATGGGGGCTAGCGATGCCCCCCCCCCAAAAAAAAAAGGCGGCGTATATGTCATATTTGGAGTAAACGGGGGGGGGGGGGGAATTTAGGTTGAATAAAAAGCGTCAAGGTTATAGATAAGACTATTTTTTTTAAAAATGTAAAATTTGTATCAAACAAAGCTATTGATGGAAATATGATGTAGCGTCTTTTTTTTTCCAACAAATCAAAGCACGTTGTAGCAATGTAACTGTTAAAGATAATGTTCAGGTTTCGCTAGTTTCAAACGGGTTGCATGTCACAGCGTGCATCAAAATTATTGATATTCCATCATCGGATAATTTACATAACAAAAAAGATCATGTTCTTTGCGATTAAATCGACGAGCATATTTCTTATCTTAAAATATAATGCCGCAGTGGATCTTGCCCATCCTGCTCTTATTGCGCACCAAGACGCGCTCTCGCTCGACAGCTTCCCTCCGTCGTGGGCTTGATCACGTACGCAACAAATGCACACACACACACACACAAAAAGCCCATCTAGATCAGTGGTTCTCAATCTTTCTAATGCCGCGATCCTTTAATACAATTCCTCATGTTATGGTGACCCCCAAGTGCCCCCGACCATACAATTATTGTCGTTGCTACTTAGTAAATATGTTTTTTCCGATGGTCTTCGGGTCGTTTGACCTCCCAAGGGGGTCGCGAGCCACAGGATGAGAACCACTGATCTAGTTAATCAGCTTTGATTCAATGAGTAATTGTACTTGAAATGGCCTGGCATCATCTTATGAATTAGAGCCCAAAACGTTGAATGGACAGTATTTGAAAACGTGGTTGCGTTGCCCCAGCCAGTAACAATATAATTATACCAACATGGATAGAACTAGTATTACTTACTTTTAAAGAATCAGTTGTTTTATAATTGTAATTCAAAGAGCTTTAAACAGCCAATCACTACAGCAGATGCTTCGACTATTCTCAAAACTTTTATGAAGTCTGACAAACCGGAAGGGACACGAACGGCCCGATCATTATTCATGCATTCCGAGCGACCCCCTTCCCCACCCTGAACCTCCCGCAACACGACAGGATAACCTCTCCCTATAGCCCGCCCCACATCCCCCCACCTTGCTTCTGTCTAACCTCTGGTCCCCATCTCTCATCCTTCTCTTTATGACAAGGAGTCTCTCCTGGCTCACCCTGGACAATTACCACTTCACAGCGTCGTGAAATGTGATACATTGATTTTCGTACGTTCCCAACGACAATACCAGATTAGCGCCCCCCCCCCTTTTTAAGCCCACACTTGCCCCCCCCCCCCCCCCCCCCCGGGGCCCACGCTTGCTCCGTACCCAACACTCACTCTCGCAGATTTGAAGCTGTGAGATCTGGAGTCGATTGAGGTGATGTCTGTTTCTAGACTCCAACACTGATGTCGTCATTTTACTTTACTCTGAATATACACTTATAAAATCATAGCCCCTCCCTCTCCTCTTTTATTGTCCCGTGACTTCGGTAACTTTCCATCATGGCACTTCGATTTGCCGAACACCGCCGTAACTTGACAACGTATTGATACAGAAGGTGTCTATGTAAGTAAGTATGGGTCGAAGATACGACGTGTGGTGCATGTGACTAGCCAATGATTTATTGCCAAAGCCAGGTAAGCAACCGATTATTGCATCAATTTTAGTAAATACATTGATTGTATCACCTAAATAAACAAATTGATTGTATCACCTAAATAAACACATCGATTGTAGTTGATGAAGTTTCCAGGCCGATATGTTTGTAGGCGATGGAGAGTATTTGTCGGTGAATTGAATCTGATGTCACAGATGCACTGTGTCATGGAACCGTATGACAGTAAGATTTGACTGCACTGACTTTATCACAATTCCATTATCGAACGACTTTATCGTATTGAATTCTGATTCGCAACTAGTTCGAATATAATGTTAAAGACCTTTGAATTTAAGCTGAGACTTTTAGAAACAACAATTTCAGACTTTATTAGATTGGAGCCGCTTGACAACCACGAATGATGATTTAAGTATAATTACTGTTTGGGAATTGAAGGCAGTGGTCGGCAAATCATGGCTCGCGAGCCGCATGCGGCTCTTTAGCGACCTGAGTGCGGCTTGGCCAGTCGGCCCACAAATCAGTTTTGACTCCAAAAAACACATTGTTCTTGACAGATTCTTGAAAAGAAATTTGGCTCTCAATTTTTTTTTAAACTCGACTTGCTGCTGCTTTTTGTCTCTTTTGGCTCTAATGAGTTTGCCGACCTCTGGGTTCAAGGGGTGTTTGTTACCTCTGAGACTAGTGGAGCACGACTCCTGGTCTAAATGCGAGTCTATGATTGAAGCATTTCTCATTGGTTAACGCAAACGATATCACCACTGAACCAAGCCACTGACATAACTGTGTCTTATTATTTGATGAAAATTAATGAAATTCTTGAAGACGTCATCACATTCGATTAAATTGGTTATGATTTGCTTTATTATGATTATCTCTTATTGTATATATATATATAGCCAAATTTGGCAATGTTTCTGGACACGGATTGGGAAATTAATGAGATTTTAAAATGACTTTTCTTAAAATGTCCCTAGAATTATTTATCTAGCCAATTTATTAGACAGTATGGCAATTAAATTTCGGCATTCTCATTAAACTACTGATAGTTAAGTTACGACTGGAACAAAAAAAAAGCATCCTTTGTTACAGTTATCAAGCTGGTGTCCGTTACACAACAGCACAATACGACATCCATTTCCCAGTTATCGTGCTTCCAAACCAACACTTCAAAACGATCGTGTGAGTACACCCCCACCCTGTAATGAGCAAAGAACTTGGAGATGTCAGGGGCCAGGGGCACGGTACTCGGTAAAAGCCAGGATTACCTCCCAGTCAACACGGACACATCATCGATTTCTATTTAAGAAAATACAACAGTTTCCCTTACTGGAATATTGCCTTCTCCTTTTTTTTTTTAATATGCAGATCCTACCCTCTGTTATGACGTGGCGCATCTGCTGGTCATTGATATACATGCCCTTATTAAAACGTCCCACAATTAAAACATTCCATTACTATGCCATGGAATTTACTGTGAGTATCTAGTATAATCAGCCCTCAATCTCCCCAATGGACCCAATATTTTTTTTTCCCAAGAAAAAACGCAATCTATTATGTCGATTGCTGCCTCTATTTGAAAGAAAAACAATGCATTTGTAACACTTTTTAAGTTTTGGCTGATACATCTCACCCTCTTCGCCAGAAAATACCACATGAGCGAATTCCTGCCTTTAAACTTGGGACTGAAAGATATATATAAAAAAAATTATTTTCCTCTGTCTGTCATAGTTTACCAGCGTGCTCCCTCCAGCGGTCGCACAATCGAAATTATTCATTATTTAAGTCATTTTTGGCACTAGTGGAGTCAAGTTTTATGGTGCATGACTGCTGATATTTTTACGTTTGAGAAATATTTTAGTCGTCACGTGTTTAATCAAATTTGTCTATATTTAAAATACTGTCCATTTAGCATATTTATTTAGCAGTGTGCTAAAAATGAATTATTAATATATAAATTTATTTTTTTAAAAAACATCTTCAGTAATTTGGTTCAATAAAAATAAAAAAAGAATCTTATATCCTCTCATCTTAAAAGTTTTTTTTTTTTGTCCGTTGTTTTGTTTCCCTTCAAAATATGAAGAATTGTTTCCAAACCAAACAAAATGCTGCTTGTTGTTTGTCTTTGTATTGATTTCAATGTTTGTGTCGCTGTAAAGGGGGGGGGGGGGGGTGGGAAGAAACGACCGCTTCGAAAAGTGGCTTCTCTCCCCTTTCCGAATTTGTCCTCCATCATGTGATTCGATAAGCCCGACGTCGCCTATAACGAAGTTATCTCCCTCATCTTCTACCTTCTACCTCTCACCCTCACTCCATACCAACCACACCCCCCCCCGCCCTCTCAGACAGCGGCCTCCCCTCCCGGCGTTCTCTCACTTCTGCTACCATCGATCAACAAAGAATATCACTCGGCCAATACTTGTCTCCAAATTCACAAATACTTGTCTCAACATTCGCCAATACTTTGCGCCACATCTGCCAATAGTTGTCTCCCAATCCAGCAAAACCGGTCTCCCCCTCCGCCAAAACTGGTCTCCCAATCCACCAAAACTGGTCTCCCAATCCACCAAAACTGGTCTCCCCCTCCACCAAAACCGGTCTCCCAATCCACCAAAACTGGTCTCCCAATCCACCAAAACTGGTCTCCCATCCACCAAAACTGGTCTCCCCCTCCACCAAAACTGGTCTCCCATCCACCAAAACTGGTCTCCCCTCCACCAAAACTGGTCTCCCATCCACCAAAACTGGTCTCTCCCTCCACCAAAACTGGTCTCCCAATCTACCGAAACTGGTCTCCCATCCACCAAAACCGGTCTCCCAATCCACCAAAAGCGGTCTCCCAATGCACCAAAACTGGTCTCCCAATCCACCAAAACTGGTCTCTCAATCCTTCAAAACCGTCTCCCAATCCACCAAAACTGGTCTCCCAATCCACCAAAACTGGTCTCCCAATCCACTAAAACTGGTCTCCCAATCCACCAAAACTGGTCTCCCATCCACCAAAACCGGTCTCCCCATCCACCAAAACTTGTCTCCCCCTCCGCCCAAACTGGTCTCCCCCTCCGCCAAAACTGGTCTTCCCATCCTCAAATACCTGTCTTCACGCCCTCCAATACATGTCACCATACACGTCCCATACTAGTCTCCACACCCGCTTGGTCCAACTACCCACACACCTACCCAACTTGGCCAAGTTTCACACTGTGAGAACTCTGCCAGGCCGGACAAAGACTTGTTCTCAAACCAGTCTCTCCGTTATGTCAAAAAAAGAAAATAGAATCGCACCTTTAATGCTGCTTTGCTCTCTTAGACCTTGCACAACGTAGCACATTTTGCTTCTAGGTTTTTGAAGGGAAGAATTATATGGAATAATATTCATTGAATTTGTGTTGGCAATCGACGCACGCCTTAAAAGTAATTACAACCCGGTAAGAAATATGAGCATTGCGTGTCTGTTCTAATGCCAATCGGTTATTTACTGGAAGTGGCCAATATTTTGTTAATAATTCGTTGTTGTTTTTTTGTTCTGTTCTACTGTAAATGGGAAGTAATTTGTAGAATAAAGGGAAATGACCGAAATTGGTCAAAACCACTTTAAATGGAAAAATCATAAAACTTTCTATTTTATATTGTGTCATTATGTGCCATTATGTGCCATTATGTATCATTATGTGCCAATGTGTGCCATTATGTGCCATTATGTGCCAAAATGTGTCATTATGTGCCAAAATGTGTCATTATGTGCCATTAAGTGTCATTATGTATCATTATGTATCATTATGTGCCAATGTGTGCCATTATGTGCCATTATGTATCATTGTGTGCCAATGTGTGCCATTATGTGCCATTATGTGCCATTAAGTGTCATTATGTATCATTATGTATCATTATGTGCCAATGTGTGCCATTATGTGCCATTATGTATCATTGTGTGCCAATGTGTGCCATTATGTGCCATTATGTGCCATTATGTGCCATTATGTGCCATTATGTGCCATTATGTGCCAATGTGTGCCATTATGTGCCAATGTGTGCCATTATGTGCCATTAAGTGTCATTATGTATCATTATGTATCATTATGTGCCAATGTGTGCCATTATGTGCCATTATGTGCCATTATGTGCCAGTGTGTGCCATTATGTGCCAATGTGTGCCATTATGTGCCATTATTCATTTAGATTATATTCATCTTTAATGTCACGTAATCAAATAAAATAAAGTTACTGATTCACGTGACATGAGTTCCTATTATCGAACTATCGATTGATTTAATTAAAAGCAAAGAAGGAAAAAAAAAAAACCACACCAAAAAAAACGTAAAGAGGCCGTGCCATTGGGACTGCCAGAGTTCAGTCAGGAACACTTAGATGGGAAGATGCGATTGTTTAAAAGAATACTGAGTCATGCGCACAAAAAAAGACGCACAAGACACACGACATCACTGAAAACTTATAACACACACGGGTGGAGGAACACGTCTAAAAACTATCTACGTGCACGACACATCTGAAGATGAGCTACACATGACACAGCTGAATGATATAGCACGCATATGACACATCTAGAAACTAATTACACAAGCCAAATTTGAAGACTATCCACACACACAAACACACGTCACACACACACACGACACACACACACACATATGACACAGCTCAAAGCAGAGGTGTAGGTCGATTGTTTGGCGCGAGGGGACAAGATTCATTTTAAAGAGACCCCCCCCCACCCTTTCTTTTTTCAACTCTAAAACCCATTATTTTCATTTAAAAAATGATATCAAAGCACATTTTGGCACCTATAACTGGTCTGGCGCCCAGGGGTATCTGTCCCCCCTGCCCCCCCTTAGCTACGTCTATGGCTCAAACAATCTTTTTGTCTTAATTGAACTATTGCCCGACAATAATAAACGCAATATCAGAATTGGGAACCTTTAAATCTAACGCAGGAGTCACTCGTCGATTTCTATACCGCGAATATATTTGGATCGATTGTGATTAGCCAATGGCAACAGACGTTTCAATGGGATCAGCCAACGGTAAGAGACGTCTCAAATGTGATTAGCCAATCGTAAGATACGTTTCAAAGGTGACTAGCCAATGATAAGAGACGTTTCAAATGTGGTTAGCCATTGGTAAAAGACGATTAAAATGTGATTAGCCAATGGTAAGAGACGTCTCAAATGTGATTAAAGTAAGGTTTGTTTCTTTGTTTGAGCTGTATAATTATGTATTCAATAAAGTGTTGACACAGTGTTAGCCCGAAGCACGTGATGTTGTCGTCGAATTCAAGAAAGGTCCTCTAAGTATTTTTTTTTTAAGTTGGAGAACTCGTCGATAACCCCCCCCCCTCCTGCCCCGTCACAGCCCCCCCCCTTTTTTTTCTACCCACTAACAATGTTGATTCAGATCTGGAAATCTTCGTCCAGGTTTCCTTCCCCCCCCCTGGCCGTCTGTCCACAGACGACTATCCTATTCCAGCCGCATAAGTAAACACTGTTAGAAATATAATGGGGGGGGGGTCGCGTGGTACGGTCAGAAGTATCAACAGTCGACCACATTGCAGTAACAAGCATGCGTGAATGTTCTACTCCGTGCTCATTAAGAGTCGAGTTGAGTTGACTGTCGTGGCCCTGGTCTAGAACAATTAAAGGAATACCTCCAGTGGCGTAGCGAGCTTAACTCGCGCCCGAGGCACAATACCATTTTAGCGCCCCCCCCCCAATACCTTTTTAGCGCCCCCCCTATTCGAAAACCATACAATATTATAGTAAAATATACCATTTGGCGCCCCTTTGTGAGTAGCGCCCGGGCATGATGCCCCCCTTTCCCCCCTCACTACGCCACTGAATACCTGATAGATGTCAAGTGGGACTGCACTAACCAGCCAGAGTCAACCGTACCGTTGAATTCTAATCCACAATGTGTTTTTTGTTTGTTTGTTCAAATTAAACACAAATTGATAGAAACAATAATGCGTTTAGAATTTAATCACACAACGGATCCTGTTATTAAAAAGTTGTCTTCATATTGACGTGATTCTTTGCTAATGAAAATGTTCACCGGTTATTTGCCACGTGACACTTGTCAAAAAATGTTGTTTATTTTTTTCGGGTACAGAAATGTTTTTTTTTCTATTTTTTTTTTTTTTTAAAGATATATTTACTTTTGGCTTGGACTTAAGCGTATGTTCCTCTACTGATACGTGTGTTCCACTACAGCAGAGGTCCCCAAACGTTTTAGTCTCGTAGACCGCTTGCCATGTTTTTCGGTTTTGGGTAGACCCCCTGTTACTTGATATTGATTTATGCAAATTCATTAACTTCGAATGTATTTTGATAGCCGGTATAGTGCTGCTCACTTTGAAAGATTTAAATTTATAACGGGTAGTGAAGTGTAGTGTGAAAAACTTAACAATCTTGTGCGCAGATAAAGTTGGAGGTCTAGCTAGCTAAAGAGTTGACACGGGCTACAAGGTCTAGCTAGCTAAAGAGTTGACACAGCCTACAAGGTCTAGCTAGCTAAAGAGTTGACTCAGGCCACAAGGTCTAGCCAGCTAAAGAGTTGACACAGGCTACAGGATCTAGCTAGCTAAAGAGTTGACTCAGGCCACAAGGTCTAGTTAGCTAAAGAGTTGACACAGGCTACAGGGTCTAGCTATAGCTAAAGAGTTGACACATGCTACAAGGTCTAGCCAGCTAAAGAGTTGACTCAGGCTACAATTTACTGCGGAAAGATACTTTTTTTTTACAAAATAAAACCTAGCACGCAGAGAAAATAAAAAAATACGCGGGTGGAGCTGCACGGAACTGCTAGTTTATAATAATTCTTAAACAGTTTCATACATCAGAAAATACACCTAATAACTTAAATTTTAATATGATTCTTCATCACGTTTCATGAAAATTTATGCTTGAATTTTTTTTTTGCCTCATAGGTACTTTTATAATTTATGTAGCAAGATCCCACTACGTCTTTATATTATCAAGTAATATTATGTAAGTAAATAGATACTATCTGTGTATGTGGATTGTTCCATTCATGGAATGCCAAAATATAAATCACGACCTGCTTACATGAGATCCAATATCGTGGACCCTCATTTTCATTTCAGGGACCCCCAATTGTTTTTGCCGCTGACATGGACCTCTTGCAAGTTGTCGTCGACCCCTGGGGGGGGGGTCGATAGAGACCACTTTAGGAATCACTTCTCTACAGATACTTATGTTCCTCTACGTATACGCATGTTCCTGTGCAGATAAGTATGTTTCTCTACAAGCATATATGTTCCTCTACAGACACGTATGTTTCTCTACGATAAGTATTTTCATACACATACATGAATGTTCCTCTCAAGATAGTATGTTTATAGATACGTATTTTCCTCCACAGATACATATGTTCATCTACAGATTCGTATGTGTCTTTTAGAGAAACGCATTTTCCTCCACAGATAATGTCAACTGACGTTACACTTGGCAAGCACGTCATCGACGTGAGGCCAAGTTACTTCTCCCAGCACACAGTTTTAAGAAAGCAACTTTCTGGCCATAAACAATAACAGTTAATTTTGTTTTTTTTAAAAAGACATCGCATTGGCTAAGAAAACGCAATGGTTGCTTGAGTGAGTCAGCGGTCATCCTTGTCAATAACGGTATGCTCCGACCCTGGTCATCTCAATAACTAGCTCCGCTGCTTCGTGGCCTCACAGCTTCTGAATTTCAACTATTTAAGCAGTAATGAATTATCCCACCCCACACACCCCTTCTCCTCACTTCACCCCCCCACCCCCCACCCCCCACTATCGATTTTCCCAACATCAAAGGAAATCCACTTACTTGAAAACTTTTTTTTTAATTAATCAAAGCTGAAAGATGAAGAAAAAATAGAGAAAAAAATGTGGTAATAAATCTTTGGCTAGCAATTAACATTCCAAATTGTAGTCTACAGCAGCTTAACCCACTAACGATCCCCACCCCCGCCCTAATACGTCCACTCACCACCCCTTTTTTTTCATAATTTGTTTTTTTCAAAATGTATTTCTCACCTAATTGACGGATGGCCATTGGCAAGTCAGGGCGGCCGGCCATGTTTATTGATTGCACAATTTCTGTCAATTTGTCTGGGAAGTCCCGTACAATTTGCGAGCGGAGCACTCTGATGAATATGCTGGTACCAGAAGTGTTAGGGAAGTTCTACTTTGTTGTCGTACGGCTCTGATATCTAGAGTGGCGTGTCTGGAGATTTCATTTAAAGAAATTGCCGGAGACGAGACTCAGCGAGTTTTTTTTTTTTTATATATATTCTCATAGCGTTTGTTTTTTTAAAGGCACGTTATTTTCTCGACGATTAAAGTTGAGCGTTCTGTCGCTGGGTGATGGTATTTGGTTAATGAGATTGGGTTGTTTTATATTAGGCTGGTTTAAAATATAAGAAGTGACAAGGGATTTTTTAGCGGCCAGACGCTCTAGGGATTCATCTTCTTTAAAAGCTTCATAATTGGAGGAGAAAAAAAATTGTTTTGTAACATCTGACACAAAGAGCTAAGAAAGTCTCGAATAAAACAAAGTACAAAAAAAAAAAAAAGATTATATTATCACCATATGATTTTATCCTACCTATCCCTTATTGTATCCTACCTACCTAATAGTGTATCATACCTATCCCTTATTGTATCCTACCTATCATTTATTCTATCCTACCTATCCCTTATTGTATCCTACCTACCTAATAGTTTATCATACCTATCCCTAATTGTATCCTACCTATCGCTTATTGTATCCTACCTAGGCCTTATTGTCTCCTACCTGTAACCTTATTGTATCCTTCCTACCTAATAGTGTATCCTACCTATCCCTTATTGTATCCTACCTACCTAATAGTTTATCATACCTATCCCTAATTGTATCCTACCTACCGCTTAAAGTATCCTACCTATCCCTTATTATATCCTACCTACCTAATACTGTATCCTACCTATCCCTTATTGTATCCTACCTAGAATTTTCCAACTAGAATTTCTCAAAACATTTTTATGACGACGAAAGCAAATCCAACCTGACATATACGGGAAAATTAAAATCCGTAATTGATTATTGAGAAACAGCCTTGACCTTTCAGAGTGACCTATATTTGTTTTCTCCCTATCCGCATATCGAGGAGCATGTCGGCTGGTGGCTCACCTTGCAAACTATGTCGTAGACGTGGTGGTAGTCCAGGATCTCTGATGCAATGGTGAACGGCATGGCGACCAGGCACGTGAAGAAATCCGTCACGGCCAGGCTGAGGATGAAGATGGTGGACGTTCCTTTCTCGCGTTTTCTGTAGTAGATAAAGAACGCCATGGCGTTGCCTGAAATTTTAAAAAAAAATAATAAAAAAAAATAAAAAAATACAACCCAAAGTGAAATATAAATTGTGGAATGACCTACTGGAAGATGAATGGTAGTGTCATGGTATATGTAATATCCAAATCCCGCCCCCCCCCCTTTTCCTCTCCCCAAATTATTTTTTTTTAGCTTAGCGTTAATGTATTTACAGTCATTAAACAGTGCATAGAGAATCGTCTTGAAAGGATTCCCTCCGTTATGGTAGGTATTCACGGCTGGTAATGACAGGTAAGCGCTCATTGACATGAAGTAGATTCTGATATTGAAAAGACATTAACATATATATTTTTTTTATGTTTACTTTCTACGTGAGGTCTTTAAAAAAAAAAAAAATCGAGGCCATCGTTGGGAATTTATTTAGCTCAAGACATCTAGGGACTCCGAAGTTGGTTAAATTTTCAAAACTTCAAGGATGACAGTAGATGTCATGTCTAAAAATATTCAAATTACATCTCAATACATTGGCAGGCTACTTATTTCTCTAGACCGCAGAAGGGTCCCAAAATGTCGACATTGCACTCTGGTCCAAGAGTGGAGCTTGTTGCCAGTGTGTCTGTGGATGCCAAGCCAAGCAGATGGAGTTTGTTGCCAGTTGGTTTGAAGGGACCAGGCCAAGCAGATGGAGCTTGTTGCCAGTCGGTTTGACAGGGCCAGAACAAGCAGGTGGAGCTTGTTGTCAGTTGATTAGACGGGGCCAGGCCAAGCAGATGGAGCTTGTTGCCAGTTGGTTTCACGGGACCAGACCAAGCAGATGGAGCTTGTTGCCAGATGGTTTGACGGAACCAGGCCAAGCAAATGGAGCTTGTTGCCAGTTGCTTTCACGGAACCAGGCCAAGCAGATGGAGCTTGTTGCCAGTCGGTTTGACAGGGCCAGGCCAAGCAGGTGGAGCTTGTTGTCAGTTGATTAGACGGGGCCAGGCCAAGCAGATGGAGCTTGTTGCCAGTTGGTTTCACGGGACCAGACCAAGCAGATGGAGCTTGTTGCCAGATGGTTTGACGGAACCAGGCCAAGCAAATGGAGCTTGTTGCCAGTTGCTTTCACGGAACCAGGCCAAGCAGATGGAGCTTGTTGCCAGTCGGTTTGACAGGGCCAGGCCAAGCAGGTGGAGCTTGTTGTCAGTTGATTAGACGGGGCCAGGCCAAGCAGATGGAGCTTGTTGCCAGTTGGTTTCACGGGACCAGACCAAGCAGATGGAGCTTGTTGCCAGATGGTTTGACGGAACCAGGCCAAGCAGATGGAGCTTGTTGCCAGTTGCTTTCACGGGACCAGGCCAAGCAGATGCAGCTTGTTGCCAGTTGATTAGACGGGGTCAGGCCTAGCAGATGGAGCTGGTTGCCAGTTGGTTTGCCGGGGCAATGAAGAGCAGGTGCTCGATCCCCACCAGAATGTGAATTATCCTTAGTTCTCACTGACGCTGCATAACATCTTGGCCGATAACATTCTCAAGTCAACATATATTTAAAACTTACAGACAGGGCTACTGGGGGATCGCAGCCACCTCCCCCAAGGGAAGACATTTACATAGACAATTTAACAAAAAACCGGCCAGGCTAACATCTAATGAGATTAATTCACAGGCGCTCTACCAAAGGCATATAAAATTAGAACGGGTATGATTCGGGTTATCACCCCCCTCCCCCACTTTTAATATCCTTAAAAAACCGGAAATGAACTTAAGAAACAAAATGGAACATTTCAAAGCTAGACAAATTTATATCTTTTTGGAGGAGAGAGTTCTTGACGAGGTAATTTATCCGGACAGTTTTAAAAAAAAAATTGCAACTGTTAAACAATGAAGCTGTAGACAGAATATCCTTACATGTTGATTGTATCGAAACAACGGTTACATCTAAATAGAGATGACATAATATCAAGTTATGCTATATTTATAAATACAGAATGTATTTGAGGACATAAAGTTTCTCATTAATAATCCAAACAAAATTGAATCAATCTAAAGAAGTGGTTCTCAATCTTCCTAACGCCGCGACCCTTTAATACAGCTCCTCATGTTGTGGCGATTCCCCCAGCCACAAAATTCTTTCCGGTGCTACTTCATACCTGTAGAGCATATGTGTTTTCAGATGGTCTTAGTCGAACGACCCTTTTTCTGGGGACGCATAAGACCATTGGAAACCACATATACTCTACAGTTGTGAAGTAGCAACGAAAATTATTTTGTGATTGGGGGTCGCCACAAAATGAGTAATTGAATGAAAGGGTCGTGGCATTATAAAGGTTAAGAGCCAGTGTGTTAATGGATCCAAAGAACATTCATAAGTTTGTCACCGACTTTAAAAAAAAAAATTCCTCGCGTCTAATCATCACGAATTATTTTTCTTTTAAAAATATTCGGTGAAATGATTGCTTTGTTAGTCGGCGATTAGGGCTTTGTGTAAGACGACAAGGTTTAAACGGCGACTACACTGAACATTGGGAATAATTTAAGCGGCTTGTTATCGATGTGTTTCAGTTGATGACGTCAATTATCCAGCACCTGTTATTTCGTGGTTTCTGCACGATAATAAGATATCGTGGGTCGGGGACCATTCTAACTATTCAGCTGTAGCAACTTTGATTAGTTAGGGGCGTTCCGAATCAGACTATTGCCGGCTTAACTACGGCTAAAGATTAAACAAGTGTAGTGCCTTAAATCAGTGCTGTCCAAACTTTAAGATAGTAGAACCAGGGTATGTTGAGCTTGAAATAATAGACAGGACAATAAGTTTTGTCAGCGAACAAAAAAAAATAGAAGTAAGACAAATAACAGAGCACAGTAAAAAAAACTTTAGAGGTCTCGTATGTAGTTTTGTTTTCTGAAGAAGGCTCTAACCCAAAACGTCCAAATCTTATTGTCCTGTCTGTTATTTCAAGCTTAACATAACTAGTTTTGCTGTTTCATTTACACAACCTGAATAATCCATCCATTATTACCAAAATTTTAGAGTCCGTACGCCCCAAAAATTTTTTTAAAATTCTTCGAGGCTCAGGGGCCACCCATGATATCTCAAAAAGGAGGGTTTTTCAAAATACTTTTTAAAAGAAAATTAATCACATTATTTATACTTCTTAACTTATGCATAAAGAATAATATCTCCAAAGACACTATCAGCTCATCACAAATATAAGCAAAGCGAATAAAATTTGCAGCACTTCCTTAATGCTATTTTTTATTTAAAATTGTATTTGCAATTTTCTTAACTTGGGGTAACTTTCATAAGCACCTGCCCTCATTAGACTTCCTAAATGTTCACCAGTAAAAGTATAGCATTTTTTTTTTTTAATTTTTTTTTTAAATTTGTTTAGCAATTACAGAGAATCCAGCTTCAGCGACGTAGATGCTGCCATGAACATGTTCAACTTTTTGTATATTTCTATACCCGTGGAGATTCGTCATAAGGAACATACATCATCCAGAATTCATTTGGCCACGCATGTTTGTATGTCAAAACATACCTTCAAGCATTGTTCCTGTGGTCCCAACCAATTCCTTCAATATACATACATATATATCAAATAAATAATAATAAAGTTTATTTGAAATTCACGCTTCATCCCCAAAGGCTCGAAGCGCGGTACAAAGTCAACCATATTAAAAGAGAAATGAAAATATCTGTATTTTACCACATTATTATACAAAACGCAACAGTACAAAACTACATACGAGCATAACAATTCAAAGTCTTTCATCCCTTGCAACTATAAACAACACGAGCCAATAAACATCTAGGAGATAATGGCTAGCTGGAAAAGATGGTATGGACAACATCACCCCAGCAGGCGTTTGCGAAATAGATGTGTTTTGAAATCGGTTTTGATGGACTCCAGTGTCTGGCTGTTTCTGAGAGCGTCAGGAAGGTCGTTCCGAATTGTTGGGCCAGCGCATAATATCTGCGTGATTTTTAAACATTTAAAAGAAATACGATTTTTGAAAAAATCTTTGGATGACTCACCAACGGTACCGAAGACACAGAAGAAGCTCAGGACGACGCTGACCACGATGACCTCGACCCTGAGACCAGGCCTCTCCTCAGCCTTGTCCTCCGTGACATTCAGAGGCGGCCATTGTGTTGTGTTGAACATCATGGCTGGGGGTTCTGTGGGGGCACAGCAATGTGTTTAGCATTACATTAACACAATGAAATTTAAACACTGGTGGGTCGGTGGGTACAGCAATGTGTTTAAGTACATTAGAAATGTTAAAATTGATACACATACTTGGAACGCTCATTTTATTTATATTGAACGTGTTCCACTTCAGTACATAAATAAATAAACATTCTAACCAATAACGACATTTTCAAAACTAGAACCATTTAAACACAAGACATATAAAGTATTTCTATGGAGTACAAAAATCATCCCTCCTTTATCACATAACTAAGCGCCCTTTGTGGGCATTAATGAATTGATTAGGAAACGTTTAGATCTGGTAAAGGCTGGTTGGTGGATTAAGGTGGGGTGGGGGGTCACGCTGGTACACTCTGACAGACTGCAGAACAGTCGAATAGTTATATCGTTCGATCGTAACCTTAATGTGTTTATAAAAGTGGTTAATACTTATTTGTATGTCTTGTTGTACTGATGAAGGCAAGTGCCGAAACGTTTAATTACTTGTAATGTAAAATTATTGTGAAAGCTCAATATATATATATATTGTTATATCGACACAGATTGTTCGTGTCTATTTAATCTCTCTTAATGTGTTTAGCACAACTGTTAAAACTATTCCTGCTATTAGAACACCTGTGGGGGTTGCAGGGAAAGGACCGCGTGTTTAGAGCTACATTAACATATGACATTGTCAACACTCTCAAAAATCCAATTACCTGTTGGTTAAGTTTTTTTTTTTTTTTTTATAGTTTTTGGTTTTTTTTAAAGGGAAAGTGGGGGGGAGTGATGTCCTTGGCTACGTGCCAGATCCAGTTTTGGTGTCTGGCAGTAACGATATTGTTGTCACGTGAACTGCATGATGACACTGTCACAATGACCGCCCAATAAACCGGTATTTCAAAATCCTGTTTCAGTGCCCCCCCCTGACCGTCGACTGGGTAGAATACATATTATAATAATTAGACTGCTCATGGTCGCAGATCACTGTACTCAGGGTAATATATATATATATATATATATATATATATATATATATATCTGGATATATGTATCGGTAACAGGTCTAGTAACTTGTTCAATCCAGATGCCTCCAATTTACGTACAAATTTGCAAATTTTCAAATACAGTAAAAGTATAAATCATTTCATTCCTGAGCTACATTACTACGGAAAATATTGAAAAATTAAATTCTGAAAGTAATTTTATCTTCAACATTTTTTTTCCTCTTTATTTTCAGTCGAAACTCTAAAATGCTTAGTTTTGAAGAGGATCCAATATTTTCATTAATGGTGTGCACCTGGGGCCTCTGTCGGTTAAATAGTTCACCGTTAAATAGCAAATGTGCATTTGTGCGTCTATTCCCATAATGCAGACATCTGGAGTCTTAGATCGATAGTAGGACGTTACACGTTACAAAATTTTTTTTTTTATTATATTTATAGCTGTGATCGTTTGACCAAGCCGACCCCCCCCACCCACCTCTTTCGCCCTCACCCCTTTCGCCCCCACCCACACGGTGCAAAAACCATCTTAAACACTATCCCGGCCACCAGTAAACTGTATATCTCTTGTAGGTGAACAATCGACCCACCCGAACCTTGAGCGGTTGGGGGTGGGAGGTAGAACATGTATGGGTATTCCCGGGACATTCACATCGGATGCACGCCTTTGTCACTCTGGTCGTCTGCAAAGCGTTGGACATATTTAAACAAAAGCAGATCTCAGCCAGGAAACGGAACCAGATAGAAACGGAAGCAGATAGAAATGGAAGCAGATAGAAGCGGAAGCAGATCGAAACGGAAGCAGATAGAAACGGAAGCAGATAGAAACGGAAGCAGATAGAAACGGAAGCAGATAGAAACGGAAGCAGATCGAAACGGAAGCAGATAGAAACGGAAGCAGATAGAAACGGAAGCGGATAGCAACGGAAGCAGATAGAAACGGAAGCAGATAGAAACGGAAGCAGATAGAAACGGAAGCAGATAGAAACGGAAGCAGATAGAAACGGAGTTTTGAGTTGACAATATTAAGCCATACGTGACCTATGTGTGATCATTGGTACAAAAAATGTTGAGTTTTATTTTATTGTAATACTATTTTATTTTCGACCTACATTAGTTGATGATGTTTTGAGAGGAATTTCTGGTGGAAATTAAATGTGTATTGCAGAATGCAGACCCCAGCTAATATGTCTATCAAACGACAATGAGACAGGAACTGTGAATATATATAAATAATGAAGCAAGTGAGCTGACCGACGGACGTTGACAGCTTGTAATAATTATTTTCAATTTGAACATATAAAGATATCCGATAGCTCACAGTTATGATTACAGTTTTTCAACAAGTAGTTGTCTGATGTGGCTATCATAGGGCATTTCAAATGATTCGATCTACAAAAAAGAAAGAAAAAAAAAACATTTTTGGAGAAACGCTAAAGGACTTTCTTTATACAAGAAACAAAATTTGAAATTAACTAATTTTAAAATAATTTACTTTAAATTTTAAAGAAAAAAATTACTTTTAAAAAATTGAAATGTTGTTAAAAGTAATAAACACTTGTTACAATCATCGAGTGCCATTCAGACTTTTTGAGCGGTCCAGAAAAGTTTATTTTCCATATATTCCCTAGGTTGGGGTACTACGCTATAAAAAACTTCTTTTAATAATAATAATAATAATATGTGTTTGTGTATGCTTATGTGTGTGTGTGTCTAGTTAACATAAAAATGGCATACTCATATCCAAAGTATTGCGTCCCATGTTTTTTTCATTGCATTAAATTAAAGATTTGATTTTTTAAAAAAAATATTAAGCCTTTCAGACTGCAAGTCTACACCCTGGTGATGTTCAACTGTGTGAGGTTTATTTTATCAGGCCGACAAGCTCAGATTGAAAACTTGATGGCGTGTCTAGTTTGTATCTATATGTATGTTTTAATTCTTCGCTGGCATAAGCTGACTTTTGGAGCCATTAGGTCTTGAGCTCTTGACGCACTGCAACGAAGCTACACCGCCACACTGCTACACTACTACACCGCCACACTGCTACACCACCACACTGCTACACTACTACACTGCCACACTGTCACACTGCCACACTACTATACTGCTACACTGTCACACTGCTACACTACCACACTGCTAACCTGCCACACCACAGCACTGTCAGACTGCTACACTACCACACTACTACAGTGTCAGACTGCTACAGTGCCACACTGCTACACTGCCACACAGCTACACTACCACACTACTACACTGTTACACCGCAACACCACCACACTGTCAGACTGCTACACTGTCAAATTGCTACACTTCCACACCGCTACATAGGCTCTAGACCAGTGTTTCTCAAACTTTTGCGTACACCAAACGAGGGGAGGGGCGATTTGAAGATAAAAAAAGAAATGGGGTGGTGGGGGGGGGGGGGCTAACCTGCGAAGACTATTCCCATTTCAAAAGTGGTGTGATGGCCAATGTAAGAAAACAGGGGGTCGCACATTGAACACTTTTAAGTTCTTAGGTGGTGCATACATTGTGGAAAACACTATTTTGAAGTCACTGCTAGAATGGCTCATGACCCACTGTTACATTTACTATTTAATCACTGCTAGAATGGCTCCTGACCCACTGCTACATTTACTCTTGAAACACTGCTAGACTGGCTCATGACCCACTGCTACATTTACTATTCAATCACTGCTAGACTGGCTCCTGACCCACTGTTACATTTACTATTCAATCACTGCTACACTGGCTCATGACTCACTGTCCCATTTACTATTCAATCACTGCTAGACTCGCCCATGACCCACTGCCACATTTACTATTCAATCACTCCTAGACTGGCCCATGACCCACTGCTACATTTACTCTTGAAACATTGCTAGACTGGATCATGACTCACTGCCACATTTACTATTGAATCCCTGCTAGACTGGCTCCTGACCCACTGCCATATTTGCTATTGAATCACTGCCACACTGGCTCATCAACCACTGCCACATTTACTATTGAATCACTGCCACACTGGCTCATGACCCACTGCCACACTGGCTCATGACTCACTGCCACATTTACTATTGAATCCCTGCCACACTGGCTCATGACCCACTGCCACATTTACTATTGAATCACTGCCACACTGGCTCATGACCCACTGCCACACTGGCTCATGACTCACTGCCACACTGGCTCTCGACACTGCCGCATTGGCCCTATATCAACTGCTACACCGAACACCGATTTAACAACCCATCCCTTACAAGCAGCCTGCTGGTTGAGCCGCTGACCCATCTCGATGAACAATGAACTGAAGCAGTGAAGTGAACCGCAGAGGGCTCGACCAGGCCTTTTAAACGTGAACGTTTCTTTGTCCTGGGCTGATGGGCGTCACCACGCCATGTTGAATACATCTCTATCACACTTTAGAGACTATGGGAGAGACAAGTGTTTCTATTGAACAGATCGTATCGCCCTGCACTTAGGCTGTTCTTGGTAATCGATACCAGTGCTTCTAGTCTAGAGCACTAAAGATCTAAAAGGGTTTTGACAATCTAACAAAATATTTAAAAAAAAAAAAAAAAACAAGAACAACATTAAAAAAAAAAAAAAAGCAAGTCGAGGGCGATACAGCAATAATACAACATAAAAAAAGTATATAATATATTTACAAATAGTATAGATGGAATGTTTTAGTTGTTGTAGCTCAATAAATAAATGCATACTTATTTATGAATATGATATGCGCAAATTATGTTGAAATCAATTTTTTCCCCGACAAAAAATAAGATTTTATATTCTTAGCCAGATTTTGTACAGACCCAAATCTTAAGGCCGCGATGACACGTCTCTGTTATTGACTTGGAATAAGCTTAATATTTACTATTAGCTTTGAAACAATGACCCTTTGAGCAGTGGCGTCGTCACGGTTGGCTCCTCCCGGGGAGGGTCTAGATTTGTTTGTCAGCCACTTCCCTGAAAACAAACACTGCTGTTCTTTTCTATTTCTTCTGAAAAAGCCGACCCTCAATGTAAAGAAGGAAAAAAAAAAAAGTGCCCCCTCGACCCACCCTTTCTTCGCCACTGATCTTAAGTTAAGAGTTTCACCTTTACTTTACAAGAGCCAAGAAATAAAAAAAACCCCAACCTAATACAAGGAAACTAAGAAGCACTCATGGTGTTATACTTATTATTTTCCTTTTTTTTTAAAACTGTGAAATGACGTCATGAAATGACGTCATGAAATGAAAGAAACACTTGTGCCAACATAGCACTCGAAATGGAGTTCAAGAAAATCTCTGTAGTGTTTCCAAGTGCGGGAACTTGAACGCCAACGTCCACGATTAATATGCATCTGACACCCTAGGCCGAGTGAAGCTGCAAGATCCATTGGACGGGAAATCCACGTGCCAAACAGCCGATTAACTCCTTGCATGCCGGAGAGTGATTCTAAGGGGGGGGGGGGGGGGAGACAAGTCACTATCAGACAGTCGCGTGAACGGAATTTTTCATTGGTTTTTTTTTTTTTGGTACTAGGATAAAAATAGAAAAATAAAATGAGTTCCAAATCCTAGGCTTTACATTCCTTTTAGCTCCACTTAAACATGTGAAGACGGGGTCGACAAGGGACACTACGCTGTTAAGTAAATCTGGCTGCATTGAAAAACAAAACAGAAAACACTAAAATTTCCCTTTAGAATAGCACATGAAAACAAGCAAGCTGAAACGATGCCATGACTATGAATTAGGTAAGAAATAACCGGACACTACCCCAAGATTCGTTATATAGAAAAACTTAAGAAAAGTAAACCAGGGTTTTGTCCCCATAGACAACGGCTTTCGTCTCCTGATCCGTCTGCATTGTGTACACTTCTTTTTTTTTTAACTCTACTCTTGTACATAATTCCTCTCCTACTTGCATCTACCTGTGGCCATAACGATCGCAAGTTCATGCAAATGCGATAATGAAAAATAACAATTGTGTTTACTTTGGAAAAATATATATATATATGTTACGGCCAAAGCCCGAAATTCGGCCAGTTCCCGTCGAATTGGCCGGCCATATCGCACTTTGGCCGAAGTGTGTAATCCAATGTCCGATGCACTGGAAATGGCCGGTGTATATGCTACTTTGGCCGGCCAGTTCGCGAACTGGCGGGAAATCCCGGGTCAGTATTCAATGTGCGGCACAGCTGTCGGTTCCGGTGTGATATCGGCTTGCACGCGGTAGCAAGGACAGTGCTTTGAAAAGCTAAAGAGCAGAAGAAGTTGCTTACCAACTACTGGATGTCTTCACCACCAAAGTTGCTCCAAGCGTGCTTCAATCAGATAATGGAAGAGAATTTGCGAATCAAGTTATAAATGAACTACAGAACATGTGGCCTGAAATGAAATTAGTTCACGGAAAACCGAGGCATAGCCAAAGCCAAGGTTCAGTCGAACATTCAGAATATGATGATGACATGGGTGCAGATAAAGGAATCAACACATTGGGCTGAGAGCCTCAAATTCATTCAATTCATGAAAAATCGTTCTTTTGATCAAGGAATTCAGCAGTCGCCATATGAGGCCATGTTTGGCTGCAAAGCAAAAGTGGGACTGAGCACCTCAAATCTGCCCGGAGAAGTTGTCGATAGCTTAGTCACAGACGAAGCTCTTGAGAACGTCGAACAACAAATGGAGGATGCTATAAATGCAGCGACTTCCTCCGCAAATGAACTTGCTGCCGTGGCGCCGGAGCCATCGGAAAGTCGAGACCAGTTGCCTGACAGTAAGAATGCGAACACATTCTGTGTATGTCACAAATGACTGGGAGGGGTACAGGACAAGGCTCCATTGTTCAGGTAATTTATAGAATGGGCGGAAACTGCTGTTAGTTTGGGGAGAGTATCGTTAAAGGGTCGAGGGTAAGGTTAATAGAGTCGTGCATCTTTTAGATTTGGGGATGTTTCTTTCCATGACTTCGCATGATAATTTTGGGGTTAACGATGGGAAATTCTAATTGACCGGAAATTAGGGGGCAGGGATGGGCCACCTATGGAGGTAGAGAATGGGCATATAAGACAGAACACTTCCTGACATAGGGAGATTTGAGTTTAAGTTAGAGTTGAAGTTGGTAGTAGTTCGTTGTGTTGGAAGTAGAGAGAAAAGAGCTAAGATAGCAGTTGTTAGGGAATAGTTGCAAGAGAGACCACGAGACAATTGACTAGAGGAACATAGAAGTAGTTGAGACGAAACAGTGAACAGTCTAGAAACAGTCATAGCGTTGGACATTCATATAGATAGCTGACAATCAGTGAAGATTACAGAAGAACCTTTTTATCATAGTTATAAACATATTATTTTCATCATCTGGACACCTGGAGTTGGAGTTGATCAGTTTACATTTGTCTACGTTGTGCTTTTGTCTGTCCCAACGCCTAGATACCCACAATATAAATCACAGAGAGGAGCGGTCCTGCACTGATTACTACTTCATCAATACAGTTTGCGATAAGTCGGGACCGGAGCCCTCCTCCGCAACAACCGTTCTGTGACAGTGTAGTGTGTGAAAAAGAGTGTAGTTCAGCCCATTTTTGTGGATCCTGCGGCAACAATGTCCACGCAATTTGTGGAATAAGTAATGACGCAGAAGAAGGGTACGGAGGGAAAATTACTTGCAGACTATGTCACAATAAATAAGAAATCAGGAACAAGAGGTCAGCAGCTCATGCTAGTTTGCAAACTCAAGGTGCCAAAATGCCAAAAAAGTCAGATACAAAATTCCCGCCAGCGAAAGTTGGAGATAATGTACGCATCCGTATACCAGATGTTGACAGAGGTCGCGGTGATCCACGAAGCGTCCTTGCAGTTGTCATGAACGCCGAGGGCGCTTTCTTCAAGCTAGGATCAGAACATGTCGTTCTCAAACAACTGTATCCTAGAAGTGAATTTACCATTCTGAACGAGCAACTGATGACATTGGCATCCGTGGGCACTGACGAAAAATCACTACGAACCGTCGCGTCTTCACAATCACTGACCGGCGGTCAAGGCTATACTCGATGCAATGGCACTTCCGAGTGCTCAACAAATCGCTGCAAATGTAAAAATAACAAACTGCTGTGTCATTCGAAATGTCATAAACGTTCATCTTGTTGTAACAAGTGATGATAGATTGGTCATTTACTGTAATAAACTAATTTCACTTTTTGGGAAATTAATATAATTAATAATCAATATAATATGATTATCATTGCAGTATACAAACACAATCTTTCATGACCTTTTTCTTCCGACTTTGGCCGATCGCCCCATGCCATTTCGCAAACTGGCTGGCCAAATCCCGAAACCTAGAAAAGATCGGACATTGGCCGGTCAATGTGATGCGATATTGGCCACTTCCCGATTTGGCCAGTTCCCACTTTGGCCGATTTCGGGCTTTGGCCGTAACATATACATTTAAAAAATTCAGACTTTGCGTTAGCGGAAGATCAATTTTTTTTTTTATCGATGACTTTCAATATCAATATCCTCACGACGCAGAGTTCGCCAAGGGTTAAGTTATTGTTTTATTATCAAAGACCGGTCATCAGTCCAGTGAACGCTCGGTGCAAGCCAGGTCGCCATTCGCCTCCTGGACATGTCTAAATATATTTTGTTGCACTATTTAACTGACGCCTTGTTTAATTCATAAGTCATTACACCACGTTAGTAAACGCCACGTGTCTTGAGCTGTGATCCACAAGTTACAAGAGGAGAAAACTGCGTTGACCGATGTGTGAAGTGCGCAGATTTCTTAGCAATGCGCGACGCCAATGGAGAGCTATCGCCGCTGTAGAAAACCACACAGACACCCGGATGTTGGTGTTTTGTGTGTGTGTGTGTGTGTGTTTAAAAAAAATATTCGATAGCTGTTAATTGGTGGCTCTCTCCTCAGAGTAATAATTGACATATTCCTGATTTTTAAGAGATAATTCCTGTTCAAAACCTAATGTTCATTTTCCCACGGACGTAATGATGTCCAAGCCCCACATGTAATCCTGCCCCCCCCACTCATGATCGCACCCAAACGTGACACACTCGTGTCCTCACCCCCACCCTGACACACTCGTGTCCACACCTTGCCGTGACACACTCGTCTCCACACCACCCGACAATCCGGTTCAAAATCTAATGTTCATTTTCCCACGGACGTAATCCTGTCAGCGCCCACTTATGTCCACACCCCCACTCTGACACAATCGTCTCCACACCCACATCCTGACACACTCGTCTCCACACCCCCACCCTGACACACTCGTCTCCACACCCCCACCATGACACACTCGTCTCCACACCCCCACCCTGACACACTCGTCTCCACACTTCCACCCTGACACACTCGTCTCCACACCCCCACTCTGACACACTCGTCCCCACACCCCCACCCTGACACACTCGTCTCACTACACCCACCGTGACACACTCGTCTCCACACCCCCACCCTGACACAATCGTCTCCACACCCCCACCGTGACACACTCGTCTCCATACCCCCACCCTGACACAATCGTCTCTACACCCCCACCCTGACACAATCGTCTCCACACCCCACCTTGACATACCCGTTTCCACACCCCCACCGTGACACACTCGTCTCCACACCCCCCCTGACACACTCGTCTCCACACCCCCACCGTGACACACTCGTCTCCACACCCCCAACCTGACATACCCGTCTCCACACCCCCACCGTGACACACTCGTCTCCACACCCCCACCGTGACACACTCGTCTCCACACCCCACCCTGACACACTCGTCTCCACAACCCCCACCGTGACACACTCGTCTCCACAACCCCCACCGTGACACACTCGTCTCCACACCCCCACTGTGACACACTAGTCTCCACACTCCCACCGTGACACACTCGTCTCCACACCCCCACCCTGACACACTCGTCTCCACACCCCCACCGTGACACACTCGTATCCACACACCCACCCTGACACACTCGTCTCCACACCCCCACTCTGACACACTTGTCTCCACACCCCCACCCTGACACACTCGTCTCCACACCCCACTCTGACACACTCGTCCCCACACCCCCACCCTGACACACTCGTCTCCACACCCCCACCCTGACACACTCGTCTCCACACCCCACCCTGACACACTCGCCTCCCCACCCCACCCTGACACACTCGTGTCCACGCCCCACTCTGACACATTCGTGTCCATACACCCACCCTGACACACTCGTGTCCACACCCCACCGTGACACACTCGCCTCCCACCCCCCTCCCCCTTCATTCACCACCATCCCAGCTACTTTCTTTGGTTTTGGTTTTTAAACACTCGGATTGACAGCTGAGGAGAGACGGGGCTGCACAGCAGCTGTGTCACAAGGTTAACTTGCAGTGTTTCCCGAAGTGGTGTCTGCGGACCGGTACTGCACAACGATAATATCCATTAGTAGGGTCAACATGAAATATAATTACTCAATCTGGCACCGGTCCCTGTCGAAATTTCTAAACTTGTACACGGATCCGGGAAAATTAAAAGTTTGAGAAACACTGAACAAGCTGGCAACGCATTGTAGACACGACACGAGGAGCTCGTAGCGTCAAGCCAACAGTTCGAGTTGGTCAAACACCAGATGACAAAGCGTACATGCCATGATGGGTGACAGATGCATTATAATACCGGGCTTGATGCGCGCGTGTTAATTACCCACCTCCCCCAATGCCCCACCCCCACTTCCACCAAAGCTCCACCCTCACCTCCCCCAATGCCCACACACTTCTAGCTCCACAACATGAGATCCAGGTTTAGCATGTTAAAAATCATCTTCCAAATCTAGACATGGAGAGCAATGTCAGCTTCAGTTCTACATTTGTGAAGACGGATAGCTTTATTATTATTTTTTTTTAAAATTAACATTACGTAAATGGGAACTACCGTTTTTTACGACAGTGGCATTACAATGTATCCTTGCAGGGGGCTGCTGGGAGTAACACCATCAATCGACCTGATCGGATCGATTTAGGAACAATACTTCTAAGAATCTTAAATTTTATTTAAAACCAAATTTAGTCCCAATCTGAGCACGTTAGTTTTTAAAAAATCGAATAAAGTAAATTAATACAGTTGATTAGCAGCTTTTCATTAAGGCTCCGTATTCACAGTTGTCAAGATCAACCTCTAAGTATTCGAGTGCCAAGAACGTCATGGGCTGGCATAGCTAGATTTTTTTAATTAAGGTTATTAGACAGTTTAACAACCTAGTAATGAAACAAGGGTTCTTACTTTAGTTTAACAACCTAATTATGAAAAAAGGGTTTTCACATTAGGTTTGATTTAAGGTCTATTTTTTATTTTATTTTTGTATTTATTTTTTTTTGCTGTTTTTGAAAAGTATGTCTTGGAATTTAAGCCGCATCCACGGGGAGGCGAGAGGGTGGATACGCGCCCCTGTCCACCTACGCAAACTTTACAAACACATTTCGTTACCCATCACCTCAATAGAGTCTGGGTTTTTTATTATTGTCGTTTTTTTAATTATCCATTTGAGATTTTATCTCCTTTACAGGATGTGATAACATTTCTTATGCCCAAGACCATATTTTTTTCCCCAACGAAAATGTTCCTCAGAAGCATAATACAATGTAACAGCTCAACAAAATGCCTGCACAGCATACGGCCCGCGGGCCGCATGTAGCCTGCCAGCACCCACTTCGCGGCCCGCAAAGTAACGAAATATTCTTTTATTATTATTTATTAATAGATTTCCCCTTGTCCCATTTTATTTCGGACCACACACGTATTTCATAAAAGTATTGCGGCCCGCCTTACATTTTGACTTGTGCAGGCCTTGTCCACAACGTGGTCCATGGAACGTAAGAACGGCTAGGAGAAGCTATCTCTATCACCTGAAACAATCCTGCTAAAACCTATCATACAGATTGATGAATTCGAACTATCGGTATGTCGGGGAAGAAAATTTGCTATTTTTAGGGAATCGCAAAAAAAAAAAAAAGAAAAAAAAAAGAATCTTTGTGAGAACATTGTAGTTGTCAGGTGGCAAAATGCAGCCGCCAACTTCCCAGGTTTTTATGACAGCCAACAAATTGTTGCGCCCTGAGGATGACCGCAGGCGGTGACGTTACAAACGAATAGGGTTGGGGGTCGGGGTGGGGGTAATTGGGTGTGGGGTGCATTGCGGGGGCGGCGGCGAGGAGGGGGCCGTGGCAAGGTGGGGGGGGTAATTGTATGTGGTGGCATTACGGGGGGGACGGCAAGGCGGGGGCCGTTGCATGGTGGGTTGGGGGTATTTGGAACCTAAGGGGTTCAAATATAATAATTAAAGCCCGATTTTCAGTTATAATTAAAATATTATATCTTCGTGACGTTGATGGATAGCATGGGAACTTTGTAGTAAGCCCTTAAAATAAACATAATAATGTTGACATCATTCTCAAAAAGTTCAATTACTTACGATATTTGAGAAGATTATTGTAAGCCGATAAAATATTATTGAAACCCCAATGCCCCGAGTGTGACGCCTTTTACTCTCGTGGGGTTTTCTCATTTTCTCAACTTCGTTTATTAAAGCTTCATCGCCGTCAACGATCGTCACTGAACAACGGAAATGAACTCTCGCAACGGGTACAATAACATGGCCGACCCAAATGAGATCGCAGTGCCTTAGTTTCGACAGGCTCGTCACGTTGTTAAGACCGGCCACTACGACGGACATAATCTGCAGTGCCTCACTTGTTTCAGGACATTATCTGTAGTGACTAACATGTTTCAGGGCATTTTTTGTAGTGACCTACTTGTTTCAGGACATAATCTGTAGTAACCGACTTGTTTCAGGACATAATCTGTGGTGACCCACTTGTTTCAGGACATAATCTGCAGTGACCCACTTGTTTTAGGACTTATCTGTAGTGACTCACTTTTTTCCAGGACATGCACTGAAATGACCCATTTGTTTCAGGGCATATAATATGTAACGACCATCTTGTTTTGTTCAAAACCCTGAAGATAAGATTTACGTTCTCCCCTTCCAGATAGCGGTAACCCCTGCTTCAATCTGGACACAGTTCTGTCAGCACTAATTCGACTCTGCGCTCTGCTCCTGCTTCAATCTGGACACAATGGACTACGATTAGTCACTTCCTTGTTTTGCCACGTGATACGTACCAGCCATTAGTAGGCTTTCTGCTACACATAACAACACATAACAACAGATAAACAGCTGATCAGCCATTGCCATTATCATTAATTCTAAAGCAAAATGTTTGTCTCCATCAGCGCTTCCCCAGTGTTAATTAAAATTTTACTTTTCAAAATATTCTTGAATACACGTGTTTTTTTAAAATGACATTCATTAAATGTGACAATAATTATAATTCAGTTATGATTAAAGGAAGAAAGTTGTTTGAAGAAAAATTTGTGAGCGACTAGTGTGTTGCAGACAGCCTACCGGAAGTATTACTTGTTTTTACACGTATCACGTGAGAAAACAATCGACTAATCGTAGTCCATTCTGCTGGCTACTTACTACAGGCTACTGGCTGGTTCTAGTTTCTCATTTGGGCTCTAACTTACACCTTCACCTCCCACATAAAGTCCCTATTTAATGACCGGAAGTTGTCATGCTCCATTACTCGATTTTAAGGACGCCACCGCGGCACTTAAAGCGCTGAACGGTGGGAAAGGAAGGGTCGGGTAATCAAAGGGAGCTCCTCAACCGAAGAAGTCGCTTAATTAGTTCCTCTTGAGGCAGGTCATCCTCTGGTCAGTAGTGCGGGCACAGGAAGAGACGGGCGTGTTTTTTTAAAAAGTTCCGGTCACTTCTTTTTAGCGGAGGACATCTAAATTTCAGTGGGTAATAACTCTATCTTTGACAATTAAATAACACTTCACTGTTAAGCAACACTTACGTAATACCAGGGAGTAATCAATGAAGGCGGTTAACATTGCTACAATGAAACATTCCGCAACTCCTGAGACGCCACTGGTGCCAAGCTGTATCACCCACATGATGTTCCTCCCTTGGGGTTATCCAGCGGCGTGGAGAGAGACGATTTGATGTTGGGAACCAGCTTATAATCCTAGGCCTTGTGGATATCCTCCTGCGAATTCCACACCCATCGTCACCTTGGGACGGACGGATGCCAGCGAATCAATGTTATGCATTTCCCATAATGCATTACTTGACCAGTCTTAGTTCAGTGTGGACTCTTTTTCCTTCCGATATGATTCTTAACTTTCCCTATCGCTTTCATCTGTTTCTTTACTCAGCTTTAATTACAGCACATTTTTCTTTACTCACATTTCTCCGCACAGAACACACATTCGTTTACGTCATTGAGATCTGCTCTCATTTCCCTCTCGCTAATCGATTTAATGCATGTTGATATTCCAGTTGTTTTCCCTGCTAAGAGCTTCGGGACTTGAGAAAACCTGATGTACGGCTCACACCTCACGTATCCGGGTGTACAGCGCCTGGCTCGTGAAACTTGACGAATAACACATGTCATGTGACACTCGAGACATTTTGTTAGACGCATGGCTGCATGAAACTTGACGAATGACACGTGTCCTGTGACACCTGAGGCATTGTGTACGCCGCATGGCTCATGAAACGTGACGAGTGAAACATTTCAGAAGGCACCTGAGACATTGTGGACGCCGTATGGCTCATTGAATTTGACAAATGACATATGTCATATGACACCCGCGACATGGCACGTGTCTCATGAAAATTCATGAACGGCACACATGTTATAATGTCTGATTTTAGCATATGTCTCATGCAATATTATATGATATATGACACATGTCTCATGACCGAGGAAGATTTACGTGTGACATACGACACCATGACATTATTCACATGGCACGGACTGTCCAGAAGTCGTTCATCGCACTCGCAGACGTCCAGAAATAGTGCACATGTCATTGAATATCTGGAGTTTGTGCATGTGATTCATGACACACCAGAGTAGTAAAAGGTGCACTTTGTAGCTTGAACTTGTTCATCAACTGTAATATGATATTCAAGCGGTTGACGTTAAAGTGGATCGGCTAATGTGTTTGTCGTCAAACATTCAAACACAACATGGTCTTCAGGAACGTCTATTGTGTGCAGTAGGCATTGAAGACCAAACAGTTCCATCGTGATAGTTGATGTCTACTGGCCGCCGGATGCAAAGCACCGTTTCGTGTCAGTGTAGTGATACATACATATAATTATAGAGGGCGAGGAACTACAATATTGTATTGATGGAAAAGCAGTTTTGAAGAAGAATGGAATATACCAGTGACGTTACATGATATTTTCTAAAGAGAAATGGTTGAACTATGAACCGTATTTAATCATCTTTCCAATATTCATCATGTGTGAATCTTTTATGTTAAGTATTTAGTCTATATATATCAATAAATAAGTGATATGTGAAGAGATGAACTTCGTATTGGTACATTTGTGAGAAATAATTAGTAGTCTTATATAGGATATTCACTAAGACATCCGTTCAGGTCACGACCAGTTTTAACACTAACAGTGATGTCAGTATGGAGAAAGGGTTGGCAGTGAGCACTGCCCCTGACCAAACACGGGCTCATGCTATATGTCAATACCATCGTGTCCCGCTGCCGAATGTGACGCATCACGTGACCTGGTCCGTGTCAATGAGAATTCACTGAATTGGAACAGGGCACTCAAAAACTCCTTCAACCATGGAGGAAGCTATGAAGGGGTAACGTCAGTCTCAGTTTTCAAGTTTTCTTCTTTTTTTTTTTTGTGTGTGTTTTTTCACTAAAAATTATGAGCATCTCGGAGTTCCCCCAGCAGTTTGTAAAGACAATTTGAACGCTTGATTTCGTGTCGTACTTTAGAGAGCCATTGGGTAATAGCGACGAAGTCAGTGACCTGTGTGAGCTCCACCCGCCCTCGTGGACACAGTGTTCATGGCCGGGAGCTAAAGAGGGGGCGGGCCTGGCCCGAGTGACGAGAAAAGACAATCTGATCAATAACTGGGAGAATCTGTTAGTGATCGAACCGTTACAACAACACAAAACACAGTTAACTGGACTTTATTAAAAAAAAAAACTTTTCAGCTGCGTTTGCTATTCGAAGTGAGCCGGGGCAGGAGCTTGATGTTGTATCGGCCACGGGCGGGGAGGGGGGTTCCTTGACTTTGCCGCCCCCCCCCCCTTTTTCATAGAAAGTACAATGTATACAGAAAACGCGTTGCACGTAAGAAAAGTATGTTGTCGTTTTAATGAACACGTTATTCGTTCACTTAAAGCATCATTTAAAACGTTCAGAAATGAGATGTGTTTGAAAGTCAACTTTAAGCCATTAATGAAGCTAACACCCAAACTTCATAGCGATTGATTGTGATCTATTAATAGTTGTCATGACGTTAAAATTAATGCTGATCTATTTATAGTTGTCATGACGTTAAAATTAATGCGGATCTATTTATAGTTGTCATGGGGTAAAAAATTGATGCTGTTCTCTAAATATGTGTCATGACACCCCATATATCCATGATCGGATATGCCGACACCGGTTCTCAGTGGCGTAGCTAGGGCTGGTGTCACCCGGTGCGGTAAACTCATGGTGTCAACATCCCCAACCCCATCCCCGGACTTCCACGATGGATTTCTTCCTGTTAAAATAAGTCAACAGTATAACAATGACAAGAACAAAAACTACTTAATGAAAGGTCAGTAGGTCAATGTATTTAAGACCTGTTACAACGTTAAGTTTTAGTTATTTTTACATTAAATTTACTTTATTAAAAAAAAAAAAAAAAATTTCCTGATTATCAAAGATGTCAACTTGCCAATCACTTGCGCAAAATCAATACCCTTCACCGTATCACTTTCAATTGATAGTAGAGCCAGTTCAGAAAGCCTTGACTGTCCAAATGTCGATTGTGAATAGTTCTTGAAAATCTTTAGTTTTGGAAAGCTCCGCTCGCATGAAGCCACAGACACGCAGATCGTAAGAAACAACTGAAGGCTTAGCGAGAGTATTGAAAGAGATTCTAGGAAGTCTCATTCAGTTATGAGTTTCAAAACATCAAATACTGACCGGTCCATGACTTTGTGAAATTCAATATCAGCTGCCTTTAGGTGTTTTTTTAAGCCTTGGCATTTCTTTTTAAAAGTGCATCCTCTGATAACCCATCATAGAAAAGGGTTAATTATGGAACAGGCATCAATAACTCTTCTTCACTTGTGTTGAGCACCCCCAAACATATCTGCTACATCCTTGATCGCTGATGATATGATCTGAAGTTCAGAATGAAAGCGATCAATTCAATCCCCCATCTCCCTACTGTTCTTCTCACATGGAGTGTCTAGCATCTGTTAATGCTCTCCCGCCATTCTCGTCTTAAACCGTAATTTTCTCTCTACCGAAACTCCAAACTGGTCTGATTTTTATAAAAAAAATACCTTTTCAACAGCATCTTCCACCAAGTGACAGTGCTTCTCGTGCAGAAACAATCTTGAGGCCCCTAGGCTGGTCACCACTTTGTCAAGGGTAAAGTCTTTAGTCTGCAGCTACTGCTGTGTAAGATTAACTTCCTCAAGTAGATCAGCCCAGAGGTAAAGGTGGCAGAAAATCGTGAAATCACTGACAGCTTGTAAAGGACCTTCCGCTGTATGACAATCGTGCTCAAAATTTAAGGAGCGGTGCTTGTGACCAATCGGCGAAAATATTAATTTTTGAATATTTCTGGGTTCAATATATTTGGTTTCTAAAACATATTTTTTTTAAATAAAAAATTAAATTAAGCCAATTGCTAAATGATATTAGAAAATTTTGTAAAATATTAGTTTGTTAACGCTATAAATGGGTAAAGAGTCATTTTTTAAAAAAGTTTTTAATTTTACCAATTTGATGCATGTACTTAAGATCAAGCGAATGTATCACGTTTGGTATCAAAAAGAAAGCTGTATTTCTCAGAATTTAGATAAATATAGCTACCCGTTACTTACGAAAGTTATCGAACACTTCAATCGGTGTTTAATCACGTGAATCATGGTCAAAAATGTGTTTTTCTGACCTAATTTTAGAGTCACCTCATTTCTGACGCATCAACCTTGAACTTTTGATTAAGCGCGCATTTGGATTGGTTACATATTTCGAAAATTTAGGGTTTGATCTGTTATCCTTTTATGAGATTCGTTTAGACCGAGCAGTGTGTTCTCTGTAACTATGCAATTTTTCAATTTTGGTATCATTCTTTGGGATGGTGTCACCCGGTGCGGCCCGTACCCCCACCGCCCCCTAGGTACGTCACTAGTGCCGGATCTAGTGATGCTAATTTAGGATAACAAAAATGCCAGCCGCGAAAAGTTGTTCATTGACAACTCGCTGTCACAATCTGGAGCATTGACTGAGATTTCATGCTGGATCAAAGTCTCCCTCACCAACTGCGCGCCCCCTTGTGGTCATCATAAGTAGGTTTAGAACCTTGGTGGTTCTCGTGAGTTCCTGGCGATTAGTTTGTTGAATGTGGTTGATGTTGATGGTTGGTGTTGATGGTTGGTATTGATGGTTGGTGTTGATGGTTGGTATTGATGGTTGGTGTTGATGGTTGGTATTGATGGTTGGTATTGTGGAGGGTTCAGGTTCAGACCTTGGTAGTCGACCTGTGTCGTACATGGGTAGGGGGGTCACGGTAACGGACCAACGGTTAATGTCCATTTAAACGGCGGGTGGTCTTTACAACAACTTTAGTGTCAGTCCGGACCGGGCGAAAACTGACCAACGGTCAAGCGGGTCAGATTGCCGCGGGACAACCGTTGGGTTCTGGGTTATGACCAATTACACGTTGGGAAAATTTAAGTGCCTGAGATTTAGTAATAAGATTAAATCCCTGGGAAGAAATCTCTTGCGAGGCGGGACTTATAAAAAGGGACAGTGAACGGGACTGGGCAGAACTCAGCCGGGGAGGCAGAACTCAGCCGGGGAGGCAGAACTCAGCCGGGGAGGCAAGTGGACAGATAGGAGACTCCGACGGACAGGAGTAGTGGACAGACGGGAGAACTCCTGAATGATAGAGTTAGAGAAGACAGGGACAGTCGGAGTTGAGTACGACAGAGAGTGAGAGAAAGTGAAGTCAAGGATTAGACAAATAAAAGAGTCAAGACTATAACCATCTTGAGTTGTCGGATTTGTGCAGTACGAGAGACGGAGTGTACAAGGTTGCAAACTAAATAGAGAGAAGAGACGAGCAAGGTTCTCTACTAAATAGAATAGAGACGACATAAGGTTCTCTACAGTATTGATGGTTGGTGTTGATGGTTGGTGTTGATGGTTGGTGTTGATGGTTGGTGTTGATGGTTGGTGTTGATGGTTGGTGTTGATGGTTGGTGTTGATGGTTGGTGTTGATGGTTGGTGTTGATGGTTGGTGTTGATGGTTGGTGTTGATGGTTGGTATTGATGGTTGGTGTTGATGGTTGGTGTTGATGGTTGGTGTTGATGGTTGGTGTTGATGGTTGGTATTGATTGTTCATATTGATAGTTGGTGTTGATGGTTGATGGTGGTTGGTGTTGATGGTTGGTGTTGATGGTTGGTGTTGATGGTTGGTGTTGATGGTTGGTGTTGATGGTTGGTGTTGATGGTTGGTGTTGATGGTTGGTATTGATGGTTGGTATTGATGGTTGGTGTTGATGGTTGGTGTTGATGGTTGGTGTTGATGGTTGGTGTTGATGGTTGGTGTTGATGGTTGGTATTGATTGTTCATATTGATAGTTGGTGTTGATGGTTGGTGTTGATGGTTGGTGTTGATGGTTGGTGTTGATGGTTGGTATTGATTGTTCATATTGATAGTTGGTGTTGATGGTTGATGGTGGTTGGTATGGATGGTTGGTGTTGGTTGGTGTTGATGGTTGGTTTTGATGGTTGGTGTTGATAGTTGGTGTTGATGGTTGGTGTTGATGGTTGGTGTTGATGGTTTTTATTGATGGATGGTGCTGGTGGTTGGTGTTGATGGTTGGTGTTGATGGTTGGTGTTGATGGTTGGTGTTGATGGTTGGTGTTGGTTGGTGCTGGTGGTTGGTGTTTATGGTTGGTGTTGATGGTTGGTGTTGATGGTTGGTGTTGATGGTTGGTGTTGATGGTTGGTGTTGATGGTTGGTGTTGATGGTTGGTGTTGTTGGTTGGTGTTGATGGTTGGTGTTGATGGTTGGTGTTGGTGGTTGGTGTTGATGGTTGGTGTTGATGGTTGGTGTTGATGGTTGGTGTTGATGGTTGGTGTTGATGGTTGGTGTTGGTTGGTGTTGTTGGTTGGTGTTGATGGTTGGTGTTGATGGTTGGTGTTGATGGTTGGTGTTGATGGTTGGTGTTGATGTTTGGTGTTGATGGTTGGTGTTGATGGTTGGTGTTGATGGTTGGTGTTGGTTGGTGTTGTTGGTTGGTGTTGATGGTTGGTGTTGATGGTTGGTGTTGATGGTTGTTGTTGATGGTTGGTGTTGATGGTTGGTGTTGATGGTTGGTGTTGATGGTTGGTGTTGATGTTTGGTGTTGATGGTTGGTGTTGTTGGTTGGTGTTGATGGTTGGTTTTTATCGTTGACAGCAAGATGGCTTTTTATTTTTGGAATCTGGTAGATAAGTCAGCAAACCGTAGCATTCATTGATTGAAAGTATCTCCACATATACCCCGTCATTAACATAATCTATTCCCGTATTAACGACTTACCTATAGCACGTGACTTGAATACCTTTTTAAAATGCATATGGAGATTTCTTTTGCAGGAAAAATCCTGCTCATCGCTACCATTGATAACGCCATTGATCAGTGGCAGCGCCCTGAAATATTTGGAAGGAATTAACCCAACCCTCCCCCCCTCCCGCGCGAAGAGAGAAACCATGTAGAAAGGCGCAGAAAGCACAACTATGAGGGCGTGATTTTAATGAGGACACACTCACGATATCAGGTTGTTTACAAGACTGGGGAGGGAAAACGTGATGTTCAAAGTTCAAAGGTTCCATTGCAATATCGGCTGTTCTTTAATCGTGCGAGATAGACGAGCAGTTGATGTAAGTGTTTGGGATGTTCTAATTGATGGCAAGCTGAAGACGTATCTAAAGTTTGCTATTTGGCAGGATTTGAAAATGTGTATGTGGGTTGGGAGAGAGAGAGAGAGAGAGAGAGAGAGAGAGAGAGAGAGAGAGAGAGAGAGAAGACAAGCAATGAAATGTTACAAATGTTAACGTTATTTTTATGTCACATACCAACGTTTGGAATGATTTGGACATAATTTTACCATTTCAAAAGCAAGTATATATGGTATGTATATTTAATACATGTTTTATTATCTTTTTACAAAATCCTCATTTTTTTCCGAGCTTTCCCGATTGGTTTTGGGGGGGGGGGGGTCTTGATTTGCTATCGAAGACAAATGAAGTGTATACAGCCTTAAAATGAAGAATAAACAAAAAGCTTAAAGAATATCAATCTCATTTTGTGCAAAAAGTTAACTCTCACTTTTTATTACAATACTTTTTTTTAAAATGAATTGTTACATTTAATTTATTTCTAATAATAATACTTACTTCTGAAAGATTATTTCTCCTTTAAATTGATTCAATTTCTATAAAATTAAGAGTAGGGAAAAACAATCTAACAATGTTTTTTTTTTAACGAACTCCTATAAAAACAGGAAATTTGTGAGACAAAGAAAAACGAAATTGCGCAGGTTTTTTTTAGGACAGCTATCGGGAACTTTAATTCGTGCGCTATTGAACACATCTTGAACACACGGTGACGTTGAGTTGTTCTTACATTTATACTAGTCGATGTGACCCGGTGGCACCGGGGTGATCATTGAAGACTTTTTTAACTACTTTTAACCTGCTATTGCGAAGTCTAAACATCTAAAAAAAAAAAATTTAAAATCCACATATGAAAAAAGAAGAAGAAAATAACTATATCATCAGAAAATCGTAAAAATAAAGCATTTTCAATAAGAACTTCTTAACAAATTTCGACTCATCTGCATCGTTTAAGTATTATTCCTAGTCGCCCATTTTCAATAAACTGTATTTCGCGCAAAATGTAAAAACAGATTTTTCCTCACAATGAAAGATTTTAATCCCTATTTGCTCACGCTCATGAACTGTATTTTTGACAAATACCAAACAAAATAAATGCGTATATATTTTTAAATTGTTAAATTTTCACGTCTGTACAATGATTGGGTTTTTAAATAATGTTATCCGCTCTCGATCTTTATCATTTTAAGTGTAATTTTAGTAAATGTGTACAAAGCATTTGTTAACATAACTATGAAGCAAACACTTAGCCTCACCCCTGAACTGTGCATTTAGAACTATGTTTCCACCACTTATTATCACCACTGAACTGTGCATTTAGAACTAGGTTTCCACCACTTATCATCATCCTTGAACTGTGCATTTAGAACTATGTTTCCACCACTTATCATCACCACTGAACTGTGCATTTAGAACTAAGTTTCCACCACTTATCATCACCCTGGAACAGTGCATTTAGAAATTGTGACAAATTACGATGTCAATGGTTTCAAAGAAAATCGTATCCACTATATTGTAGGTATACTTTTTTGGTATAGGTATACCTATGTAAATGTGCCCGACAATGTGCCAATTCCCTTGAAGTGCATTTTCAGTCAACACTGTCACAAGCAATTATTTATTTTAAAACGAAATTATAAAATATATTTTTTAGGGCTGTGATATCTGTGGACTTTATACACACACACCCTCTTTGCTCCGACTACAACGTGTTTGCGGTGGAAACTTCAATACATTATTTCATTAGTTTTAAATAAATATAACATTATTATTATTATTATTGCATGTTGACAATTTTGCAGTGTAATTATTAACTTTCAAGGTTTCTAAACTAAATTAAATGAAACTGTTTATATTTTATGAAAACTGTAACCCAACTCCCAGAATGTTTTGCGGGCCGCACGAAACGTCTCGGCGGGCCGCAGTTTGCCCATGCGTGGTGTAACCATAAACATGACGAATTCCTTTATTGTTTCAGTAATTCATCTTCTGCCAGGCGGACAGCGGTGAAAACGTGATTCGAACGAGCAGAAAAGGATACGGAAGGGGAAAAGGACACACACACACACGCGCGCAAAAAAAAAAAGAAGACCAAAAAGATGCGAACGGAAGGCCAAAATAAAACCATCAGTCAGGGTCCTTCTGCGTAAAGTGCAGCCGAGCCTGCCACTCTAGGACCGGTCTCATAGGTCACGGGCAGAGGTGTATATTAAAATAAAGGAGCCACGCCGTCGTCTCGCGGAGACGGGTTGACGCCGACAAATTTATTTAGTGTTTCAAACATATTTTTTTAAAGACAACTTATTATCATGTCCTGCTTTGTAGTTCCTATTTCTTCCGTGAGAAGGTGGATGGACTTGTTTCTCTATCTTTTATACTTAATACGATATTTGTTTCACGGAGATTTCATTTGATATCGCTTTTGTTTCGTCTTTAGGGTTAAATAAAAATGCCAATCCTCTTGTTCATAAGCGCGTCACTGTGTCCATTCATTAGTAGTGTTTATTCATTACCTTGTCAGTTCATTACTGTGTCTATTTATCACTGTGTCTATTCATTACTGTGTCAATTCATCGCTGTGTCTATTCATCACCGTGTCTATCCATCACGGTGTCTATTCATTAGTAATGTTTATTCATTACCGTGTCAATTCATCGCTGTGTCAATTCTTCGCTGTGTCTATTCATTGCTGTGTCTATTCATCACTGTGTCTATTCATGACTGTTTCTATTCATTAATGCGTCTATTCCTTACTGCGTCTATTCATTCCTTTGTCAATTCATAACTGTCAATATTCATTGATGTGTCAATCCAATACTGTGTCTATTCATTACTGTGACTATTCATCACTGTGTCTATTCATTACTGAGTCTACTAATTACTGTGTCTATTCATTACCGTGTCTATTCTTTACTGTGTCTATTCATTAGTAAGTGTTTGTGAATCTGCGAAAAATCTTTTCTCAGAAGAAAAAAAAACAAGTATAGTCAACGAAATAACTTAGGGCTTCGCAACACTAGCCTGGTCACGTGATTTCTTTGGGCTCTATCGCTGACATGGAGTTGAGGACCACAAAAATGGCAACATGTTTTTTAAAAATATTATTTCTTTCTTTTATTTCAGGGGCGCCGTACGGCAGAAGACTCCCTTGCGTCTGTAAATTTATTCAGCTTATCAGTAATTAACCTGTTATCGTCCCGAGGAGAGTCCATTGATGGCTGGTTGTCTACGCTAGAGAAATAATTTTGATGTCTTGTGTATAAATTGCTATAAATTGTCAAATGTTGTGTTGGTGTAAATATGTATTTATTTATGTGCTAAAATGAATATGTACAATGTCATTTAAAAAAAACAAAAACATTTCCATTTATTTGAATCAAGAAAAGAATCTCATATTATGTTATCTCATCTTATCTGATCCCATATTATCTTATCTCATCTTGTCTTATCTCATCCTATCAGAAGTCTTCTGTATATCTCTCACAAATTGACGCCAAAAATAAATGTTGATAGTGCTCATGTATGATTGTTTTTTTTTACAAGATAAGATAACACGCGATACCATTCTTTGTTGATCCAAATAATTCGAAATATGTTTCGATTAAATTGCGCATGTTGTTTTTAATGGAATGGGCGGGGGGAGAAATTGGGGGAAATGTAAACCTTTAAAAGCATTCATCTCCCTCAGCACCCCCAGCCCCCCACACATCCCCTGGCCCTTATTCCTCTTTGAACAACACGCCTTTGTACAACGGGTTTCGAATCAGGTTGTTTGCGTGCTAATTTCCGGTTCTTATTTCCAGCACATGGATCAACATTTTGATTAAGATGACAATTACTGCACTAGAAGAATTCAACGCAAGACCTATTCAAAGTAGTTTACAACTAACTGCTCTACTTGAAATAGTTGAATTCAGGGGATGACGTTAGCTCTTTGCTTTATAAACCGTTATACTAAAGCAGCGGTTCTTAACCTGTGGGTCGCGACCCCTTTGGGGGGTCGCACGACCCTTTCCTAGGGGTCGCCTAAGACCGTCTGAAAACACATATGCTCTACAGTTATGAAGTGGCAAAGAAAATAATTTTTGTGGATGGGGGTCGCCACAACGTGAGGAACTGTATAAAAGCGTCGCGGCATTAAGAAGGTTGAGAACCACCGTACTAAAGGGACAGTTGATACCTGAGTTGACCTGTTAATTTCAATGGATGTTCTTGTCTTATTGAATAGCTAACTTATTAAAGTAAAAGGAAATGTTTATGGTATAGATCAGTGGTCGGCACATCGCGGCTCGCGAGCCGCATATGGATCTTTAACGACCTAAGTGCGGCTCGGCAAGTCGGCAACAAATCGGTTTTGACTCCGAAAAACATGGTTCTTGACAGATTCTTGAAAAGAAATTCGGCTCTAAATTTTTTTTTTTAATTTTCCTGCTGCTGATTTTTTTGCTCTTTTGACTAATGAGTCTGCAGACCACTGGTTTAGCTTAACAGTAAAATTAAGGGATTGTTTAAGATTGTGCTTTACTTTCAACATCAAAAATTGGTGCGTCCTTTGGTTAAACTCTTGAATTCTAACATTGGTGCGTCTTTTGGTCAAACTGTTGAATTCTAACTTTGTTGCGTGCTTTGCTTAAACTATTGAATTCTAAAATTGGTGCGTCCGTTGGTTAAACTTCTGAATTCTAACATTGGTGCGTGCTTTGGTCAAACTGCTGAAGTCTAACTTTGGTGCGTCTTTTGGTCAAACTGTTGAATTCTAACTTTGTTGCGTGCTTTGGTCAAACTGTTGAATTCTAACTTTGGTGCGTCCGTGGGTTAAACTGTTGAACTCAAAAAGTTCCGGACAAGAACGATGGTCGGTAGCGGGGGGGGGGGTGCTGATTGCTCTCAAATTAGCTCATGCAAATGGACACCAGAGTGCATAAGACATGAGTTGATTAAATCCTCGAATATTCAGAAAGCATTTCCTTGATCAAATAGATGAAACACTGCATTTGGTGGATTTTCTCATTTTTAGGGCGTCTTTAAGGACGCAAAACATCGTTTTTTTTTTGTTTTTTTTAATGTCCAAGACATTTTATTAATTTTTTTAATTTTTTTATTTCGCATCAATCAAAAATAAACATTAATCCACTGGACAACTTTGCCTGTGACAATCCACACAGTCCCAGGATATTCATCCACTGGACAACTTTGCCTGTGACACTCCACACAGTCCCAGGATATTCATCCACTGGACAACTTTACCTGTGACACTCCACACAGTCCCAGGATATTCATCCACTGGACAACTTTGCCTGTGACACTCCACACAGTCCCAGGATAATTATCCACTGGACAACTTTGCCTGTGACACTCCACACAGTCCCAGGATATTCATCCACTGGACAACTTTGCCTGTGACACTCCACACAGTCCCAGGATATTCATCCACTGGAAATTTAGCTAAGAGATGCTGCTCAAATATCATCAGATTCATCCGCATAACAGGCGTAAAATATTTCCAATGTCTACTTTCTCCTAGGACGGAATGAAAATATATAAATATTATGCCGTGACAAGTCCGTTATTTTAAAACCTCTGAAAGTCATAACCGTTCATTAAAAAAAAAACCCAACAGAATGTCATGTTCAGATCAGAAAAAAACAACTATGAATGTCATGTGTTTGAAAAGAATATCTCTGAAAGCCATGCCTACAAAAAGTAAACTTCTGAATGTGATTTCAGTTATATAAAAAAAAACTCAGAATATCATGTCCATTATAGACAAAAATTTAATATCATGTCCATCTTCTAAATGTATTCAGCGAAAATCGATCTTTCCTACCACGTCCTTGAGTAAAAAATTAGAATCTGGAGACAACAAAACGTTCCCCCCCCCCCCCTTTTTGAATATTTACGTAAAAATGGCTGCTGGTGTGATGCCGTCTTGGCTCATGGGAAGTCTATTTTAACCCTCAGGCTTTAATAGAGTTATGTAAAAAATACAACAATGCAATCAGGCTGAGCCTCCGAGATTAACCTCAATCTCGTGTCAGATGAAAGTGCACACTTTTAGCCGCGCTAGTATGAAACACTGTACAGGAAATTTAAAGACCGTAACTTTTAAGCCTCTATTCTGCGCCTCCTATAGAAAGCTTGGCTGTGTGTCTTAATGTGGCAAGGTGACACTTATTAGGCTATGCTGTAGCACGTGCTCTGGGCATCACTGTTGTGGGTAAGCCGCAGTCTCTACTAAAACACGTTCACACCCATTGAAACTATACAATTTAGAATAGTGCTGGTAACTATTCAGGCAGGTTTCACTCATGTACGGCGATTGACCTTCCCCCGTGATCATCACATCACCAGCAGGCAACTTGGGTCTTCCTCTTGGTTCTGGCTCTGACGCAGTTGCCCTTGGATATGTTCGCATGGATCCTGTCTCAAGGATGGCCAGTCATGCCCGCCGAATTGTATTAAGCAAAAGAATAGCATTTCTTAGTTATCTCACCGGTCCATCTTGCCGCTTCGTAAGTAAAACACATGTTATATCCTTATTTTCTAAGGTAAATTTTGTTACTTGTTTGTAATAGGCGATTCCTGTTCACCACTGATCCGTTCATTGAATGTACCTGTAAACAATGATATCGCTATTGTTCAACACGCTGCCGCGTTCTAAGCTTGTATAGACTCCACGTTTGCGTGCGTGTACTACTAAAAGCTATACTTTATACAGGTCTAGTTATACTCGCAGAAACGTGCTGTGTCTCAAATAGACGTAGCGTGTGCACCAGTATCCAACTAACGATATACTTAATAGTGCTCGAGTTAAACGTACTGCCATACGTTAGCATCGCACATGGACCAAGGTAGGCGACCTTATCATTGTAATAAGCCAAGCAACTAGAATTTTGTTAGTTAACCCAATCTTCGAGTACCTCGGGGTCTCTGCGCTTCAAAAAGATACGGGATATTTACGAGCATAAACATTTTCAGACTTGTACTGGATGCCCTCGCAACTTGCATAGATTCGCTGCGCAAAACTTTTCAACTTGCATAGATTAATGGCGCACAACTGTGTACTTCTCAACTTGCATAGATTCATGGCGCACAACTGTGTACTTCTCAACTTGCATAGATTCGTGGCGTACAACTGAGTACTTCTCAACTTGCATAGATTCGTGGCACTTTTCGTCTAAGCCAAAACCGAAAGAAAAACTTCTGGAATAATCAAAAAGCATTGACGGATTATTTTATTTGCCCTTTGGATACTCAAGTCGGGTGTTTGGAAACTCAAGGTGGGTCTTTGGATACTCAAGGTGGGTATTTGGATACTCATGTCGGGTATTTTGATACTCATGTTGGGTCATTGGATACTCATGTTTGGTCATTGGATACTCGTGTTGGGTCTACTATTATATTTAATCATCACTGCTGTCGCCTTTATTATACGACATGACTATGGCCCTCTACGACAAATAATGCTTATGGCTATTTATGTATGCTTGTCCTACTTTGAATAACCTGGATACCTTACGTGTGGGTACTTTGTGAACGGTTACTTCATGCAGGGGTACTTTAAACATGGGTACTTTAAGTAAGGATAGTTAATGTAAGGTCACGGCTTTTTATATGTATATTTGATGACATGAAATTTCGCTAGACCGGTGGTCGGCAAATAGCGGCTCGCAAGCGACATGAGTGCGGCTCTGTCGGCCACAAATTGGGTTTTTTTTGTTCCGAAGAAACATGTAAAAAAAAAAAATGTGGTTCTCAAAATTTTTTAATCGTCCTGCTGCTGATTTTTTTGGCTTTTTTTTTTTTTACTAATGTGTTTGTCGACCGACGCGCTGGATGAACTCCAGCAAATTTCAACCATCAATCTTTCTTTGAATATAAAAGCGAATGATTATATTACACGTAACATGATTTTGGGGTATGTTAGAAAACATGAGAATACTTTTTAATTTTTTTTTTTTATTTCGTTTGTTTTCTGTAAACAGATATAACCCACTTCTTCCTAGCGAAGCCATTTTATCCTTATTTATGTCAGCCCCAATGATTGTGGGTTCCCCTCTACAAAGCTATCTGTGTTTATCTGGCTTTATGATTGTTTTTACTATCTAATTTACACGCTATAAGAGTAGCCTCACCAATTGAAACATCTCATTTTTTTTTTCATGCCTTCATCATTTTCCCCCCATTATCGACATCTTTTTATCGCCCTCCCCCCCCACCCCCCCCCCCCCGGGCCAAAAAAATGGCACTAACCACTCCTTTTAATATTTTTTATGATTGTCAAAATTTGATTTCACTCAGGTTGAGAAAGGTCTAGCCAGCCAAATACGTCGAGACACACAAGCCGTGGCTAATAAGTAGGTCAACCAAGGATGAGTTTAAGAACCCCTGGTTTAGACCTTCCCCCCCCCTCCCCAAACCCCCAGACCATCGGTCCTTAACACGAGAAGATTAAATCAATAAACTCAAACGGGAATTCCCAGACTTGCCCTTTTTTTTTTTTTCAACAACTTTTTAATCAAAATAAAAAAGATCGTAAATTTGGGGGACGTTTTAGCTTTATAAAGCCTTCTAAACTTGTACGGTAATGGTAGCTAAGAAAGTTACTCAAGTTTCCCCCCTACACCGGAATCTCCCAAAATTTTATATAGTGTGCACCACTTTAAAAAATTGTTTGAATAACTTTCGCACCAATAACAAAAGTAAGATTATTTCTTATAATTTTTTTTTTAAAGAGTGTGGGTGTTAACTTTTGAACAATTTTATTTAATGACACAAAAAGCAAGAACAACAAAGAACTGTAGAACTATGGCGAAGAAAGCCCTTTGAACTTATTATACTTTGTAAAGAACGTAAGCAGTTAATGGAGAAATAAAACTATATACACAGACATGTCTATTTTAATTAATAGTTCTTAGTAATGTATCTTAGTAACACTTTTAATTGCAGCCCCCCCCCCCAACCCGGGGGCTGAAATACCACCTTCTTGATGCACCATTAGGGTGCAATCATCCCAGCTAGAGAAACCATGGAACTACCCAACTGTGGCTTCACTAGCATGCCACTGGAAAGGGCATCTACACAAATAATTTTAAAAAAACTTAAAGACACCAAAACCGAATCAAAACGGCAAACTTTCTTATTATCCTTTATATTAACTTAATTTACGTTCTTTTTGTTCGTGTGTTTAAGGCTAATATGCGGACGATTTTTTCTACCCGTTTCCCGTCATCCTATCGGCACATAGACTCGTTAACGGTGACAACACATTCTATCAAATTTACAGCCCCCCCCCCACCCCTAAACCCCAAAAATTCAATTTGTTCCTATTCTTCAAGCGGGCGATAATTGAAATATTAGTTGCTCTATGGGTGCGTGTTTTTGGTGCCAAGACTAATTGTGCAGCTGTCGCTATGGGCTTTGCATTTGTGACGTATTTTGGTATGCAGAAAAATATAAAAATATTTCTTGAACGGGTTAGAGTAAAGGTTTTACCCATTTACATAAACGCTTCTTAATGAATGATCAATTTACGTGCGATAGCATGAATACGAACAAAAGTTAATATAAAGGATTTATATGAAAAACTTTTTAAGGGTGGCTTAATTATTTTAAAAACTCATTGAATGATTCCTAGAAGTCTATTTAATATATTTATATTCCATTGTTCCAAAATGTTGATTTGTTCTACAAATTGGCTGATTCTATAATACCCCCTGTGCCGAGGAAAGCGGCACCCGGGAGTGAAGCCTGAAAAAAGGCTCTCATCAAAATATAGAGAAAAATGCCGCTCGGGACGGACCAGGAATAAGAGGATTTTGGTGCAAACCCCTCCTCCCCCAATGTTGGTACCTGGGGGAGTTATCCTTTCGCCCCCCCCCCCTAACCTTCACACTGCTCTGTTATAATATATTTTATTGGGTAATTTTTTTTCCTATTCTTTTCTCGTGTACTCTAAAAAAAAAAAGTACGATTTTTTCTGGATCGCCCACGCTACTTCCAATAATCACTCAGTCCAGTGTTGTTAGTCCCCCCCAACCCCCCCAACCCCAAAAAAAAAAAACACGCACCCCCACCGCCCCGCAGTTGAGACGATCCATATTGCCTCCTGTCTGCCGGGGGTCTGAAACCAGATGTACCGATTTATCGGATCAAGCGAAATCACCCATGATCCAATGTGGTGCCGGATTATCATTGCACTCGGGTCCCAAACCCCGCCCCCTCCCCCACATTCCCGTGCTTCTGAACTCAGGACTCCCCCCACCCACCCACATCCCTGCCCTCGGTTACCGTTACAGGGCATTCCATTCATCGCCCCCTCCCCTCAAATGCTACCAATTTACGCCTGATACTGCACAAGACGCAGCCTGTAAACTGTGGGAGCTGTGCCGGGACGCTTTTCACGCCCCGAATTCTTGAGTTGAAGTCGCCGTCCCGTGCCAGTATTCATGTTTCTAAAAATCCAAATCCTTTAGGATGGACCGATCATGATGGACCGAGCATGATGGGACGGGCATGATGGACCGGGCATGATGGACCGAGCATGATGGACCGAGCATGATGGACCGAGCATGATGGTCCGAGCATGACTGACCGAGCATGATGGACCGAGCATGATGGTCCGAGCATGATGGACCGAGCATGATGGTCCTGGCATGACGGACCGGGCATGATGGACCGAGCATTATGGTCCGAGCAGGATGGACCGAGCATGATGGACCGACAATGATGGACCGAGCTTGATGGGCTGAGCATGATGGACCGATAATGATGGACCAAGCTTGGTGGACTTGACCCCGAAAGTAACGGTATTGAGTTTGAAATCAAGTGTTGCCCGGTGCGAGCCTGTCGCATTTGTTCCTGTACTGAAGAGTCCTTTTGACAAGGTTTTCCAGAGAAGTAGATCAGTTCTTGATGTATCGAAAAAAAAATCACTAGGCAATGGCAATAGCGTTTGTCATTTCTACGACCGGAAAATATCACATTACGCAATGTTACTATTATTTAGACAAAATTTTCGTAAAACATAGCTTTTAACAATGAATTTCCACATTTATATATATAGCAGTAACAATTTTTAAAAATCTTAGTCAAATAAAGTTGTTAACTTTTCGCCTACGTTAAGGTTCACATTATCGCAGAATCACCGAAAAGCTGTTGAGAGCTTGGCCAAACGAAATCCCAGGATGTTTCTTTAATATCTTAATGAGATTGACCAGACTGCATGCCCGGATGTTCTATTAATAGATTTCCGACATTAAATGGCAAACCCCCATTGGCGTTACCCATAATGAGTTGTGTTGAGTTTTCCTATATTAATGACGACTGAAGACAAAAAGGCACAGACGGTTCTCACAAATATCAATTTTAGGGCCCATTTATGCCGCGACATCAATCATTTTAAAGATGAAATTACCATTAATAGCTTTCGATAGTAATGTCTTTACAGAAAATCTGGCATGAATCCAGTCTGAAAGACCAAAATGGTGGCCCTATGGACTCTCCGATTGTAGGAAAAAAGTCACAGGAAAAAAGTCACAGGAAAAAAGGCACAGGAAAAAAAGTCACAGGAAAAAAAGTCACAAGAAAAAAGGCACAGGAAAAAAGGCACAGAAAAAAGTCACAAAATATGTATCATATAAACTCCTGATTTTCAGTGTTTATCATATAATGCATATATCATATCATATATAACAGTGAATGTTTTTGGGTTTGTGGATTTGTGGGTGGCTCTGTTCCACCAAGGCTTTTACATGGGGTCGGGATCCCAATGGAGTCGGGATCCCAATGGCGTCGAGATTCCAAATGGGGTTGTGATCCCAATGAGATCCTTTTCTGGAAAGGGATACCAATCGGGAATGGGACCCAATTGGGATTGTGATCCCAATGGTGTCAAATCTCAATGGGTTCAGGATCCCAATGAGATCCTTTAGGGAAAGGGATCCCAATCAGGATCGGTATCCCAATGTGGTCGGGATTCCAATGGAGTCAGAATCCCCATTTGGATCCCATTTGGAAACGGGATCCCAATCTGGATCAGGATCTCATTGGGGTCTGTATCCTAATGGGATACCACTCGGGATTGGTATCCCAATGTTGTTGGGATTCCAATGGGATCGGGATCCAAATGGGATCCAAAATTCCAATGGGGTCGGGATCCGATTTGGAAACGGGATCCCGATTGGGTTGTCAATCTGGATCTGTAACCCAATTGGGTCGGGATCCGATTGGGGTCGGGGTTACAATAAGATATGGGATACCATTTGGGGTGGGGAGCCCGATGGGATATGTGATACCATTAGGAAACGGGATACCAACACTCTTTTCCGAATTTATTTATGATATCTGATGACTGAATGCTTCTGTGACTTTTTTTCCTGTGACTTTTTCCTGTGACTTTTTTCCTGTGACTTTTTTTCCTGTGACTTTTTTCCTAGCAAAATTTGTGACTTTTTTTCCGTGACTTTTTTCCGCTCACCGACTGTCCCCCCCCCCCCCCCCCCCGGACCAAAATGGCGGCCTTAAGAACGTTTTTTTTAATTCTAGGACCAAAAGTGTCGGCCCTACAAAAAATTTTTCCCAGGGCAAACATGGCGGCCCGAAGAACTCTTTTCTCCAAGGAAAGCATGGCTGGCCTAGGGACTCTTCCCCGGGGCAAAGACGGCTTTTTAAGGACTATGGCTCTTAATTTAAACATGATGGTCCTTGCAACAACTTACTCTAGATCCCGGCAAAAAGACGGCCGCCCTCTTTCAGTTAACCTAGGGTATATCTTGCATAAACACCTTGTACTGTTATGTAAACTCCAGCACCTGACCTTTAACCTGACTCTACAAGTAACTCTAACACCGTCTCATTCTCTACCCCCCCCCCAACCCCCTTTCCAATTTACCGAAGTCATTCAAGTGCCGGTGTCGCTCATTATCAGTAGACGATAATTATGTGCAGTATACATAACCGAATTACCCAATCGTCGCCCCACGGACAGAGTTGCATGGTGGGAAGAAAAAAGTCTCCGTTACGCGTATTTCCAACATGGCTGATTACCCCCCCCCTCCCCCCTTTCTCTCTCTCTCTCTCTCTCTCAAAGTCACATCCTTCATTATTATGCAATCTCCTTTTATCACAATTACCACGCGGGTTTGCGGTCGTCTTTCTTGGCGTCTAGGTTATGTCAGAGTGTACCATTGTGGGCCATCAACAGCCGCCCAGGTTGGGACGTATGCTAATTTTTTTATCGACGTTCGCGTTGTGTGAGAAATCCACAGTCGTGTGGCCATTAGTTTTTAAATAACAGCGCCGCCCTTTTTTCAGTTGGTACCTTTGAAGTGCAAAGGGTGTTATGAAGGGTTTGGGGGAGGGGGGGCTGATTTCAATTTAAAATAAGGCTGTGTTTTTCTTTCTTTCTTTCTAGATTCTCTTAAGAATACAGTGGATACGTAAGCTTGACCCACGTATACCAACGTATATCCTGTGAATACCAAGAACGACTCGGTGGAAAGGAAAAGCATAACATGTGGATACCAAAGAACACACTTCGTTATACAAGAACTCTTCGTGGATACACAAAGTCATTACATAACGATTTCCCTATCATCACCCTCAAATAAAAATGTACAAACGCGACTAGGGGGGGGAAGAGGGGAAAGATGACCCCCCCCCCCCCATAGAAAGACAAAAACAAAGCGAACGCAGAAACCCACATAATGGCCAAAAAAGGGGGTGACAACCCCCGCCTCCCGGCTACAAAGTGGTTAAATGTAATGTAGTTACATTGTAGCAACTGGGCTGAATGTGTATATATTAAGTACTTAAGTACACAGATATAGCTACGTTGACATAGACCAGCGGTTCTCAACCTGTGGGCCGCGACCGCTTTCTGTTTTTGATCGCTGGGGTCGTCTAGGACCATCGGAAAACACAAATACCCTACAGACATGAAGTATCAACGAAAATAATTTTGTGCTTGGGGGTCGCCACAACATGAGGAGCTGTATTTAAGGGTCACAGCATTAGGAAGGTTTAGAACCACTGACATAGACAATGGTGCATCTATGTTGGTCACAGATGCATGTGTAGCTGCGCCGTCAGAGATACAAGTGTAAGTACGTTTTAATAGATACAAGTCAAAGAAACTACGTTGTCATAGATACAAGTAGAGCTACATTTTGTCATTATGGATACTAGTGTAACTTCGTTGACATTGGGGTTCCAGTGCCACGCACAGTTGCACCCTCGCGACGTCACAGAACCAACGACCTAGTTTTCACTGCTCCAGTTTAAGTTACAGAATCCATCTAATTGGCGGGTGGGGGGTCAAGGCCGCTCTCCAGCGCAGACAATCAACTTCCCTGATACTCGCACATTTTTGGCTCGACGTAAAAAAAAACAAAAAAACAGGAAGAGCCCGAGCTGTTAGTGCTCCATGGAAACAATGACGGACCCACACTCTCGACTCCGAAAGAGCCCTTACCATGTGACGTCACGACGGCGTCCACCAGCCGATAAACGTCTTCTCCAAGCTCACCCCCCAGCGGCACAAGAGTTCTTTTTTTTTAAACACATTGAAAGATTTGAAGACCTTTTTTTTCAACTTCTGGACGACGGATATGACGACGACATTCGCTGTTGTAGACAGCCTTACGAAAGGGTATGTCCCCCCCCCAACCACCCTAACCCCGCCCCCACCATCCCAACCCCCTCCTCCACACCTACACACACAATCAATAACAACCCACCCAACCCCGGCCTTAGGTAAGCTTTCGCCCTGCGCGAAGCACACGTTCGGCACCCCCCTGTACCTTTATGGCTCCGCTATTTTTCCGATTACGACGTAAGCTATTTAGCACGTCTTACGATGCTATACACGTTGTTAACCATACGCATTTTTGCATGCGCATTAATTTAGACTGTTTACTTATTCTACGGTACTTTGTTCCATTTCCACACCACCTTTGGGGTCGTTCATAATCTGCCCTTTGAAGTAGAAACTATCGGCGCGTTTTTTTTGTTAAAGGGGTATCTCAAGGCGCCCATATCGTCGCGGCGCCCTGTGCGAGGGCACAGATCCACACCCTAAAGGCCGGCGTTGACCCACCTTATTCTATTCACCCCCAACCCGGAAATGCTAAAATGTAACATGAGTTTTTTTTCTAGCCCCAAACCATTATAATTATATTAGTCACAACTTTCTAGAAGACATCGGAAAACACATATACTCCACAGTTATGAAGAGCAACGAAAATAAGTTTAGGATTTGGGGGTCACCACAACACGATAAACTGTATTAAAGGGTCGCGCATTAGAAAGGTTGAGAATTACTGTACTAGATTGTTTTAATAACTAAAATCTCTGACCCATGAGTACCTTTTTTTTTTTTTTTTTTTTTTAACATTTCGATGTAAAAAGTTCAACCAGGCATTAGATTTTGCTGCAAATACAAGTTTTCCGATACTTGCAAGCAAGAGTTAACTTAAATGACCACGTCAAAATATGATTTAGAAATATGTGTTACATAGATCGAGTTTGAACTGACAGTTTCTTTTGGAATGATTTTTGGTATCTTAATTTATTTTTTTTTAAATATCGTCTGGAACATTTGCTGGAGTTTCTGATAGTTTTTTGTTTTGTTTTTTATTTCCAGGTCAGAAATAGAAAGGTCACCATTGTCCGCTTTTCACGGAAGCAGACGGCGGGCGAAAGAATGGCCCAATTATTATTATGATACTCGACAATGGCTGCCGTCGCTAAAATGACCTGGGAGAGTATTGACAGTGCCACGGCGAGTTTGTCCACTGTCAACACTGTCACACGGAGCAAGACAATGGCGTGTTGTAAAGAGCACTTTAACAAATGACCTGAATTATTTTACTCAACAGAGGGCTTTATCTAATAATAGCCCTCCGTTGAAAACACACACACTGAAATGTGTTTAACTGGATTGAATAAAATAAACATTTTACGACAATGATTTTTTTTTTTCAATGTCTGCTCCTCGAAAAGAAAGGTATTGTACGAATATGAACAAGGAGTGAAATAGTAGTATTACTAGTAAACCGGTCATTAGTTTAAGCATCACGCATTACTCTAGTGATTTAGTTAATCATTGGCAATGATAAACTTTTTCATATCTGTTTTAACGCTTGTAGGATAAAACAATTTATTGAACAAGTGAATCTCGTGAGCAAGGAAAGCATTGATTCTAAGGTTTTATGTTCTTCTACATCAACTTATTGATCATCCTTGCTCCGGGTTTGACTTCAGAGTTTTGCCTTCTCATGTATGAGTTGCCGTCCCAGGTTAACGAATCCCATGCAACCGGATTGCTTTGGGGGGGGGGTTGTGCCTTGGAGGGGATAGAACTTCAGATCACCAGCAGTTTGGATCGAGTCAGTTTCTCAAATATGAATGGAGAGACCACTCGTCCAACCAGCATATATATTGGAATATGTATGAACAATAAAAATAATTCAGTCCTCACCTATCACTTTTCCGTAAATGGGAAACGTGACAGTGTCACACTGTCATTTAACCCTAACGGGTAAAGATGAACCTGCACTTGAGAGTGTTATGATTAAAGATATGTTTGCTTATGGGGGTGAGCGAAGGGAAATAATAGTTGTGGCCGTTGGTCCAAGACAAGGGTTGTCCGGCAACATGTGTATTACGTCATTGTCATGCGTATGCTAGCCCGGAAACTTGTAAATATTTCTGGCAATTTTTACATTTCATCACTCACTGACATGCCCCCCCCCCCCCAAACAAAAAAAATAATAATAATTAAATTTGTTTATATTTAAATTTCCCCACAGCGTAAGCTATAATAGTTGACACACCAAATTTAAAAAAATAATAATGTAAGCTCACACACGACACAAGTTGAAGTAACTGATCAAAACATTCAAGAATAAAGTCAGAAACGAAAGACACTAAGACAATTAAGGATCTCATTTAAGAGTCTGTCGAGGTTGTAGTAGTTCGAAATGGTAGGATAGACCTTCGGGTCTAAGGAATGAAAGGAGAGACCTTCGGGTCTAAGGAATGAAAGGAGAGACCTTCGGGTCTAAGGAATGAAAGGAGAGACCTTCGGGTCTAAGGAATGAAAGGACAGACTTTTAGTTATGATATATGAAAGTGGTGACCATCTGGTCTGATATATGAAAGGGGAGACCTTCTGGTCTGATATATGAAAGGGGAGACTTTCGGATGTGATATATGAAAGGGGAGACCATCTTGTCTGATATATGAAAGGGGATACCATCTGGTCTGATATATGAAAGAGGATACCTTCAGGATTGAGAAATTAAAGGAGATACCTTCAGGTCTGATATATGAAAGGGGAGACCTTCGGGGTTGAGAAATGAAAGGGGAGACTATCTGATCTGAAACATGAAAGGGGAGACCTTCGGGTTTGAGAAATGAAAGGGGAGACCGTCGGATCTGTGTGGCCGGGGAAAATGATGATTTTCTGTTTGAAGTCCAATATTGAAGGACTGCTCACCAGCAACAAGAACTGTAAGGAATATTTGAGCCCAGATAAAGACTCGAGCATCAACTCGGTGTGGAATCACGTGATCAGCTCCATTATAGCCACATCCCCTCTCTCTCTCTCTTTCTCTCTCTCTCTCTCACACACACACACACTTTCTGAACTAGAGTCATGCCCGGTAACTCGTGGAGAATGGTGTTACATGGAAGGTCAATATTAGCAAGCCTGTGCGGGCAGGAGCTCTGCGCCCTTTTGCCTTGAGCCTGAATGATCGGATATGTTGGCTAGACATTTTCATGGCCAGTTTTCCTTTCCAATAACTCACATACAACGGTAGTCCACCCTCCCTCCCCCCTCCCCTTCCCCTGAACCCTTTTCTGATTACAGACCTTGTGGACGATTGATATACCGTGAGAACAGTACGACCGTCAGCATGAACGGAGAGTTCTGGGGGTGTCAATATAAATAGCAGATATATATTTAATGAAGGCACCCATCTGAGTCTTGCAGCGAGATACTATTTGTAGAGCAAAGAAGGGAAAAAAATAAAGCAAATATTTCTTCATCCTAGTTGCATTTCTATTTCTGATGACACTACATCTGATTCCGATGCTACTTCTTCTATTTCCGAAGCTAAGTCTTCTGTTTCTAATGCTACTTCTTCTGTTTCTAATGCTACTTCTTCTGTTTCTAATGCTACTTCTTCTGTTTCTAATGCTACTTCTTCTGTTTCTAATGCTACTTATTCTGTTTCTAATGTTACTTCTTCGGTTTCTAATGCTACTTCTTCTGTTTCTAATGATACTTCTTCAATTTCTGACGCTAATTCTTCTGAATCTGCTGCTACTTCTTTTATTTCTAATGCGACTTATTCTATTTTTGATGCTAGTTCTTCTATTCCTGATGCTACTTCTACGTTTGCAATAAAGACAGTGGATTTTAAGAAGAAAAAAGAAACAGAATGGAAAACAGCTCTTTTGTTTCCATTCACACCGGAAGTTTAAAATTCCAAACTCCACACAGTAAAATCTGGCAAACGGAGTTTGGTAATGAGTAGGCAAGTTTAGAGCCATACATTTGCTTCATATCGTAAAAATGTAGGTCAAATCATTCACACGAATAAATGAAGTAGCAAGCTGCATAAAGGCGTGCTGGAAGCTGTAAATTTTGCACAATTTTTACAAGCAACTGCGCCTTAATTTTAACCAAAATAATATTTCAGATATATAACAATGGTCTACAGACACACAACCTTTTCCTCCATGCTATCCACTGCTCGATTAGTAGCTGTTTTCTCCTACACACGTCTCACCGTGAAGACGGTAACAGTCACTAGGCACCCCAATACTTCGCCGCCGGCGGTAGAAAAACGAAGGCCGTGATCAGCTGGCGCTTTTCGTTTTCGGTAGATGTCGGTGTTTCGCGTTGCTTTGCGTCATTTCTAAAAATAGAGGGACTTCCTTATTTGAATTTGAATCCGCGATGCATGCCGGTTACGGGGGTATCAATAAATAGGAGATCGGACCACGCTGAGACGATCAATTGAAAGGTTGATTGGGGTAAGTGAGCTTGTTGTGCTTAATTTTTTTTTATTTATATCGTGTTCGGACTTGGAAATTATTTGTACGTATAGTTTTTAATTTTTTTAAAGGGGAAACACTTTTTTAAGAGAGTACTGATCATCACACAACTTTATTATAGCTTGACTACCGTGACTAAAAATTCAAGGCTTCCAAACCGCGGCCATTTTTTTTCCACTCGATCTACCGGAGTCTACCGGAAGTGATATATCTCTAATGTAAACAGTGGTTATTATTATTTAAAACCTTTTTGAAACGACTAGATAAATATTTCCCGCATTATGACTTAGTTGTTTGAACCTAAATATACACTTTTCATAACTGGTTTTTAATAATAATTAAACTTTAGGCCATGTAAGAACATGCTTTGAATCAATAATACATGTAAATAAGACTTAATAAAAAGACAACAAAGACAAAGAGATCAAGCAAAGAATTATTAAGTTATTAAAAACTATACATGTACATAAGCTAAAGAACATTGTGTGGCATATCTAAAAATATTGAATTATTATTCATATGATTATATTATTTTATGTATTCTCTAATAGTAGTCCTGATCTTTTCTTTTTTTTTTAGAGTTACAGATTATTTCCTGTGATTCTGTGATTGTGTTCTGTTTGAGTTTTATCTCTGCAATTATAGTCTTATAAAATGGCTATGGCTGAAATTAAAAAAAACAATTAAAGATTTTGAAATTTATGTGACAAGTTTTGCTCAGGATGCTGACACGAAGCGTTACAGAAATGGCTTTGCTGTACATCTGTATTACACCAATGGCAAGCATATGTCAAATACTGCAAAAATACTCGATGAATGCCTGCAGCAATCAGACAGCAACTATGTGTCACGTGTAAATGTCATCAAAGGAAATCTTAACAGGCTTTTGGAAAAGGTTTCAGGTTTAAAGAGAAGTATTGATAAAAAGTGGCACTTGATAGAAGACCTGCTGCAGAAACCTGTATATGTACCAGTATCGAGTCCAAAAAAGAAGCGAAAGATGCCTGAGCCTGAGGCTACTTTAGTTGTTGATAATGTCGGTGAAACATTATTGAATTCACCTCCTTTAAAAAAGTTGAGAACGGACTGTGAGAAATGCCCTTCTCTTAGAGATGCGAGCCACACAAAATGTACACGTTTGGCAGACAGGTTGAGGAACACTAAATCAAAAGTTAAAGAGCTTTCCAAGCGCTTCAACCCACGGGTAGTAAATCGGTCTTTTAAAAGAAAGGCTGAAGTTATAAATAAATTGAAGGTCAAAAATACATCTTTGACAAGAGAATTGGAGTTCCAGAACAAGGCCAAGGCGAAGAAATGCAATGAATGCTCAGCTCGAATCAGCAAACTGGAGCGAGAGAAAAGGAAGTTAGAACGTCATATCTCATCGCTGAGGAGGCAAAATTTGGCTCTAAAGGAATCGTTAAAATTTAACACAGCAGATAGAAATTCAGCATTGCTTACTGTCGACACCTCGATGGAGGCTGAGGAGAAAAGCGAGGAAGCCATTCCAACCACAACACCATTGTCCCATTCACCCACTGCAAAGAAACCACACACTTTACAGCACTGACACCTCTTCCGTTGATTGGTCATTCAAGCTTTTTATGTGTTAGTTTCTATGGCATATGATACTGCAAAAAAAATTCGATTTCTTGAATTCAGTTTTAGTTTTTACTTCCCCCCCCCTTTTTAAAAAAAAAGTATTATATATATATATTACGCTTCTGGTGTGTCTCTTGGACTGCTTCCTAACAAGCTGGCTTCTTCTATATGCAGCGTATTTGTTATTGAGAGTATATTAAAAATAATTATGAATGTTTGAAAGATAGTATGGTTCAATAATGAGTTCAATAGCAAAATTTAATTCCCGATAACTACGCTAAATGATGTATATTTTTTTTAAAATAACGCAACTGCGTTTGAAGCGTAATATTCTCTTTTAGTAAAATGAAATCGTCTCAATTCAAGTATGGTGTAAAAAATATTCGGATTAAAGGTTCTTGAGACATCATAATTTTTAATATAATTCATGGGCGTAAAATAAACTTTTGCAGTGACGTATCATGGGGGGAAGGGGTGTAGCAAAATTTGGGATTCTTAAATGTGCGTTGCTTGAGTTCATGTTTTGTCAAGTAACTTTAGTAGATGGGAAGTTCACACATTGGTGTCGCCAATGTTTGGTGGGACATATCTAGTAATGCTCACATTAAAATTAATGTATCCAAATTCTTAAGCATAGCAGTAACAGACCAAGGGAAAGGGAAGCCGTCCAGAAATTCCCAATAAGATTCATGTGCTCTCGGGGTTCGAGAGTATAGCTGCGAAATGACGTCATAAAAAAAAACCGCCGTTCTCAGACTTAATTAAATAAAACCAAAGCCGTTATGACATTATGCAACCTCAGACTCAGTGACATGTAGTCAGAGGGAATTGATCGAGTTCGTTGCCTTGAATTCTATTACACGGCCCTGGATTGCCAGTGCACTTAATGCGTGCAAGAAAGGTCACCAGGCGCTAGGTAGGAAGAGGGGGGGGGGGGACCCAAGACGTCGCTTTGGTAGGTGATGAAATGTAATTATAGAACGAAGGGTGGAATTTTGCCGGTGGTGGTGGAGGGGTGGGTGAAAGTCATGATAATGTATCGTTCTGGCCAAAAGCAATCCACAGAGAACACATACCCATACACAAATGTTCTCATATGCCCGAACGGTCATAATGTAACATACAGATGGACCCACCCTCCCTACCCCACCCACCTCACGCTGCATATCTCAACAGAGACACCCACTCACATGTCGTGTAAACCTCGACGTCTCATTGAATTTTATTTTTTTTAATGAAAGTGTGGAGCGGCTCAGATTACAACACAGTATGAGATTTTTCTTTGCATCTAGACTCGATATTAGACTCTAGGATCAGGGCTAATCAAGCTTCTTAATCGGGTGGAAAAAAAGGTGGTGGGGGGGGGGAGCGGTTTGTTGGCCATTAGACACTTTGGTGCTGGTTCACTGGTCATTAGACACGTTGGTGCTGGTTCACTGGTCATTGGACACTTTGGTGCTGGTTCACTGGTCATTAGACACTTTGGTGCTGGTTCACTGGTCATTAGACACTTTGGTGCTGGTTCACTGGTCATTAGACACTTGGGTTCCGGTTCACTACCCATTAGACACTTGGGTGCCAGCTCACTGCCCACTAGACACTTTGGTGCCAGCTCACTGCCCATTAGACACTTGGGTACCGTTTCACTGCCCATTAGACACTTGGGTACCGTTTCACTGCCCATTAGACACTTTGGTGCCAGCTCACTGCCCATTAGACATTTGGGGGGGGGGGCCGGTTCACTGCCCATGCCACACTTGGGTGCTGGTTCACTAGCCATTAAACACTTGGCTGCCATTTTACTGGCCATCAGACACTTGGGTGCTAGTTAAAGCGCTATTAAACATTTGGGGGCCGGTTCACTGTTCCTAAGACACTGTTGGGGCCGAAATATAGTTTGAAAATAATACGAAATAATCTCTATGCACACTGCACATATGTTATAGGTCAATGAACATATGTTATAGGTCAATGAACATATGTTATAGGTCAATGAACATATGTTATAGGTCAATGAACATATGTTATAGGTCGATGAACATATGCTATAGGTCAATGAACATATGCTATAGGTCAATGAACATATGCTATAGGTCAATGAACATATGTTATAGGTCAATGAACATATGCTATAGGTCAATGAACATATGCTATAGGTCAATGAACATATGCTATAGGTCAATGAACATATGTTATAGGTCAATGAACATATGTTATAGGTCAATGAACATATGCTATAGGTCAATGAACATATGTTATAGGTCAATGAACATATGTTATAGGTCAATGAACATATGTTATAGGTCAATGAACATATGCTATAGGTCAATGAACATATGCTATAGGTCAATGAACATATGTTATAGGTCAATGAACATATGTTATAGGTCAATGAACATATGCTATAGGTCAATGAACATATGTTATAGGTCAATGAACATATGTTATAGGTCAATGAACATATGTTATAGGTCAATGAACATATGTTATGGGTCGATGAACATATGTTATAGGTCGATGAACATATGTTATAGGTCAATGAACATATGTTATAGGTCAATGATCATATGTTATAGGTCGATGAACATATGTTATAGGTCGATGAACATATGTTATAGGTCGATGAACATATGTTATAGGTCGATGAACATATGTTATAGGTCGATGAACATATGTTATAGGTCAATGAACATATGTTATAGGTCAATGAACATATGTTATAGGTCAATGAACATATGTTATAGGTCAATGAACATATGTTATAGGTCAATGAACATATGTTATAGGTCAATGAACATATGTTATAGGTCAATGAACATATGTTATAGGTCAATGAACATATGTTATAGGTCAATGAACATATGTTATAGGTCAATGAACATATGTTATAGGTCAATGAACATATGTTATAGGTCAATGAACATATGTTATAGGTCGATGAACATATGTTATAGGTCGATGAACATATGATATAGGTCAATGAACATATGTTATAGGTCAATGAACATATGCTATAGGTCAATGAACATATGTTATAGGTCAATGAACATATGTTATAGGTCAATGAACATATGTTATAGGTCAATGAACATATGTTATAGGTCAATGAACATATGTTATAGGTCAATGAACATATGTTATAGGTCGATGAACATATGTTTTAGGTCGATGAACATATGCTATAGGTCGATGAACATATGTTATAGGTCGATGAACATATGTTATAGGTCAATGAACATATGTTATAGGTCAATGAACATATGTTATAGGTCAATGAACATATGTTATAGGTCAATGAACATATGTTATAGGTCAATGAACATATGTTATAGGTCGATGAACATATGTTATAGGTCAATGAAAATATGATATAGGTCAATGAACATATGTTATAGGTAGTGGGTAATTAAAAGGAAAAAACGCAATAGTTAAACTGTGGAAAAATTGTAAACAACATAAAGTGTTTTGGTTCTCAATGTCCATTAAGGGCTTTTATTCCGCTAAATAGATGGTCAATGGCATTTTTCTATATTTGCACCTCTACCCGGGTTCTCATACGACGGCCAGGATCTGGTTAAGGACCCGGGGCCAGATGTGCCCAGCGGGCCGTAGTTTGAGGACGCTTGGCTCCAGATTTTAAAAAAAAAAGGGAAATAAAAATCACGATTAATTGGTATTTTATAACATATTCCATATCTACAGACAGTCAAGTTCATCTGATTGGTCCACAATAGTACATTATGTGAACATCAGATTGGTCCACAATGTACAATAAATGGTAAATCTGATTGGTTCCAGAGGAAATGCAGTGAAGCAGCCACCAATCGTTGATTAGATTTAAACCAAACAACGCCGCTGCTCTAGCTTCCTTCACCATGCTCTGTTTAGCTCTGAACCCCACCAACTTCTTTATTCACCATGCTCCGTTTAGCTCCGAACCCCACCAACTTCTTTATTCACCATGCTCCGTTTAGCTCTGAACCCCCACCAACTTCTTTATCCACTAGCTCTGTTTAGCTCCGAACCCCACCTCTTTATTTACCATGCTCTGTTTAGCTCCGAACCCCATCAACTTCTTTATTCACCAGCTCAGTTTAGTCGTAAACCTACACAATTAAAATTTAATGTGAAGCCAAGCACAAATTAAACAACGCTTATAAACAAAGAGTTTCGTATAATAAATGCTCTATATGCATTTTTTTTTAAAATGTATATTGATATTCTAATGTCCCACCCGTTTTTACACCATAGATTTATTTCACCTACTAACTCAGAAGGAAAATATGACGCACTAAAAACAATTACGATGTTGTTGTTTTTTTTAAAGAATCTCATTAAGCACAGTTATCGGAAATGTTACTCATTGAAATCAGTGTCATATTTCCCGACTCTTTCTCTTGAAAAAACAGCAAAAAACTGAGAATTCGATCCAATGTGTTATCACCCGCAACGAGTCTATGTGCCAAGTGTCAGCTCGATAGTTTAACGGGACGTGGGTCAATTAGCCATCAGACGACTTTGCCCAAAACACACAAAAGTGACTTTAATATAAAGGATTTAGTATGTATATATATATATAAAAGAGTGCCAATATGACTCGATCCTGTGGCTCGAAATATCCCACTTGTATACTCAAATACTAACAATAATTTTTGTCAACTCTTCCCTCTTCTCTTACACTCCCAAACCTCCCTCCCTCTCCTCCCTATCCCCAAACTTCACAAAATCCGGTCAACGCAATGTTTTTTTTTTCTTTTTCTTTCTTTCTTTCTTCATGGAGTAATTGGAGGTTTTCATCCGATGACGTCACTAAGTACACACGGATGGGTGAGGGAAAAAAGCGGGTGGGGGGGCGGTCACTCGGTGCTGATCACCCGGAGACTTACTACTTAATATTTAGGCCGTGATAGTCACGTGCTCGTGACATGGATTTTTGGCAATGAAACACCAGTGGCACCTCATTCTGTAAGAATAACCTTCAAAGTGAATGTTTGCAGGAGAAAACGTTCTAATTAAAATTATTTATTAAAAAAAGGGTATTATGGTTAGTTTAAGGACTTGATGTTGTTGTTGAAACGTTTTGTTTTTGTGTGTGTTTTTGTCTTCTCACGAGGCAATCTCTCCTTCTAGACATTCTCTCCTTCTAGACCTTCTCTCCTTCTAGACATTCTCTCCTTCTAGACATTCTCTCCTTCTAGACATTCTCTCCTTCTAGACCTTCTCTCCTTCTAGACATTCTCTCCTTCTATACATTCTCTCCTTCTAGACCTTCTCTCCTTCTAGACATTCTCTCCTTCTAGACATTCTCTCCTTCTAGACATTCTCTCCTTCTAGACATTCTCTCCTTCTAGACATTCTCTCCTTCTAGACATTCTCTCATTCTAGACCAACAGTTCTCAATCTGTGGGTCGCGACCCCTTTGGAGGTCGTACGACCCTTTCAGAGGGGTCGCCTATAACAATCGGAAAACACATGTACTCTACAGTTATAAAGTAGCAACGTAAATCATTTTGTGTTTGCGGGTCGCCAAAACACGAGGAACTGTATTGAAGGGTCGCGGTATTAGGAAGGCTGAGAATCACTGTTCTAGACATTCTCACCTACGAGACGTTCTCTCCTTTTAGACTTTCTCTCCAACGACACATTCTTTCCTTCTAGACATTATCACCTACGAGACGTTCTCTCCTTTTAGACATTCTCACCTACGAGACGTTCTCTCCTTTTAGACATTCTCACCTACGAGACGTTCTCTCCTTTTAGACATTCTCACCTACGAGACGTTCTCTCCTTTTAGACATTCTCACCTACGAGACGTTCTCTCCTTCTAGACATTCTCTCCAACGAACATTCTCTCCAACGAGACATTCTCTCCAACGAGATATTCTCTCCAACGAGACATTCTCTCCAACGAGACATTCTCTCCAACGAACATTCTCTCCAACGAACATTCTCTCCAACGAGATATTCTCTCCAACGAGACATTCTCTCCAACGAGACATTCTCTCCAACGATATATTCTCTCCAACGAACATTCTCTCCTTCTAGACTTTTTCTCCCACGATACGTTCTCTCCTACGAGACGTTCTCTCCCACGAGACATTCTCTCCTTCTAGACTTTCTCTCCTTCTAGACATTCTCTCCTTCTAGACATTCTCTCCTTCTAGACATTCTCTCCTTCTAGACATTCTCTCCTTCTAGACATTCTCTCCTTCTAGACACTCTCTCCTTCTAGACATTCTCTCCTTCTAGACATTCTCTCCTACTAGACATTCTCTCCTTCTAGACATTCTCTCCTTCTAGACATTCTCTCCTACTAGACATTCTCTCCTTCTAGACATTCTCTCCTTCTAGACATTCTCTCCTTCTAGACTTTCTCTCCTTCTAGACATTCTCTCCTTCTAGACTTTCTCTCCTACGAGACATTCTCTCCTACAGCGTCATCAGCATGCTAAAAGGAGTGTGACCTGAAACAACACCAGTTAAACAAACAAACAAACAAAATCTGACCGGCATTCTGGACATGTCCATTACAGTAATAACCTCGGCTGACCAGAGAGGCTTTCAATTTCATTATGGTATTTTCTTATCCCACTTGTAGGATGTCAAGTAAACCACAAGAACCAGGTTCTCTCCCTTGTCCCCACCACCTTTCCCCACGCGGGACAGAGTTGATCTTCACCAGTTAGAATTTTTATTTTCTTTGTTTTTTTCAAGCACTCCCTTTAAAAAATATGGATAAATTAGATTCAGAAGGAAATGTCACTGACCTTGAACTTCAAGCATAGAAACAGGAAGTCCCCAGTTCTTAGGTTAATTTAAAAAAAAAAAAGAAATATTTAATCTCTAGCTGATGTTGACTAACTTCAGCCACGTGACGTCATCTGGTCCACGCATGCGTCCCAATATCCATTCGTCAGGTCCAAAGTATTCTGAAAAATGTGTTTAATTAAAGAAAGTTTGTATAATTAAAGTTGACTTTGATTTTAATGTGGACACTTGCAAAACGTTATAATAAACATGGTTAACATAAGGGAAGACAGAGAGAAAACACGAAGAAGTGTTTGAGGCTGAGACGAGAGACAGACGTTTGAAAAAAATGGACAAGGGGTTCTCAACCTTTGGTCACAATGACGTCTTAGGCGTCAGTGAAAATGTGTCATAGGGTCTGTGAGGTACAATTGATGGAGCCGGATGACCAAGGCGTGCATTCCACTGGCTTAAGGGGACATGGAAAAAAGGGGCAAGAATGCCTCATCTAGAAAGAGAAATGGAGAGACACGCCGACAAATGGAGAGACACACCGACAGTTGCAGAGACACACCGACAAATGGAGAGACACACCGACAATTGCAGAGACACACAGAAAAATGGAGAGACACACCGACTGAATACTTAGCAACAGAGTAAAGAACAAGATGGCAAGTTCAACTGACGCCATTGAAGGTACCAGGTGTCAGAGGCAGGCCGTAAACTAACCAAGTCATCCCTCGGTCACTTCGTCTGACTTTGTGCTGCGAAAATGTTATTTTACGAGAATTGTAAAAAAAAAACACCCAGCAGATTTTCTTTTATTATGCTCAATAAAAGTATTTTGCATTATCTTTTCTTGACTTATCTTATCTTGACTTATCTTTTCTTGACTTATCTTTTCTTGACTTATCTTTTTTTGACTTATCTTTTCTTGACTTATCCTTTCTTGACTTATTCTATCTTTATTTATCTTATCTTGACTAATCTTATCTTGACTTATCTTATCTTGACTTATCTTATCTTGCAATTTCTTATCTTGACTTAGCTAATCACATTCCCACTGTCTGCCACCTGAAAAACCACAACGTCACATTCCCACTGTCTCTAGCACACCGTCAAAAGTGTTCTGTTATGGGATATTGCGGACATAGGCTCCGATTACCCCTGGCCGCCAGAAAACCACAGAGGTATCGACGCCATGTTTGGACACGTGACACATTATACTTCTTATTTGCAACGACAATCGTTGCTAGGCCTGATCATCACTTAGATCAGCGGTTACCAGCCTGTGTGTCGCGACCCCTTTGGAGTCGAACGACCTTTTCCAAGCGGTCGCCTAAGACCATCAGAAAACACATGGAGTCTACAGTTATAAAGTAGCAACGAAAATAATTTTGTGGTTGGGGTCGCCACAACATGAGGAACTGTATTAAAGGGTCGCGGCATTAAAAATGTTGAGAACCACTGACTTAGAGCAAACTGGTTCTCAGAATTACAATATAGTGCAGTGGCGTAGGAAGCGGGTTGTGCGTTGCGTAAAGGATGATCTGCACCCCACCTCTTTTCCCGGGTCGGAACCTGTTTCTCTGTACGGAGTGGTGGCTTTCTCAGCCAACTGCAGAGTTGTTCTATTTTCGTGCTACAACCTTGTCAAATAATAGGCGGTACTAACTAAGCCTATGATGTGGTGGTTAACGTACCCCTCCCCCTTTACCCTTGCTCAACGTTATCATGGTCGCTCATACTTAAGAAATAAGCCGGGCATGTTTTTGAACTCATCAAGTTTCCTCGACGTATCGTCCTCTGTTCATCATTAACACAGCCCTGACTATCGACCGGTCTCAACCCAGGGTAATATCATAGTCTGGTTTATCTACAAGTGGTGCTGGTTTATCTACACGTGGTGCTGCTTACTCGCTTTGTGTTTAGCCTAAATGTGTAAAACAACAGGCATCAATTTTTAGAAAAACAATTACAGCTATATAATTATTGACGACCATCGAGGAATCGGACATTTCAGAATGTCCAGAGTGCCGCGAAATATGATTGAAGCTGGTGGATTGAAAAAAAAAGTGGGGGGGGGGGGGGTGACGGTTGTGGTTTACTAATATGGAACGTCTTCTTTCATCAAAATTTCGGAGGCGAGGGGAGGCGAACACATCCCCCCTCCTTTTCTGCCTAACAACGCCGATGATCCTATGGAAATATAATTTGAAACTTGTAATGAAACATTTTAAAATGTTCTTGGAATGACTTGACACATCTAGGACTTGTAATTTAATACCATCGATCGATACCCCTTTCAGCAACCATGTTTTCTTTTCTTAAGCCCTCTGCAACATCAAGCGTAGTCTCACTGGGATGTGTATTTGTTACAGGCAACAACAGTCTGAAGTCTGTTTAAAGGGACGAACTTGATGTTTTCAACAGACGGGTGAAATATTCTTTCGGTGAGGATCAAAGCTGCGGACTTCTACCGTGGGGCAAGGGATGTCACTGATGGAAGGAAATCAAGGGGTGTCACAGGTGGAAGGGAACCAAGGGATGTCACCGGTGGAAGGGAACTAAGGGATGTCACCGGTGGAAGGGAACCAAGGGATGTCACCGGTGGAAGGGAACCAATATTATTTTGATGGCAGATTTCATATCAGTGGTTACAAAGGGGATAATATCAATGTGATTGATATAATATATGAGTGACAGGAGGGTGTAATATGTCAGTGACAGGAGGGGTATAATATGTCCAAGTCCATGAGGGGTATAATATGACATTGACAGGAGGGGTATAATATGTCATTGACAGGAGGGGTATAATGTGTGACAAGAGGGGTATAATAGATCTGATATAGCAATTTATAAAATAGGATTTATAGCAGGGACATAGTGTTTATCAGTCACAAAATGTTGTAGCATATCTCTGAGAGTAGAGGAATAATATATATGTAATAGCAGTGATATATATGATATGCGATTGCGGGTTATTACATATATGTGGTATCAAAGGTATAGTATATCAGAGGTATAATATAACAGTGATAGATGGGTTAATATATCAGTCGTAGTAGGGTATAATATATAAGTGGTAGAAGGGTATAATATATCAGAGGCACAAGCTTATAATATATCTGTGGTAAAAGGGTACATAGTTTAGTGGTAGAAGGGTATAATATATCAGAGGTAGAAGGTTATAATATATCTCTGACAGTAGAAACAAATATATATCTGTATTATATATATATATATATATATATATATATATATATATATATATATATATTGGTGGCAGGGTATAATATAAATTGTGAATGATAGCATCGGTATAATATCTATGTGCTAGGAGTAGGATATGTTTATTTGTATGATAACAACTACTTATTTGGATGACAAGAGCAGCTGGTGTGTGTGATATCACGGGGTAACATACGTGTTCTCCGTGAGGTGCCAACATGAGACAAATGTCAGGTCAAATCAACACTACCAACCGAGTGCCCGCCTCAACACATCAATTGACCATGTGTATCTGTCATCACCCATACGCATCTGTCATCGATACATTTACCTTTCATCAGACATACCCATCTGACATCTGTCATCACACATACGTATCCCTCATCACACATACGTATCTGTCAGCACACATACGTATCTGTCATGAGAAATGTGTATCTGTCATCTGACATACGTATCTGTCAACAGACATACGCTTCTGTCATGTGACATATTTTGTCATTGCACCTCTGTGTTTGAACACTTTGTTTTTTTTTTTTTTATAAACCACCTCCCTTGGTGTCAGCATATTCATTATAACAGTAATTTAAACAACACATGTTTTATTTAATATTCCGTTTAGAGACAGCGAAAATGTGCTGCCCTTTGAATCTCGCCCCCCCCCCCCCACTCCCCACATAATCCTAACAAAGAATATTGATCACTTCTGCGCCGCCATTCCTGCACACCGGTGGGGGCAAGCGACTCGGAAGCAGGTCTAAATAAAGGGAAATTACTCCAGCTTACAGCCACTGCACGTCCATTCATAATCAGTCTCAACGGACGTCCCCCAAAATTAATGGAGGGGGCCGTCATGTTAGCGCGAGCGACCCAAATGGTTTAGAGGCCGACCGAATGAGGGGGTCAGACATGCTTGCCTGACAGTAACACCGGAACATAGGCATGTAAGACAAAAAAACACGATTTCAACCATAAATCAAAAGCCCACGTGGACACGTAGGGGACTAATTTATAAGACAATCTCTTAATTCATGAGCTATGACCGCTGTAGAACGATAAGATAAGATTGCATAGAATTGTCCGTGACCTGAGGATCATCTTCATTAATCCCGTCATTAATTACCCCGTCTCTTCTAAAGATCACTTCGACCTAAATAAACCATTTGTTTCGCAGTAAATGTCTATGATACGGTTCAAACTTCTAAAATAATCCTAAAATTAATTTAAATATATATATAAAGCTATAATCAGACCAGTTGTAAAAAACAGAAGTGAAAATTGGACCCTAACACAAAAAAAAAAAGGCAGAAAGTTGTAAGCACAGAGGAGAGAAAATTCTCCGGAAAAATATACGGAGCAACAAAAGATGAATATGGATGGAGGATATGAACAGACAAGGAAATGTTTAGTCTATATCAGGATACCGCGCTGGTAGCAGATATACAAAAAGAGCACGTTATGCTGGGCAGAACACTTAGAAAAAAATGCCAATTGACTCAGGAGTGAAGAGGGTACACCACCAAAACTTAGTAGGAAAACAGCTGAAAGGCAGGCCTTAAGGCTTAGATGGGAGCTTGATGTTGAAAAAAGATCTACCGGAGCTGGGAATCCGAGCGTGGAAAAGAAAAGCACCAGTTAGGTCTGAGAGGAAGGAAGTGGTGAGGCAGGCCAAAGCACTTCACAGACTGTAGAGCCACAGGAATGGATGGAAGGAAGTGGTGAGGCAGGTCAAAGTGCTACACATGCTGTAGAGCCACAGGGATGGATATATATATATATATAATATATATATATTATTATTGGTAGTTTTCTATAGCGTGGTACACCAGTATAGGACTGGGCTCATCACGCTGGACATACAATTTAACAAACATAATCATGAATTTAAAAATTTAACATACATTAATGAAATAAAACAAAACAAATGTGTATTCGTTCCAACCATTCCATAACTATTTACTTGTCAAGCCATGGACGGCACTCAGCAGCATCGTTTATCGGTCACAAAAGGGGGGGGGGGAGGCGGGGGAATCAGTCAAGATAGTAGAGTTTAAAGAGATTTGTTTTGAGTGCAGTTTTTAGTAATTTCGGAACGGTCGAAAAGTATGTCAAATTAATTATTCTTAGAAATTAGGTGAGATTAACTTCTTTTAAATTTTCCAACTAATTGCAAATGTTTAGTTCGTTTGTTTTATTTATTGGTCTTTTTTTTTAAAACGTTGCACATGTATTTGAAGCACATGGCTACGAAATGACGATCGACGTTGCAATGTTTAAGCTAGAACTGTTCAAGCGTAAGACGTTGACTTTAGTTCTTAAGCACAGATAACAGCAATCACGTGTCTTCAAACCTTAACTTAAATTGATTGTTTGCTTTTATAACAGCTTAGTTTGGGGTTGTGGCCGCAATGTTCCCTCTAAGGTTTGCTGGTTCGTGTGAAAAATCATAAAGTTGTGTGCAAAATTTTAATTTGCAGAGTGCAGCGTATCTATTCGAATGTATTTTTATAAAAATTTGCTGCGCGGATGCTCAAAACTGCTGCGCGGCATCTGTGAGGTTGCTGCGCGGATGCTCAAAACTGCTGCGCAGCATCTGTGAGGTTGCTGCGCGGATGCTCAAAACTGCTGCGCGGCATCTGTGAGGTTGCTGCGCGGATGCTCAAAACTGCTGCGCGGCATCTGTGAGGTTGCTGCGCGGATGCTCAAAACTGCTGCGCGGCATCTGTGAGGTTGCTGCGCGGATGCTCAAAACTGCTGCGCGGCATCTGTGAGGTTGCTGCGCGGATGCTCAAAACTGCTGCGCGGCATCTGTGGGGTAGCTGCGTGGATGCTCAAAACTGCTGCGCGGCATCTGTGAGGTTGCTGCGCGGATGCTCAAAACTGCTGCGCGGCATCTGTGAGGTTGCTGCGCGGATGCTCAAAACTGCTGCGCGGCATCTGTGGGGTAGCTGCGCAGCCGCGCAGCAGCGCAGCTTAAAGGGAACATTGGTTGTGGGGGGTGGGGCTCTCTGGTGAAATCTCACTGATTGAGTTGACAAAAAAATTTCCATATTTTTCGGTCCTTACTTTTAGAGAAAGAGTTTGCCCTGATCGAGCTTTTTGATATTAAAAAACAGTGATCACATTTATGACATATAAACTAAATTATTTATTATTTTTATATTAAAGTTTTAGAAATGCATTTTTCTTAAAATAATTGTTTAATTAAAAGTAAGGAATGGTAATCTTTAGTTTTTGTTTTGTGTGTGTGTGTGTGTGAAAATAATCGCTTTCTTGATAAGTCTATTTATATTCGGGGTTTTGAGGAAAGCCAATAAATTCCATGTTTTTAAGGTTTTCGTTCCGGGACTCAAAACGGAAGTCCGCAGTGCAGCGTCTTATTGGGCTGCCACAAGCATCGGTTTCAAAAGAAGGGCTTTTCAAATTCTGTGTGACAGGACTGATGAAAATGAAAGACCTGCCGAGGCTAGTGACGTCACAGAAATGTAACGATGGAGGAAAAAAAAGGGTGGGTCCAGAGAAAGAGGGACAGGAGGACAAAAAAAGAAGATCTCTGAGAAAAAAGATATCAACCAACAGAGAGGACAAAGGATCTGGGTGGGGGGAGGGAGAACAAAAACAAGAGAGAGAGAGTGTAAGAGAGAAATAGAGAGAGACAAGGTAAGACAGACAGGCCCACAGAGAACAGTACTGTTGACCTCTGGACCAAACACGAGATCGCCATCATCTCCGTAACGGAACAAGTCCACCCACATTGTCTATCTCAAACAACAAAAAGACAACACCGGACCTGACATCTTCTGAGAACCTCCTGTGTTTAGCACTCACTCACAGCAGGGGGGGGGACAATCCCATTAAGACTGGAATAATCCCCTTATCCAAAACCCAGCCCCCACCCCACCCACCCCTTTCACCATCCGCCCGGTCCTGAACATGACCACCCTCGTGAGCGTTGTGACAGCCTAGTCTGCTTGCACTGGAGAAATTAGTTTGAGCTATTTATAGCTTCAACTCATATAAACATTACATTGAAACGGGTGGGGGTGGGGGGGGGAGTAAAATCTGACAGTTCTGTCAGGGAATATTTTTGCAAGGGGATTCTATTGGAGTAAACGATAAGTCTGCCGCCTCTGTTGGCCGTTTAAAAAAATATATTTTGGAAGTTTGTTCAGAGGCGTAGCTAGAGTGTTTGGCGTCCGGGGACAAGATTCATTTTAAAGCTCCTCCCTTTCTTTTTTTTCAACCCTCAAACCCATTATTCTCATCAATGGAATACTATCGAAGCACATTTTCCCGCCCCTGACTAGCTTGGCGCCCAGAGACATGTGTCCCGCCTGCCCTCCTTAGCTACGCCCCTGAGTTCGTTAGTTGGGGGCCATCACACGATAATGTCCACACCTGATTGAATAATATGAACACTGCTCAACATTGCGTACGTTGGTTAATTATCAAACTAAACATACACAATTTATAAGCACATTTACTTGAACAAGAATACTTGAACTTTTTTATATACTTTTTTTTCCAAATAAAATTGTAATAATTCAATAATTCTACTATGACGACTCTAAACGGACCTTGCCACACATCGCGTATGCGTGTTGGATGAATGCTGAACATTCATAGGAGCTCTGCATTAGCGGCCTGGACGTTGATGGCGTGTTTAGAAACACAGCAGAGAGACGAACGCCACGACTGAGCTACTGTCACCTGCGCATCTTTATTACATTCTAAAGTCTGTCTTTCTCTCCACCTCTCTCTCTCTCTCTCTCTCTCCCTCACATGTGTCTCTTTCTCCATCTCTCTCAATCTCTTTCCCCTTTCTGTCTTCTTTCCCATCTTTCTCGGTTATCTCTTTCTGTACACTCTTCCCCTTCTCTCTCTATCTCTCTCTCTCTGTCTCTATCTCTCTCTCTCTATCTCTCTCTATCTCTCTCTATCTTTCTCGCACGTAACATTTTTCTTTCCGTCTTTCATTTCATCTTTCTCAATTAATTCTCTCTGTACACTCTTTTCTCTCTCTCTCTCTCTTTCTCTTTCTCTCATGTTTCTTTCTCGATTCCTCTCACTCTCTCACGGATCTTTTCTCCTTCCGTCTTTCATCTCATCTTTCTCAAATATCTCTCTCCGTACCCTCTTTTCTCCGTCTCCCTCTCTCTCTCGCATCATTCCGTCTTTAATCTTTTCTCTCTCTATTTCAATCTCATACTTCTACACGCTCTCGCTGTTACCCTTCTCCCCCCTCCCAGAGGCGTAGCGTAGGGGGGCAGATTGTACTGATGTACCCGGGCGCCAGCTAGTTAGGGGCGCCAAAATGTGCTTTTGGTATTATTATATTAATGAAAATAATGGGTTTGAGAGTTCAAAAAAAAAGGAAAATAGGGCGCTTTAAAAATAATCTTGTCCCCGGGCGCGAATTTTGCCCCCGGGCGCAAACCACTCTAGATACGCCTGTGCCCCCTCCCACCCCACTTTCTCTCTCACCGGGTCTATTTCTGTACCTCCACTTCTCATAACTTTAATCTAGATGCTAGATGTCAGAAGATGAGATCACTGATTGAAGTGGCCAAGTCGATTCCTCCAGTGCAGCCCTAAGCCAGGCTAATACAATCTTCAACATTTTAATTTCGCCAACATCAAAACATAAAGTGTAGAGAAATATATTCTTTTTTTAAAACTGTGTTTTAAATATAGTTAGAGAGTCTCCACAACAGAGATGAGTTTAAAAAATACTTAATGACGTCATTAAACGTGGGGCTCGTTGAGTCCAGAAAGGGATTTCTTTAAAAAAAAAGATTTATAAATCGAAACAAAAAAAGTTTAGGAATAATTATACAGTATTTTTAAACATTTGAAAGTCATCGTAACATTGTTTCGTAACATTGGTTCGTAACATAGATTCGTTACATGGGTTCGTAACATGGGTTCGTAACATGGGTTCGTAACATTGGTTCGTAACATTGGTCTGTAACATTCTTTGTATTTATAAAAAATTATTTATTGATATTGCGCTATAAATTATTTTTTTATCTAAGATGCTGTTGGGCTAAGGCCGCTTGATTCAACTTGAGGGAAACAAGCAAACACCTTTATAAGATCAACCAGGTTGAGATCACCTTCGTTCCATATCAACCTCGAGAGAGAGAGGGGAGATATTCTGATCTCCATTGTTTGACTTTATTTACAGTAACCTCACAATGAGTGACACCGATGGGGATGAGGGGGGGAAAAAAAGGGGGGGGGCTAAAATGAACTGGCAGATTTATATCTAACACAAACAAAGGGGGAGGTTATTTATGTCTTAACGTTAAATAAGTGAGGGATTAAAGACAAGGCCGTTTTAAAAAAAAATCGACTCAGCAGGCACACTCATGGCCGCAGGAGACGTTGCGGGCTGTACAGATGCCCGGGGCACATTTATAATGATTGACCAGAGATTTTTTTATTTTTTTAAATTTTTTTTTTATTTTTAAAGTTTTCAACCTAAACTCAAACTTAACTTTCAACAAGTAATTGTGTTCAAATTATGTTTAAATTCCCAAACTGCAACCGTGAAAACAATAACCATGCGTTGTTCTAAAACCATCGACTAGTTCTCCAGTTGTTACTTAGTGCACTAGATCATTGGCTCATTGGATCATTGGCTCATTGTCTCATTAGATCATTGGAACATTGGATCATTGGCTCATTGTCTCATTGGATCATTGGAACATTGGCTCATTATATCGTTGGAAACTGGATCATTGGCTCATTAGATCATTGGAAATTGGATCATTGGCTCATTAGATCATTGGAAATTGGATCATTGGTTCATTAGATCATTGGAAACTGGATCATTGGAAACTGGATCATTGGCTCACTAGATCATTGGAAACTGGATCATTGGCTCATTAGATCATTGGAAATTGGATCATTGGCTCATTAGATCATTGGAAATTGGATCATTTGCTCATTAGATCATTGGAAATTGGATCATTGGCTCATTGGTCTTGCAAGTGCATTAAGTGGACAAAAAATGTTTTCTGAGAATAACATGTCTTGGTGTAGATTTTCAGAATTCTTCGTTAAGTTAACCAGAAGACATGTATTTTTATCGCTCGCGAACATGTTTCAAGAAGTATGCCCCTTACATTCAAGGGCTTTTTGTTTGTTTTTTTAGTATCCCCCCCCCCCCCCAAAAAAAAAAACATGCGTGTTGCAGAGCTTCATCAACAAAGCGTCAATGCGTCTCATTAAAAGAGTTTCTATGTCTTTTTAACCGTATCGACGGAAAATTGATCGACGGAAAATTGATCGACGGAAAATTTATCGGCGGAAAATTGATCGGCGGAAAATTGATCGGCGGAAAATTGATCGGCGGAAAATTGATCGGCGGAAAATTGATCGACGGAAAATTGATCGACGGAAAATTGATCGACGGAAAATTGATCGACGGAAAATTGATCGACGGAAAATTGATCGACGGAAATTTGATCGACGGAAAATTGATCGACGGAAAATTGATCGACGGAAAATTGATCGACGGAAAATTGATCGACGGAAAATTGATCGACGGAAAATTGATCGACGGAAATTTGGTCGAATCCTTTTTTTTTCAGGTCACACGTTCGATCAAATTTCCGTCGATCGATTTTCCACCGACGAAATTTCTTTCGATCAAATTTCCGGTAACCCTCATTAAGAAGTAACGCGGTCACAAGCAGTACCACAAGCAGTACCCCAAGCAGTACCACAAGCAGTACCACAAGCAGTACCACAAGCAGTACCACAAGCAGTACCACAAGCAGTACCACGCCTTTGACTTGCAATACGCAATGACTTATCCACGTGTGCAGTGGTAGGCCACGTCACAAGACACAAGCAGTACCCCGCCTTTGACTTGAAATACGCAACGACTTATCCACGTGTGCAGTGGTAGGCCACGTCACAAGACACAAGCAGTACCACGCCTTTGACTTGAAATACGCAACGACTTATCCACGTGTGCAGTGGTAGGCCACGTCACAAGAAAACATCTGGAGACGATCTAAAAGTCTTGCTCTGTAGTTACATAAATTTGTCTGGCTATATTTCATCAAGGCTGACATAGGAATCTCAGAATTGTCACTGTGCGTTGCGGGGCCATAAATTGTTCAAGTGTTATTTTATTATAGGTAAGTCATTCCACCCCCCAACCCCCCCCCCCACCCCCCCCCCCAAAAAAATGATTCCTCATAATTGTTGAAATCTTCCACCGATATGTGGAAACATACCATCTGTTCATTTAGATGTTCCATCTGTTCGTCAAATATATATATATATATATATATATATATATATATATATTGTAAAGATTAGAAGAATGTAAACAGTGGCTAATAACGCGAAACGAAATCTCCATTTCAGAGGCTCCCCCCCCCCCCCCCCACGCCACATGTTTTACATTAGTACGGAATGAAAAAACAAATGGCTGTCATGCGTAACCTGTGAACTCATGTAAAAAAAATTGTTTAGGGACAGGCAATTATTAAATAAATCAATAAAGAGCACTGTGTGCGGTGTAGGACTATCTTTTGGACTGTCTGTAGGACTGTCTGTAGGACTGTCTGTAGGACTGTGTGTAGGACTCTCTGTAGGACTGTCTGTAGGACTGTCTGTAGGACTGTCTGTAGGACTGTCTGTTGGACTGTGTGTAGGACTGTGTGTAGGACTATCTGTTGGACTGTCTGTAAGCCCTTGGTTTAAGGGCCGGCAGCTGTCTTAAGGCCTATTTGTCAAAATACCCGGAACCGGTGTAAAAAATGCCACCCCCAACCCCTGAAATGCAACCTCGTAACCCATTAAAATACCACCTTGCACCCCCTGAAATGCCACCTCATACCCCCATAAAATGACACCTAGCACCCTTTGGAATGGCACCTCACACCCCTCTGAAATGCCACATCACATCCCCTGAAATGTCAAATCGCACCACCCCCATGAAATGCCACCTCACACTCCTCTGAAATGCCACATCACATCCCCTGAAATGCCGCCTAACACCTCCCTGAAATGCCACCTCGCACCACCCCCATGAAATGCCACCTAACACCCCTCTGAAATGCCACATCACATCCCCTGAAATGCCGCCTAACACCCCCTGAAATGCCACCTCGCACCACCTCGCTAAACCGAGGGAGGGAGGGGACGACGACGCGATCATCCCAGCTTGTGAGGCTTTGCCCTAAGAAGTATGTTCAGTGATATACATGGTGTCCCTTGTACGCCACTTGTTACCTCAGACTCTAGGTAGTAACTCGTTATGTGGACTGCTGCAAACATTGATCGACTGTGTGCTGTGACCACCTGGAGTAGATCGATCCGCACTTCATTCATGAACAGACTGGAAATGTCAACATTGCGTGACTGTCGGCACATTAATTAGTTTTATTCCCCCATTAATGAAATATTTATATAAGGGGATTTCTAATGTTTTCTCTCTCTCTATTATTTCTCTTGCTTTCATTCTTCCTTTCTTTCCAAAAGTTTTTTCTTTTTCTTTCTCACTTTTTGTTTTAAAAACAAATTCTTTTTTCTTCTTTCCCTTTCTTTTTTTTCAGACTCTTTATTTTCAGTCAATTTCTTTTCTTTCTTTCTTCTTTCTTTCTTTTTGTTCTTTCTTTCTTTCTTCTTTCGTTCTTTCTTCTTTCTTTCTTTTTTTCTTCTTTCTTACTTTTTGTTCTTTCTTCTTTTTTTCTTCTTTCATCATTCTTTCTTCTCTCTTTCTTCTCCCTCTCTTTCTTCTTTCTTACTTTCTTCTTTCTTTCTTAATTTGCCTTTCTTAAGACACAAGGTGCACACTAAAATTGCACTTTATATTAAATGCACGCTAGAGTGTAAACCCCTCCCCCCCGCCCCCGCAACTCCCCTCCAACTTCCCTACCTCTCTTCCTCTTATCCTCTAACCTCCCCATTTCACTACCCCACCTCATCCAACCAACTGATTACTTAGATCTATAACGGGGTAAAACTAGATGTAAAATAAGATTATACGATTTCTTATCAACAAACGTAACATGATCATCAAAACGATTTTTTTGGGTTTGTTTTTGGGAATTCAATGAAGACCCGTTTAGTGTTATGACACCAAAACGACTTGTTGATACATAGAAATTGATAAAACACAAACTAAACGTGATATATTCGGATGCTAACATGGAGTAAAAGAAATAAACGCAAAAAGACAACAATAATTATCAGTGAAACCAAAACAAACCCCCCGCCCCCCCCCCCCCACGAAAAAAAAAAAGCAAATAATAAATAAATACTCAGAAAGTAGAGAAAACCAAAGAAGCTATCTCTCTCTCTTTCTTTCTCTCTCATACTCTCTCTCTCATTCTCTCTCTCTCTATATATCTCTTTCTCTCTATATATATATATCTCTCTCTTTCTCTCTCCATCTCTCTATCTCTTTCTCTCTCTATCTATCTATCTCTATATCTCTCTTTCTATCTCTCATTCTCTATCTCTTTCTCTGTCTATCTCTCTCTCTATCTCTCTCTCACTCTCTATCTATCTCTCTATCTCTCTCTCACTCTCTGTCTCTCTCTGTCTATCTTTCTCTCATTCTCTCTCTGTCTATCTTTCTCTCTCTATCTATCTCTCTATTTCTCTCTTTCTCTCTCTATCTCTCTCTGTCTCTCTCTATCTTTCTATCTCTCTACCTCTCTCTGTCTCTTTCTCTCTCTCTCTATCTCTCTTTCTCTCCCTATCTCTCTCTATCTCTCTCTTTCTCTCTCCCTCTCTCTCCCTCTCTCTCTCTCTCACTCTCTATCTCTATCTCTCTCTCTCGCTCTGCCTTTTATTGAATGCACTTTTCTATTATCGACAGACGCAACAATTCCACTATTTAACACGACAGTTTGTGTGGATTTGTGGTGGGGCCGGGGGGGGGGGGGGGGACATCGCGTGCCGTTTAGATTAGTACGGACAGCAATTATTTATGTCTGCAACTATCTTACGATCCACAATTTGCCAATATTTGGGTTCCGTTCACGCGTGGGTCCCCCCAGCCCGAGGCGACATGAAAGGTTTATTTATTTAACCAACAATAAAGCTGTAATTGCTTCCCGAGACGCTGGCTGTTTTACTTGTACTCGTATTTATTGAACGCTTTGATGGAACAGCAACGCCATTGACATTTTTTTTAAATTAAAAGGTAAGGGGGTGTCGCCACCGCCTAACCCCCCCCCCCTTTTCCCACCCTAAGGTCATCTTGGATCAGATGCGGACGATATTTTGGGATGAATGCCAGATGCAATTCGTTTTTATATTTAAGTACAACGTCTTCTCCACCCACGTAGGTGGGTCCAACATATTGTTAGTTCAGACGAGATTCGTGTTTATGTAAGACTACGGAGTCTGCCTTGTATGGACCGTGCCGCCCACACGACTGTAGGAGCTGTAAGCGATAGGAAATACTTGTCTCCGCAGTGCTCATGTCGTGACATGACATGACATGACATGACATCACGGTGCTTGCGTTCAGTTGATGTTACTTTACATTATATTTTTAGCGCGTTACTTTACTGGTTGGATGAGTTGATCCTTACATGACATCGCTTTATATTACTAAATATCAAAAAACGTTATAATTGTATTACTTTGGATAAGGTTTAAAGGACATGACCTGACAAGAGATCGGTGATAGACGCTAGGAAGTCGAGCAGAGACAGTTGACTTCTTTGTGGTGGAAACATATTCGGAACGGTAGACTAACAATTGACCGACTGCAGACCGACAATAGTCCGACAGTCGATCTACTGTAGACCGACAGTAGCACAACAGTCGGCCAACAGTCGACTGACAGTAGACCAACAGAGACCAAGAGTCGACCAACAACCGGTTTGTACGAAACGGTCTGGAACCGTCTCCCCTCCCCCAACCCCTCTCCCCAACCCCTACCCTCCCCCAACCCCTCCCCCTGCCTAACCGATGGGTTAAATTACAAAATTATCGTTAAACTAAATTCTTTTACTGAACATGTAATTTTATCAACTGAAGTGACCGACCTCTACGTTTCTTTGCAAGAGAGCAGTCGTAGCAAAGAGTGAGATCAGTTCATTTGAACAGCAATGTAACATCCTTTCACAATGTTCAAAGGTTCCCAAATTTTTGTTTAGTCCCTACCCCAGTGTTATAGAGGGGAAAAGTGACAGGTGCCATTTTTTATTAAAGAAACTTTCTAGGGCTTAGCGTCTCAGCTGGCGCCTTCAAACAAAACATTTGGCAAACCCAAAATTTCTACGTCGCTAACCATGAGTTGGGAACCAGTGCAACATTGTAAAAATAATAATAATAATAATTGCTTTCCGGCGAGTATCAAAACCATTACTAACCGCCACGAGAGATTTGACACGTGGAACGGCTGAGTGGTTATGAAATAGTCACTAACACTGCCATTACTTCATTAAATAAATGAACACAGTGCCAACGTTGTCTGTTGTTCACGGCTAATGGAGCAGAACGAGGCTGTACCTAGGAGGGAGTGGGGGTGGCTGGGTGGACGGGGGAGGAAATGACGCCCATCTACGACTTCACTCACTTTAAACAAATGAAGGGTGTCACAATGCAATCACAGTGGCATTCGTTGATGACGTAGAAGTATCACTTCCTACAGTACTGTTTGGTAACATTGGGACCACAGCCTAAAGGTCAACTACCAGGACTTCCTTATAGAACAGAGCAGAAACAGAACATGTGTGTGGGTGGGGGGGGGAAGCTTGAAAGTAAAACACATGACAATCAAATGAACGTTTCGGCCAATCGCCTTCGTCAGCGGAAACAACAAGAAGCGCAATAAGAGAATGCAAAAATTGAAACTTGGCTTGTAAGTACTATGAGGTGATGGAGGAACATGCCAGCCATAGATTATCCCGGTCTTCGCCATTACTGTCCAGGGTGTTTATGTCAAGTGTGCACGTCAACCACTTCCTTCCAGAACAACCCGACTCTTGTACAGGTAAACTACGTCGAGGATTAAGTATTTAGATTTCACGACGAGTTCTTACCCCCCCTCCCCGCCCTTTTTACCATCCACCCCACATCCTCAATAACCACTTTTTTTTTTCCCAAGTAGACACCTGACCGCATCACATACACAGAGCAGTGTCTCGTTACGAGACATTGTTTGACAAATCAAGCAATGGGCTGTTTCTGGAATCTAGGTGATGTAGCCTAGCGGTTAAGGAATAGACGAACACGGATGGCGTTTAGAAATACACCCCCCCCCCTCTTTTTCTCCATCTAAATCCAATTACATGATGTCATTAGGTGGCGTCCCCCCCACGCCCCTCCCCTCCCCCACCTCCCACCCTCAAACCCGGTGCACTGATCTTACACGGCGCTTAGATTTCTTTGACTTCCAGTGGCTCAAGAACGCTTGTTTCATGTCACTCTAAAAACAGGGTTTCTCAAACGTTTCCATTTCTGCACTTCTTACGAATCGTTCGACTAAGTCACACGCACACACAGGAATTTGAAATTTTCGACAAAGTCTTAGCCTCCCAAATAGTTTTTTTTTTTTAATCTAGTCTTCGCACGCCCCCAATTTAAAGTTACAATTTATTTCAAAATAATTTTTTTATGGACTTTTAATAAGCTCTTTTTAATTTATCTCATAACAAAGAGAACTGTAGAAATGTACATACAACAACATACATATATTTGTTTACTTAATATATAAATATGAATATTAAACAAATACTTAAATATCAATGGCTCCCCTGTTCTAATGCAATGTTGATTTATTGCACCTTGTTCTAGCACAGCGCTTCTCAAACTTTAAAGTTTGGCTGACCGGTGGACAAGTTCCGAATTTGCACCGGGAACCGGTGGACAAGTTGAGAAAGTGCACCAGGGACCGGTGGACAAGTTAAGAAAGTGCACCAGGGACCGGTGGACAATTTAAGAAAGTGCACCAGGTACCGGTGGACAAATTAAGAAATTGCACCAGGAACCATTGGACAATTTGAGAAAGTGCACCAGGGGCCGGTGCCACATTTATTATTTATAGTTTCTTTTATTTGACCATACATATTCATGCTGCGCGTACCGGCAACGTAAAGCTATTTGACCGGTCCCGGGTTCTTGGGCCAGCTTTTTTTTGGGGGGGGGGGGGGATGCTGCTCTAGCGGATCCAGACACAAAAATACAATGTATCACTACTGATGTAAATATATATATATATATATATATAAACATATGTTACGGCCAAAGCCCAAAGTTCGGCCAGTTCGCGAATTGGCCGGCCATTTCGCACTTTGGCCGAGACGTGTGGCCAATGTCCGATGTACTGGAAATGGCCGGTGTGTATGCTACACTCGATGCAATTATACTACCAAGTGCTCAACGAATCGCTGCAAATGTAAAAATAACGAACTGCTGTGTAATTCGAAATGTCATAAAAGTTCATCTTGTTGTAACAAGTGTTGATAGAGATTGGTCATTTACTTTAATAAACTAACTTGACTTTTTGGCAATTTAGTATAATTAATAATCAATATAATATGATTATCATTACAGTATACAAACACCCAAAATCGTTCATGAACATTTTCTTCCGACTTTGTCCGATCGCCCACAGCCATTTCGCAAACTGGCTGGCCAAATCCCAAAATCTAGAAAAGATCGGACATTGGCCGGTCAATTTGATGCGATATTGGCCAGTTCGCGATTTGGCCGGCCAGTTCCCGATTTGGCCGATTTCGGACTTTTGCTGTAATATATATATATATTTATTATTTATTATTATTGCAAAGTGCTTGTGTCGAATGCTGGTTTTCCATTCAATAGTATAAAATTATAGTTGAATTTAAATAAACGAATTGTAATCTCTACAAATAACAAGGCAGGTTTGGTATCTCACCCCGCAACGGCACAAGTCATCCAACATTCTGGACATAGAATTTAATTCTAAATCAATGTACAAAGTCGACCATAAAATCATAAGTCGCCAATGGACGGATGGATAACGATTCGAGAGAGAGAGAGAAAAAAAACTGGTTCTTTTGAAGGACGGGCCCTCAAATCAATTCCCTGATACCATGAATTTTAAACAAAAGGGGGCCATTACACCACTGACGTAGAAAAGGAGGGGCGCAGGGGCTAGTTTTATCAAATTTATTATTTACTGAGGAGGGAAGCGTTTTTTGGTGAGGCCCTTTGCCCGTCCCAGGTGACACAAACCACAAGGACGCCAGTCCACACCACCCTTCTAGAAGCGAAAATTTAAAACTGGAGAATCTAACGTTTAAATTCAAAGGGCACGGCTACCACGTGACATTGACCTTACGTTACATCGACCTTACGTGACATCGACCTTACGTGAAGATAACGTCAAATATTGATACGCGTCTCTTTCTTCTTTTTTTTTTTTAAATATTGGTACGCAGACATTGTACACTCTTCAAAATACTCTCAAAGTTCTCACGAATTGTGTTTAAAAATAAAAGTGACTTAATGGTCCCAAGCTCTCTCTCATGTAGCTCTTTGATACTTCAAATTATTTACTAGATCATAATTTGATATTGGGCTCTTTGCCATGAAAAGTTCAAGACACCAAATAAAACAAAAGGCCACTCTAAGAAAAGGAACATTTAGCGTCAGTTCACAAGATCAAATTCCTTTCATATTAGCTTAAAATTAGCTTCAAATTAGTTTCAAATTAGCTAAAAATTAGTTTCAAAATAGTTTCAAATTAGCTAAAAATTAGCTTCAAATTAGCTTCAAATTCACGTCAGATTTTTTTTATGAACGCACGTCTTTGTGTGTGGTTTATTTATTTTATTTTTTTTGGACAAAATATGAAAATTTGATCAAATATTAATTTGAAAGTTGTGACAAGGCTTCATATAAAAATCGAAACACATATACGATCGAAAATTTGAAAGGATTTTGATCGTGTAAACTTAGCATTAATGTAACGATTCATTAGATCATCAAATCTTGTGATTAAAAACTTGCAGGAGACAGCATGAATTTACATTCATTAAAGCAAGACGGATAGACGTTCCCTTTACGGCTCAACTTGATTTAGCCACGAAACCAGTGGCGTATGAAAGGGGTGGGTGTAACGGTTCAGAGTGGGTTTTTTTGCACCGGGCTCCACTTTTGATGTTCAAAATGGAGGATCGGCGTTTTCACCCAACTTCAAAGTTGTCGTAGTGGAGTAGGGTGGCAAAAGGTTCAGCTCGCCCCGTACTGCACAAACCCTGGCTACGCCACTGCATGAAAAAAAAATTTCAGATCATTCGTCTGACTAGGGAAGTTCTCCCAATAACATAAATTCATAAAATAAAATATTTACGCGTGTTAGCTACAGTTCTCACCGTGACGTACCGAAAGCTTAAATTTCCGCACCACCGTAGTGTGGTGGGTGTGTGTTGGAGAAGTGTTCGATTCCCTGTAAGTCCCCCCCCCCCCTTTTTTTTTTACTCGCGAATATAAATATACTTTTTAATATCCCAAATGATAATTTGATAATGAAATTTTTTTTTAACAAAACAGGTTCTTTCCAAATTAGGGATCGTTCGCAAATTTCGTCACGCTCAGGGGGAAGGGGGCTCGAGACTTTGTGACACTTTGTTAAAGGGAGGAGGGGGGGGGGGGAGTCAAAAATTTTTTACGTCACATTTTTTTTTTTTTGGTTAAAGCGCTCACCTTTTGCGCATATCGAAAAATGACGCGAAAAGTGACCATTGGGCTTGTGGGGGGACTTCATTGTTTCGCGTCACATTTCTCTAATAACAAGACACCTTAATCGATTATGGGGAAATGTTAAAGAATAAAATAAAGTCTTAGTTTAGTTATGAAAATTTTATGTATGGTTTGATTTTGTTTTAGGCGTGACGTGACGCTAGGGGGTAGGGGTAAAGAATTTGTGACACTTTGTGACAGGGTTGGGGGGGGTCTAAAAAGGTCATTTTTTGCGTAACGTAATTTACGAACGATACCTTACATTAAAAGTATATGTTATTTAGTTCAAATAATAAAATGTATAGCTCTGTCGGGTTTTAAAAAAAAATGGATAATGTCATCATCTTGACGTGTTAGAACTAATTATGAATACAATTGTGGCAACCTGGCCAGCATCCCGGCCAATCAGTCTAAGAGAGTCTGTCGTTTTAAGTTAAAAAAAAAAATCTTACGTAACAACCCTCCATCCTCCCCCCACCCCCATTTTTTTTTTCGATTGTTAGGTGCATTAGGGTAAAAAAATTGCGATTTTAATACCTGTACCACATTTGCTCACTCAATCAGCGGTTCTCTCTCGGTTTTAAGTGTGTACATCCTGCAACAAGGAACTCTTCAAAGAACAGCATCACAGAATGTTTACAATTAGGCTGATGGAAAAACGAAAGACTATAAAGAAAAAAAACAAAAACACACACACACAAGGTGCGAGGCTTTACGGTTTACAGAGTATCCTATTGTAAAGGGTGGAATAGCTTTTCCCATACGGGGGTGCCTTCACTTATGGGAACGGTGGACAAGAAAGCATAGAGTTCGTATCCGTCAGTCTAAGATTTAAAAAAAAAAAATAATTTCAAAATAAATTTCTTTATCAATTGTTTTCAGACTGCCGGTCGTCCGGTTAGCGTACGTACGTCTAAAAACGATAGCGGTAGTTGTATGCTGCAAAGCACGGGAGAAATAACGAGTTGAACGCAGCGGATAAGAACAAATTCTTCTTCTCCTTCTATATTTTGAGGGCCAACGATCAATGAATGGATCATTCTGGCTCCTATGTTTCAGAGGGGTTCGCGATGTTACTGTGCCTGGTTTTGAAGGGGATACTTCACTGGTTGCAAGGGTTGCTCAGCAATGGTGTTATGAACTGGGGGCTGGAAAACAGGAGGCAATAGACGAAAATGTGTCCAGTGTAGTCGCCTCAACTGTTGCTTTTGGAAGCCTGTTCCAGTCCCTTATTGTCTTTGGCAGGAATGAGCAGCTCCTGTACTGAGTTCTTGTTTTTATTATTTGCATTACTAAAATTGTATTAATAGTATACAGCCTGGAACAGTGGTTCCCTCAAATTTTGACTCGCTGGGCAATTTTGAGAACCGATTTCTACAGGGGTTCCAATTTGGTCTAGTCCATGTCTTACATGTTTCCTTCAACTAGTGTCTTTGTTTTTATTTCCCGGAGCGAACTAATTATGGCAGGTTCCGTGGATCACAGGTTTAGAACCGCAGACACACAAACATAAAGAATAAACAAGTTAGTTGGATACAACATAGCACAGCAAATTAGTTGGATACAACATAGCACAGGAAATTAGTTGGATATAACATAGCACAGGAAATTAGTTGGACACAGCCCAGCACAGCAAATTAGTTGGATACAACACAGCATAGCAAATTAGTTGGATACAACATAGCACAGAAAATTAGTTGGATACAACATAGCACAGCAAATTAGTTGGATACAACATAGCACAGCAAATTAGTTGGACACAGCCCAGCACAGCAAATTAGTTGGATACAACACAGCATAGCAAATTAGTTGGATACAACATAGCACAGAAAATTAGTTGGATACAACATAGCACAGCAAATTAGTTGGATACAACATAGCACAGCAAATTAGTTGGACACAGCCCAGCACAGCAAATTAGTTGGATACAACACAGCATAGCAAATTAGTTGGATACAACATAGCACAGAAAATTAGTTGGATACAACATAGCACAGAAAATTAGTTGGATACAACATAGCACAGCAAATTAGTTGGACACAGCCCAGCACAGCAAATTAGTTGGATACAACACAGCATAGCAAATTAGTTGGATACAACATAGTACAGCAAATTAGTTGGATACAACATAGCACAGCAAATTAGTTGGACACAGCCCAGCACAGCAAATTAGTTGGACACAGCCCAGCACAGCAAATTAGTTGGATACAACATAGTACAGCAAATTAGTTGGATACAACATAGCACAGCAAATTAGTTGGATACAACATAGTACAGCAAATTAGTTGGATACAACATAGTACAGCAAATTAGTTGGATACAACATAGCACAGCAAATTAGTTGGATACAACATAGCACAGCAAATTAGTTGGATACAACATAGTACAGCAAATTAGTTGGACACAGCCCAGCACAGCAAATTAGTTGGATACAACATAGCACAGCAAATTAGTTGGACACAGCCCAGCACAGCAAATTAGTTGGATACAACATAGTACAGCAAATTAGTTGGACACAGCCCAGCACAGCAAATTAGTTGGATACAACATAGTACAGCAAATTAGTTGGACACAACATAGTACAGCAAATTAGTTGGACACAGCCCAGCACAGCACATTAGTTGGATACAACATAGCACAGCAAATTAGTTGGATACAACACAGCATAGCAAATTAGTTGGACACAACATAGTACAGCAAATTAGTTGGATACAACATAGCACAGCAAATTAGTTGGACACAACATAGTACAGATCTGCCTTGGTCTACTACAGCGTAGGAGGCGAGGGTCATACATGAGGAACAGTGCAGAAGCTGCGTAAAGTAAATAAATATTGGAACAAAGTTATTATTTTATTTTTAAAAAACTGAACAATTTAACGTGTAGCGCTGTGCCATACCATTTTTACCCACCCTTCCTTTGATTGGAAAGAAAAGATTTGTTCTGTCTCAAATACGTTTCGGCGAAATGCCTTCTAAAGTAAGGACAAACAGAGACAACCAATAATTACACATGTAATACTGAGATGTTCGAAGATGTCTATGGAGTTCTCTCAGTCCCTGTTTAGGAACGAAGACCTTTAGGAAGAAAACCTTTAAGAACGAAAACCTTTAGGAAGAAAACCAGCTGTCTATCTCGTATCATTGACCAGTTACGGATCAAATAAAAACATATCTTTGAAACATTTCAGACCGTTTAAGAAATCTCAATGTAAAAGTGACTTAATTAAGGTATATGTATATGATCGAAACAAAATAATGACAAACCTGGGGCGGGGGGGGGGGGGGAGACGCAACAGAATATCATCTTGTTTTCCCATATCTATCTATCTATCTATCTATCTATCTATCTATCTATCTATCTATCTATCTATCTATCTATCTATCTATCTATCTATCTATCTATCTATCTCTCTATCTACCTACCTATCTATCTATCCCCCTCTCCATCTATATATCTCTATCTATCTCTCTCTCTCACTCTCTCCCTCTCTTACCAGAGGCTAAGGTAGGAGTCCCTCAAAGTACCACACTTAAGATTTTTGTTTGTTTGTAGGCTGCGCTTAGCACAGAGGCCGTTAGGCGCAATTACCGAACTATATCTACTCATTCGCACCCCCACCCACACCCTCCCTACCCTCACCCCCCACCCCCCCATGAGTTACGCCTGTTGACAATCACACTGTGACTCGCTTAGGCTGAAGGCGGCACCATGCTGGGTATTCCTGTCATGGGTTAAGTGCTATCATCAGGGGCGTCTCTTTCGTGTGACACGCCATCTCGAACAAGCTAATTTGCTTTTAGGGCCCGGAAAAAAGAAACCACCAAAAAAACCTCCATTAATCTCTGCGCATCCCAGCCAGGGACGGTCTTCCCCTTCGTTTGAAATATACTTTTGTCGTGACGTCAGAGCACTGGAGTCGGTATAATCATGTAGGGCAAACAAAAACAAACAAAAAACAACAAAATTAACACTAGTTAACGAAGACAACGTTGTGAGGAATAAAGATGAGGCTACAAGGAATGAAAAGGTTGTGCGACTGAAGCGGTACTGTTGGGCAATGGTCCGACAGTAGTGCAGTGGTCCGACAGTGGTGCAGTGGTCCGACAGTGGTGCAGTGGTCCGACAGTGGTGCAGTGGTCCGACAGTGGTGCAGTGGGGCATCTCGGGAGATGTAGCAGGCATTCCTGGCATCGAGATTTTTGGGGCATGTACCAGATGTCGGGGCATCGAGCAGTTTTTTGGGCACTTGATAAGTTACCGGGCAACGAGCAGTTTTTGGGCACTTGATAGATTTCGGGGCAACGAGCAGTTTTTTGTGGCAAAGAATATTGTTTAAGGGACATTTAGCTGATTTAAAGCGTTTTTTCCTCACTGCGGATGGAACTACCCTTGTGAAGAAACTTTGATAATGACACGAGTCAAGGTCACAGGGACGGCAAGTGCTGACGATCGATCACTTTATTCAAATGCTGGCGATCAAAAGTGTCTGGCGAGGGCTTAACCTAAACTTGACCAACAACTGGACCGATGACCAACAACTGGACCGATGACCAACAACTGGACCGATTCTCAATGTCACAGGCGATACAGTTTGAAGGATCGTTGTCTCGCATTCAGCAATTTTTTATTAACTATGTCCAGCAGTCAGACATTGAGCATTTTGTTATGTTGGATGTATGTTCCACCCCACCCCCCACACACCACCCAACACACACACCCGCCAAAAATATTTTTCTAATTAGCGACAAATATTTGGATAAACATCTAATCAAGCTTTCCACGAATTGGATTAGAAAACAATGGATAACACTGGATGATACTGGATAACACTGGATGACACTGGATAACAGTGGGTGATACTGGATAACACTGGATGATACAGGATAATACTGGATGATACTGGATAACACTGGATGACACTGGATAACAGTGGGTGATACTGGATAACATTGGATGATACTGGATGATACTGGATAACACTGGATGATACTGGATAACACTGGGTGATACTGGATAACACTGGATGATACTGGATAACACTGGATGATACTGGATAACACTGGATGATACTGGATGATACTGGATAACAATGGGTGATACTGGATAACACTGGATGATACTGGATAACACTGGATGATACTGGATAACACTGGATGATACTGGATAACTTTTCTTTTGGATTTTAACTGTTACTAAAATTGATTCTGGTTATGCCATAACTAGTACTAGTCTCGTTAAATAAACCAAATATTACTTTCCATGCATTTACTTTCTCGGGGCAATTATCCCCCCCTTGACTTGTTTGACCAATAATGTGTAACTTTAGGAGTTGATGAAGTAAACGTGAGGGTGGGGTAGGAGAGCGCAACTATAAATATCGTTATCAAGGTGGTGGTCAATATATCGGCCACTTATTGCTTGTTTTATCGATTATTTGATTCATCGATAATTTCCATAAAGGCCCTTAACACACGCCATACCCGTTTATTCCTACCTCCCCTGAGTGTACGCCACCGATACCGCCTTAGGGCACCTCGCGGAGATAATTTTCAACTCTCGCAGGAAAATCTATTCTCGATCACTATGCAAATAATAGACAATGTGCCGTATTTAAATATCATTTCTCGTCTAGAGTTGTAAATGGTGCGGTGAGAAGATTTGTTGCATGTAGATATTAGGTGATGCAGATGTTAGGTGATGCAGATGTTAAGCGATGCAGTTTTAGGTGATGTAGATGTTAAGCGATGTAGATGTTAGGAGATGCAGATGTTAGGCGATGTAGATGTTAGGTGATGCAGATGTTAGGTGATGTAGATGTTAGGTGATGTAGATGTTAAGCGATGTAGATGTTAGGAGATGCAGATGTTAGGCGATGTAGATGTTAGGTGATGCAGATGTTAGGTGATGCAGATGTTAGGCGATGCAGATGTTAGGAGATGCAGATGTTAGGAGATGCAGATGTTAGGTGATGTAGATGTTAGGAGATGCAGATGTTAGGAGATGCAGATGTTAGGCGATGCAGATGTTAGGCGATGCAGATGTTAGGAGATGCAGATGTTAGGCGATGTAGATGTTAGGTGATGCAGATGTTAGGTGATGCAGATGTTAGGAGATGCAGATGTTAGGCGATTCAGATGTTAGGCGATGCAGATGTTAGGAGATGCAGATGTTAGGAGATGCAGATGTTAGGCGATGTAGATGTTAGGTGATGCAGATGTTAGGTGATGCAGATGTTAGGCGATGCAGATGTTAGGAGATGCAGATGTTAGGTGATACAGATGTTAGGAGATGCAGATGTTAGGAGATACAGATGTTAGGCGATGCAGATGTTAGGAGATGCAGATGTTAGGCGATGCAGATGTTAGGCGATGTAGATGTTAGGTGATGCAGATGTTAGGAGATGCAGATGTTAGGCGATGCAGATGTTAGGAGATGCAGATGTTAGGTGATGTAGATGTTAGGTGATGCAGATGTTAGGAGATGCAGATGTTAGGCGATGCAGATGTTAGGCGATGCAGATGTTAGGAGATGCAGATGTTAGGCGATGTAGATGTTAGGTGATGCAGATGTTAGGTGATGCAGATGTTAGGCGATGCAGATGTTAGGAGATGCAGATGTTAGGTGATACAGATGTTAGGAGATGCAGATGTTAGGAGATACAGATGTTAGGCGATGCAGATGTTAGGAGATGCAGATGTTAGGCGATGCAGATGTTAAGCGATGCAGATGTTAGGCGATGCAGATGTTAGGTGATGTAGATGTTAAGCGATGTAGATGTTAGGTGATGCAGATGTTAAGCGATGTAGATGTTAGGTGATGCAGATGTTAAGCGATGTAGATGTTAGGTGATGCAGATGTTAAGCGATGTAGATGTTAGGTGATGTAGATGTTAGGTGATGCAGATGTTAGGTGATGTAGTGTTAGGCGATGTAGATGTTAGGTGATGCAGATGTTAGGCGATGTAGATGTTAAGCGATGTAGATGTTAGGTGATGCAGATGTTAAGCGATGTAGATGTTAGGTGATGCAGATGTTAAGCGATGTAGATGTTAGGTGATGCAGATGTTAAGCGATGTAGATGTTAGGTGATGTAGATGTTAGGTGATGCAGATGTTAGGTGATGTAGTGTTAGGCGATGTAGATGTTAGGTGATGCAGATGTTAGGCGATGTAGATGTTAAGCGATGAAGATGTTAGGCGAGGCAGATGTTAGGCGATGTAGATGTTAAGCGATGAAGATGTTAGGCGAGGCAGATGTTAGGCGATGTAGATGTTAAGCGATGAAGATGTTAGGCGATGCAGATGTTAAGCGATGACGATGTTAAGCGAGGCAGATGTTATGCGATGTAGATGTTAAGCGATGTAGATGTTATGCGATGTAGATGTTAAGCGATGTAGATGTTAAGCGATGTAGATGTTATGCGATGAAGATGTTAAGCGATGTAGATGTTATGCGATGTAGATGTTAAGCGAGGCAGATGTTATGCGATGTAGATGTTAAGCGATGTAGATGTTATGCGATGTAGATGTTAAGCGATGAAGATGTTAAGCGATGTAGATGTTATGCGATGAAGATGTTAGGCGATGTAGATGTTATGCGATGTAGATGTTAGGCGAGGCAGATGTTAGGCGAGGCAAATGTTAGGTGTTATCGTTTTTGACATTTCACCAAGAACAAATGTTTTATTACTTGGGTGTCACTTCCGTTTATGGCAACATGCGTGAGGTTTGCTTTTATTCATGGCGAAATTATATGTTTTTAATAACAACGTTTTGTAACCATTTACGCCCCAGTATAAAGCCATTTGAACAAAAAGGCACACTTTTCCACCCCACCCCCCACACACCACCCAACACACACACCCGCCAAAAATATTTTTCTAATTAGCGACAAATATTTGGATAAACATCTAATCAAGCTTTCCACGAATTGGATTAGAAAACAATGGATAACACTGGATGATACTGGATAACACTGGATGACACTGGATAACAGTGGGTGATACTGGATAACACTGGATGATACAGGATAATACTGGATGATACTGGATAACACTGGATGACACTGGATAACAGTGGGTGATACTGGATAACATTGGATGATACTGGATGATACTGGATAACACTGGATGATACTGGATAACACTGGGTGATACTGGATAACACTGGATGATACTGGATAACACTGGATGATACTGGATAACACTGGATGATACTGGATGATACTGGATAACAATGGGTGATACTGGATAACACTGGATGATACTGGATAACACTGGATGATACTGGATAACACTGGATGATACTGGATAACTTTTCTTTTGGATTTTAACTGTTACTAAAATTGATTCTGGTTATGCCATAACTAGTACTAGTCTCGTTAAATAAACCAAATATTACTTTCCATGCATTTACTTTCTCGGGGCAATTATCACCCCCTTGACTTGTTTGACCAATAATGTGTAACTTTAGGAGTTGATGAAGTAAACGTGAGGGTGGGGTAGGAGAGCGCAACTATAAATATCGTTATCAAGGTGGTGGTCAATATATCGGCCACTTATTGCTTGTTTTATCGATTATTTGATTCATCGATAATTTCCATAAAGGCCCTTAACACACGCCATACCCGTTTATTCCTACCTCCCCTGAGTGTACGCCACCGATACCGCCTTAGGGCACCTCGCGGAGATAATTTTCAACTCTCGCAGGAAAATCTATTCTCGATCACTATGCAAATAATAGACAATGTGCCGTATTTAAATATCATTTCTCGTCTAGAGTTGTAAATGGTGCGGTGAGAAGATTTGTTGCATGTAGATATTAGGTGATGCAGATGTTAGGTGATGCAGATGTTAAGCGATGCAGTTTTAGGTGATGTAGATGTTAAGCGATGTAGATGTTAGGAGATGCAGATGTTAGGCGATGTAGATGTTAGGTGATGCAGATGTTAGGTGATGTAGATGTTAGGTGATGTAGATGTTAAGCGATGTAGATGTTAGGAGATGCAGATGTTAGGCGATGTAGATGTTAGGTGATGCAGATGTTAGGTGATGCAGATGTTAGGCGATGCAGATGTTAGGAGATGCAGATGTTAGGTGATACAGATGTTAGGCGATGCAGATGTTAGGAGATACAGATGTTAGGCGATGCAGATGTTAGGAGATGCAGATGTTAGGCGATGCAGATGTTAAGCGATGCAGATGTTAGGCGATGCAGATGTTAGGTGATGTAGATGTTAAGCGATGTAGATGTTAGATGATGCAGATGTTAAGCGATGTAGATGTTAAGCGATGTAGATGTTAGGTGATGCAGATGTTAAGCGATGTAGATGTTAGATGATGCAGATGTTAAGCGATGTAGATGTTAGGTGATGTAGATGTTAGGTGATGCAGATGTTAGGTGATGTAGTGTTAGGCGATGTAGATGTTAGGTGATGCAGATGTTAGGCGATGTAGATGTTAGGTGATGTAGATGTTAGGTGATGCAGATGTTAGGTGATGTAGTGTTAGGCGATGTAGATGTTAGGTGATGCAGATGTTAGGCGATGTAGATGTTAGGTGATGCAGATGTTAAGCGATGTAGATGTTAGATGATGCAGATGTTAAGCGATGTAGATGTTAGGTGATGTAGATGTTAGGTGATGCAGATGTTAGGTGATGTAGTGTTAGGCGATGTAGATGTTAGGTGATGCAGATGTTAGGCGATGTAGATGTTAGGTGATGTAGATGTTAGGTGATGCAGATGTTAGGTGATGTAGTGTTAGGCGATGTAGATGTTAGGTGATGCAGATGTTAGGCGATGTAGATGTTAGGTGATGCAGATGTTAAGCGATGTAGATGTTAGATGATGCAGATGTTAAGCGATGCAGATGTTAAGCGATGTAGATGTTAGGTGATGCAGATGTTAAGCGATGTAGATGTTAGATGATGCAGATGTTAAGCGATGTAGATGTTAGGTGATGTAGATGTTAGGTGATGCAGATGTTAGGTGATGTAGTGTTAGGCGATGTAGATGTTAAGCGATGAAGATGTTAGGCGAGGCAGATGTTAGGCGATGTAGATGTTAAGCGATGAAGATGTTAGGCGAGGCAGATGTTAGGCGATGTAGATGTTAAGCGATGAAGATGTTAGGCGAGGCAGATGTTAGGCGATGTAGATGTTAAGCGATGAAGATGTTAGGCGATGCAGATGTTAAGCGATGACGATGTTAAGCGAGGCAGATGTTATGCGATGTAGATGTTAAGCGATGTAGATGTTATGCGATGTAGATGTTAAGCGATGTAGATGTTAAGCGATGTAGATGTTATGCGATGAAGATGTTAAGCGATGTAGATGTTAAGCGATGTAGATGTTATGCGATGAAGATGTTAAGCGATGTAGATGTTATGCGATAAATATGTTATGCGATGTAGATGTTAAGCGATGTAGATGTTATGCGATGCAGATGTTAAGCGATGGAGATGTTAGGCGATGGAGATGTTAGGCGATGAAGATGTTAAGCGATGCAGATGTTAGGCGATGTAGATGTTAAGCGAGGCAGATGTTATGCGATGTAGATGTTAAGCGAGGCAGATGTTATGCGATGTAGATGTTAAGCGATGTAGATGTTATGCGATGTAGATGTTAAGCGATGAAGATGTTAAGCGATGTAGATGTTATGCGATGAAGATGTTAGGCGATGTAGATGTTATGCGATGTAGATGTTAGGCGAGGCAGATGTTAGGCGAGGCAAATGTTAGGTGTTATCGTTTTTGACATTTCACCAAGAACAAATGTTTTATTACTTGGGTGTCACTTCCGTTTATGGCAACATGAGTGAGGTTTGCTTTTATTCATGGCGAAATTATATGTTTTTAATAACAACGTTTTGTAACCAGTTACGCCCCAGTATAAAGCCATTTGAACAAAAAGGCACACTTTCTGGAAAGTGCACTACTGCGGCCGTTGTGTAGGCCTAATTTTAGTAACTACCATTGTCTTGTCTCCCCTCTATTTTGTTTTGCTATGCAAGTCACCGATTCAATGTCTTAGTGCCAAACCTTTTTTACCCGCCCTATCTTGATTGGGAAAAGGTTGTTCCCGTTCGAATAAGTTATATTTGTTCCAATGAATGCTATCAGGCGACGCGGCTTCTAGAATTTCTTTTCTAGAGCAGCGGTTCTCAACCTGTGGGTCGCAACCACTTCGAACGATCCTTTCTAAGGGGTCGCCAAAGACCATCGGAAAAGACATGTATTGTACAGTTATGAAGTAGAAAAAATACTTTTGTGGCTAGGGGTCGCCATCACATGAGGAACTGTATTAAGGGGTCGCGGTATTAGAAAGATTGAGAACCACTGTTCTGGAGGGTTTTGATTTAAGAGGTCGGCAGCTCTCCTGGCCCAGAGAGATTTTTGATAACCTTTTTGTAGACATTGTGGAAACGTTCTACACTTTCAAGATTTTACTCTTTCTTTTGTGTATATTTAATACGTGTTTGTTTTGTTTTTTCCCCGAGGATTTTACCATTTCACTTGCTGTACTGTAAGTTTATATATAGTCTTTCTCCTATATATTTGAATTTTTATGTTTATACAAAATTTAATAGTAGGCTATAATTAAATTGAATTACCGTTACTTTCGCTAGCATTTGGTATTGTTTTCTTTGTGTTATGGTTTTTCAGTCCTTTGTTACCCACTGCTCATACCACGAGCACATTCTTAAAACACATTTAATTTGAAAAAGTGTACTGTTTATATCTGAAAGTGCACTGTTCATATCTGAAAGTGTACTGTCGTATATTACATTGTACTGATTACAGGAATGGTTAAGGTTAACATAATAGTGAGGCCCGGAAAGCCGTCCATAGATGAGCTAATACTGTAGAATGATCTTCATATGAATTGAAGAAAAAGTACTCAATACTAAATCCCTTCAATACATGTATAACATAAAAAAAGGCTAAGCCCTAAATTAGCTCGCTGTGACTTTCTATGACACACCTGTAGTGAGTTATTATGCCATACTTCCAGTGAATTGCTATGCACACACCTAGTGACTTGTTATGACACACTCGCCGTGACCTACTATGACACACTTGCAGTGAGTTAGTATGCCATACTTCCAGTGAATTGCTATGCACACACCTAGTGACTTGTTATGACACACTCGCCGTGACCTACTATGACACACTTGCAGCGAGTAAGTATGCCATACTTCCAGTTAATTACTATGACTCAGCTCGTGTCAAGGCCACGTACTCAAGACGGATATTGTCTCTGTCGTCTTCGCGTGTGATGGACGAAACAATATCATTTATCATTTTAATAGTACTGTTATTCTAGAAGATTCGAATGTGTGCTTAAGACTCAAAGTCGCTGACGAGCAGTAGAGCAGTGTGGTGAAATAATGGCACCGCACGTGTGGGGCAGACGTGACAAAATGACATGAGATCAGCACGAACTTCAATGATGATGACTGTCATACAGCAAGGTCAATTCCTCTAACGTCTTCCACAATCTACTTCCAACATCTGTTTCCCCCAACTACTTCCACAATTTATTTCCACCATCTACTTCCCTCAACTACTTCCACCATCTACTTCCACAATCTGCTTCCACCATCCACTTCCACCATCTACTTCTCCCATTTAATTCCACTATCTACTTCCACCATCCACTTCCACCATCTACTTCCCCCATCTACTTCCACCATCTACTTCCCCAGCTACTTCCACCATTTACGTCCCCATCTACTTCTCCCATCTACTTCCCCATCTACTTCCACCATCTACTTCTCCCATTTAATTCCACTATCTACTTCCACCATCCACTTCCACCATCTACTTCCCCCATCTACTTCCACCATCTACTTCCCCAGCTACTTCCACCATTTACGTCCCCCATCTACTTCTCCCATCTACTTCCCCATCTACTTCCACCATCTACTTCCACCATCTACTTCCCTCATATATTCCCCCGATCTTTTTTTCTTCCTTCTGGATATGAAATTATCGAAGCGCTATCAGTAAATTTTATGTCACTCCAAAGATTTAGTAATTGACTCCTTTGTTTTCAATTGACCGATATTTGGCTTTGGATAATGTATCGATGCAGATAATCGAGCCATAATTTACATTATTTGACGTCCCGCCGATTCATTCTAATTCATAAGTCAGTCAAGACTTCAGCATGAGACTGTGTTTATCCATTATTCATTCACGCTCGTATCAATGATTCCAACGTGTGAGCCTGTTTATGTGTCACTCACTCTCTAAATTCTAAATTTCATCTCAGCTCTCGGCCACCCATTATATCGACCAATTTAAATCCTCATAAATTCAATACAGACGATTTAAATGTGCACAATGATCAACCAATTCATTTTTGTTTATAATCATGAAGTCGATTTCACAACCACTTTTTTTTTTTTTTTAACTCGCAAAGCCTTTTTTAAGAATCAATGCCCTGAGAGTGAGGGGAACGGGGAATCCCCCATGTGCAACCCTATGCCATTGAAGTTAATAGCGTTTTATGAGTTGCCTGGGGCGGTCACGGAGCCCCCTGAGAAATGCACGGTTTGAGAACTACTGCAGCCTGACTTAAAGTAACATAACGTTGTGCTCATATCAAGCGCAGAGTCTTGCGATCATCTGCATTGGGCTAAAATAATATTTTTTTTTAAAAACGAAAATCATCTTAAACATCCAAAACACTATTTTAAAACATCACGATGGCATTTCCTTACATGGAGGCGTATCAAACATTTCTCAATCTAGACGGCAGAATGAAAGGGGCAAAGAAAATTCAAGAAGAAGTCTTCCATTCAAGGCAGACAATTGAACGAATCGCTTGGATGTATCGTGACTGTCTGCTTGTTTCTTTTTTTTTTTTAATATGGCTAATCGATAGCATGACGGACAATGGGAAAAGCTGTCTTCTGATATAATTTGATCAGTGTCAAGAAATAACACTTCGGGATTTGAAGAATACATTTCTCTTACCATGAACAGAATGTTTCTGGTCGTTATTAGCCTATCGTAGTCATTTCTAGAGGTTTTTTTTTACTCTGTACATTATCATTTTCCCGCGTCTTGCATAAGAAATATGGGTTTTCATTGGCTAGTAATTACAGAATGTTTTTTTAAACTGGCTAGTAAAAACAATATGGGTTTTCATTGGCTAGTAACAATATGAGTTTTCATTGGCTAGTAATAATAATATGTAATTTCATTGGCTAATAATAACAACATGGGTTTTCATTGGCTAGTAATAATAATATGTAATTTCATTGGCTAGTAATAATAATATGTAATTTCATTGGCTAGTAATAACAACATGGGTTTTCATTGGCTAGTAATAATAATATGTAATTTCATTTTACTAGTAATAATAATATGGATTTTCATTTTCTTCTGGCTACCCACAATTCTTAAACAAAGTGTTCTTGAGCTTAACTTGAAATAAAATCTTCTTTTTTTTTTTTGGCTAATGATTTTAAGCGAAGCTCACCAACCCACCCCCCCCCCCCCAACCTTTCTTTTCCACAGCGGTATCTAAATACCTCAACCACACTCGACTTGCATGCGTCTTCTTACCTGTTTTTTGTTTGTTGTAAACCACATCAGCTTTACATCGCTCTCCGCTTGTTAAAATTGCGTGCACATGTGAGCAAGCGTGCGCAACTTGATACCGTTGAACAGGATCTGGTTACAGTGTTCTCCTTGTGACACACCACACATGTTTTGATGACGTAATATTTTTTAAAATGAAAAAAAACGAACTTCCTTTTTTATTTTTAAAATAGCGTGTGTCACTTTTAGTGGCAGATACAGTGTTAATTTACCTCACACGCACGCCACTTACACGTCAAATACGCGTCACTGAAAGGAACACAATGAATTGGAAGAGTGGACACACGCTGACATCCTTGTTCTATTACACTATAGTAAAAAAAAAATCGGGGACTCGCTTTAAAAAAAACACAAACAAAACAAACACAGAAATAGAACAACGCTGAACTCACCACAATTTAAAGTCGCGTCTATTGCTTAGGATGAGCGGTTCCCCCTTTTGTATGCGCTAGAAGCATATGCGGGTGTAAGAATTCTGAGATCTTGTAAATATTTTAAACAACTCCTGTATAGTAAATGTTGCAACGCATTCAGCGGTGTTCAATATTGTAACGCATTCAGTGATGTTGAGTGTTTTAACGCATCCGGCGATGTTCAATGTTTTAACGCACTCAAGGGCGTTCAGGTTGTTGTTTTTTTAACGCATTCATCGGTTGTCAGTGTTTTAACACATTCAGCGATGCTCGGTGTTTTAACTTCGCGCCAAGATACTGCAGCGGACACAATCAAACAATGAAACATTATAAATGGAAACAAAATAACACAGCTCTGTCATATTTTTAAAATCTATATTTAGAACTTACGATTAATTTTTTTTTTTAAACAATGGACTACGATGAGTCGATTGTTTTGTCACGTGATACATGTAAAAACAAGTAATACTTCCGGTAGGCTGTCTGCAACACACTAGTCGCTCACAAATTTTTCTTCAAACAACTTTCTTCCTTTAATCATAACTGAATTATAATTATTGTCACATTTAATGAATGTCATTTTTAAAAAACACGTGTATTCAAGAATATTTTGAAAAGTAAAATTTTAATAAACACTGGGGAAGCGCTGATGGAGACAAACATTTTGCTTTAGAATTAATGATAATGGCAATGGCTGATCAGCTGTTTATCTGTTGTTATGTGTTGTTATGTGTAGCAGAAAGCCTACTAATGGCTGGTACGTATCACGTGACAAAACAAGGAAGTGACTAATCGTAGTCCATTGGTTCCTTTATATTCCATTGACTTTAGTTATTGAATAGATTTGAGGATTCGAAGCAATCCAGTCAGCCGATGAAGTAAAGCCTTGTAAAGCGCTTGGGATAAGCGGTGGTGGTGGGTGGGGGGGGGGGGGAAGAGAGAAAGCCAGACACCTGAAACTCTCCAAACCATTCCAAAAAGCACCGTTCTCTTTTGTTGTACGCAGCCGAGAGTAGCCCGATGAGACGAATGGTTGGACCACCGAGATGAAGCTTCTCTCTCCCTCTTTCTCTCTCTCTCTCTCTGCCACTAACTACGCTAATTACCTGCGTCCACCTGTCTCTAATGGACAGAGGAGCTCGGAATCATTTAAGGGTGGGGCATTGATTTCTCGGCCCGTCCCCGGGAGTGTTGCTCCATTAAAAGAAGTTATCGTTTGGACCAGGGGGCGGAAGTAGGGACCTTTTACATAAATAACACGTCCCCTAATCGTTAAAGGGCGTCTATTTTTAGGTGTTTGGATGTTCGGTTGTTGTTTTTTGGGTTGTAGTTGATTTTGTTTTTTTAGGTCCATCTCTTGGTACACTTTGCTTTTAACACCGTTGATTCCATTTTGTTTTTGTAATATCAAACCCATTTTTTTTTTTTTTTTTTTTACAAGTCAGTTTTCAAAAGGGAGTAAAACAATGTCTGGGAGTCAAGAGAAGGGTAACCACACATCTGCCGTGACGAAATGAACTTCGAAAAAAAAAAAAAGGGGGGGGGGGGGAGTTAAAAAGTTCCTTGATAAACGTTCGCTCATAAAACGCGGTCATTGGTCGACGTACCTCACGTGATCTGTTACAGAGTAAACATACGATCATATGAAAGATTACAGTTTTCTCAGGCCGTTAAAATACATTTAAAAAAAAAAAAATACATTCTTACCGATTGTTGATTGACATGAGGCTTGCCAGTGTCTCGTTGACGTTGCGGCACGTTGCGGCACGTAACGGTAGTTAAGCGGTCCACATTTCTACTGATTCGGTGGCGCTCAATGCTAAGCTGCGATATTTTTTTTAATGTGGTAATGGTGGTGTGAAGGGCGGGGCAGGTTGTCCTTCTAATTGTCGCATGTCAATTTATTTCATCTGAGCACAACATTTCGCCACGTCGTTCAACTACGAAATTCTATTACGCCATCCAAGTACGACATTGGATGACAACTAAGTACGAAGTTGTTTTGATGTCATCAAGGCACGAAATTCACTCACACAATGTTCACAATTTTGAGACAAAGCTACAACAATTATAATCACAATGTTTCACTAAGCCACTAAATAAACCATTACAGATCGATACATTCAGAGATCAGTTTTCGATTTGGGGGTGGGGGGGGGGGGGGTTGGGGGGGGGGGAGGGAGTTACGTTAAATTATTTCTATTTTTACTTAACTAAAAAAAAAATTATTTTTTTTCTTGTTTTTTCCCCACTATTTTTTAAGCATTCTCATAAAAACATTGTCCTGAAGATGGCAATACATTTTTTTTTTAGAAATGATAAGACAAGCCATTAGCAAATGGGGGATAAAACTGGGTGCGCCAATTAACGTGACGTCACAGGAATTAGCAGGCGATAACATTCTCTCCTCCGCGGACATAACTTTCACTTACATTACCCCGGCAAGATAACAGATGCCTAATGGTGATTAACGTTATCGGTGTAGCGCATGTTGCCTCCCTTAGATTATCGACGGACAACAGCAAGGGTTATATATCACAACAGTTGTGTTGTTTGTTGACGGGTACTAAACCTATGTTGAAGCCTAAAGGTTAAAAAAGAAAACTACTCCACAAAGTGCGGAGGGTGAATTTCAACAGAGTAAGAGTGCATGTGCAGATAGCACTCACTTAACCCGCCAGTGCAAGGATGACAGCCAGTTACTCCAAACCAGTGGTAGGCGAATCGCGGCTCGCCAGCCGCATGCGGCTCTTTAACGACCTGAGTGCGGCTCGGCCAATTGGCCCACAAATAATCGGGTTTGACTCCGAAAATCATGGTTCTTGACAGGTTCTTGAAAAAAAATTTGGCTCTCAAATATTTTTGTATGGCCCTGCTGCTGATTTTTTTGGCTCTTTTGGCTCTAATGGGTTGGCCGAGCAGCTCCCTAAACTCATATTGAAAGAAAATCAGCACAAAAATATCGTTGAAATCTCTGAACAACTTGTGTAACACTAGACTAAGTTACGTAAGAATCCAAGAAGGTGCATTTAATAAAGTTTTTTTTTATAGATTTGCGCTCACAACCAAAGACTTCTGCACGATTAGCGCAATGTGTCCACATTTTTCAGCCCCACCCCCACTCCACCCTTACGCCACCCCCACTCTACCCTTACGCCACCCGCACTCCACCCTTACGCCCACACCACTGTGAGTGGCGTAAGTTAACATTCTCAAATTATGCCACTGAGTAAATGTTCAGTGGCGGGGTGGGGGGGAGGGGCGGGGGGGTGATGAAGGCTGAGAGTCAACACATTCACGGCAGGAGACATGCGCTTTTCTGGGTCATCTAAATAAAACTGAAATACCTTTGAGCGTCGATCTTCCGAACGTCCAGCATCCGAAACGTTGTTTTTTTTATCCGACAAGCCCTGCCTTGTGTTATCATAACTATTGTTACCACGAAACGCCTGGCACCGAGCATTTGTGTACAAACACCGTACAACAGTTTCGACCCCCTATCGCACAACGAAGGGGAAAAATCTAAGTGGATAGTGTACATGTATCAACCAGACTTGAACAATGCAATCGGGAAACTTGCCTATAAGAATATACCTTAGAATACATCACAGCAAAGACAAAAATGTTATATCGATTTTTTTTTTTAAATAGTTATTTCATTTAATATAACGACCTGCCCCCCCCCCCCCCCGGCCAGGGGCAGAAATAAAAAAAAACAACAAAAACTTGACTCCTTAACGGCTTTTAACACTCAATGGGCTGACCATTAGGCATCGTGCAATATTTCTCGACGGGGGACATTTGGTCCCCAGGGGATCACAGCATCTTTCGTGCAGCTGAGGAAAATTTAAGGGGTGTTATGGGTAAAAAAAAAAAAAAAAAAAGACTTTATTCATATACAGAGAGCAGGTTTTTTTAAATTTTTTTTTAATATTAATAAAAGGTAAAGGAGTCATGGAGCTAAATAAAATGCTAAAGTGGGCCTCAAGTAAAAACGAACTGAGATACGCTGATAGAAAGCGACGTTTGTTTACTCACTATGAGGATTCGTTGTTTTGTTGTTGTTGTTTTTTTTTTGAGTAACTTTCATATTTAAAACATTTCCGTGTAAGTAGTTTGATTATACGTGTAATTTTTTTTTAAATTTTAAACCTTAACACACACCCCCCCACTCCCCCCACATACACACTTTTGTTTCCTATGTCCTAATTCGATCTGAAAATCGACGCTCTCCTGCAGCGGTTCTCAACCTGTGGGTCACGACCCCTTTGGGGGGTCTAATGACTCTTTCACAGGGCTCGCCTAAGAACATCGGAAAGCACATGTACCTTACAATTCATAGCCGCAACGAAAATAATTTTTTGTGGCTGTTGGGTTAACCACAACACGAGGAACTGTATTAATGGGTCGCGGCATTAGAATGCTTGAGAACCACTGCTCACTGTATTAATAATATAGTTCTGGACTAAGAAAATGTCAGAACTTGGTAACTGATGGTTGATTTTACAAAAACATAATCGGATTATTTGTTTTGTTTTTTCTCCCTCCACTTTTTAAAATATTTTTTTTTTAAATTCCAGACCTTTTAAACAGAGTAATTATATCAATAAAAGACTTAAAACTAATAAGCAGACAGCGTCATGATTATAAAATAGTTTTAAATGGTGCTCCCCCCCCCCCCCCCCCCCAAAGTGGATAGAAAATTAGAAGGGGTCTTGACTGGTTTAAAATAGATTTAAAATGTTCATTCCGACCTTAGAAAACATGTCACTCCGACCTTTTCACGTGGAGCATTAAAGAAGAGATTGTGGAATTTTGAAAACCGGTTTAACACAAAATTACCTTACCCCATAACCGGTTTTCCAAAACCAAAAAAATATCCCTAGAATGAAAATTGTTACAGTGACGGTGAAATAAAAAAATTTCATTCATGGTAATAGGATAACAGAATTCGCTTCCCGAGACAGTGGTTATGTCAAAGAAACACAGTTTAATGTATATTGGGGTAATTACAGGGCAATTTGCTCTGTCTAACACCGCTGTGATATCAGAAAAAAATTGAAAACCCAAATACAAATATGGCTTAGGTCGCGGTAATGTCATAAAAACCATGTTCTGTCTTAGACCGTGGAAAGGTCAGAGAATTGTCTTAGACCGTCGTAAAGTCACAGAATAATTGTCTTAGACCATGGTAAGGTCAGAAAAACATTGTCTTAGACCGTGGTAAAGTCAGATAAGAATAATTGTCTTAAACCATGGTAAGGTCAGAAAAAAATTGTCTTAGACCGTCGTAAAGTGACAGAATAATTGTCTTAGACCATGTTAAGGTCAGAAAAGAATTGTCTTAGACCGTGGTAAAGTCAGATAAGAATAATTGTCCTAGACCAGGGGTGGGCAAACTACGGCCCGCGGGCCGCATGCGGCCCGGCAACTGATATTATGTGACCCTCGAAGGCATTTAGAAATTTAAAAAAATTATTATGTTTTTAAGTTATTTTGTTGAATTTTACAGAATTTCATGCACCGTTATGATTTTTAAAACATGTTTGATCAAATTTCTTTCTAATTTTCTATTTTTTAAAACAGTCCTTGACCTTTGTCATGTAATGCTAAAATGCGAAACTACCGATTTTAATATAGGGAAATGTTTATCGATATTTAAAAATTGGACATAATATACATGTTGCCCCCCAATAGCTTTAACTTTGTCAATGTGGCCCTCCGCACAAAAAGTTTGCCCACCCCTGTCCTAGACCATGGTAAGGTCAGAGAAGAAGTGTCTTATATCGTGGTAAAGTCACAGAAGAATTGTCCTAGCTCGTGGTAAGGTCAGAGAAGAATCTTAGACGGCGGTCTATTGATCCTTGTTGCATAATACCTGTCGTCTAAAAAAAAAAAAGGAGCTCATTACTGTAAGACACCGGTAATTTAATGCCGCGGTGACGTCTAACGGGTTAGATTGCCAACAAGGCATAAGACTTGAGCGTGATAATATAAGACCTTCGCTACAACAACCAAAAAAATGGAGGGGAAAAAATAAGTTATCCACCATTTTATGGGGGTTTTCTTCCTAGGATTTCAGAAGATATATTTTTTTTTTTTTAATTTCTGAACAAACGAAAAAGTTACGCTTTCATCTTTCAGTTTGCGATGTATACTGACCATAAAAAAACGCAATAAGATAACACAATACGAATTTTTTCTTATATCAAATCACACAACTCTAGGTTCATCTAATTGCACCAGAATATTACGATAATTTTAATTTTGTTAAAAACCAGTCTTATATCTTATAATCTACACAGAAATTCCCGCCAAACGCCAGCAAATGAACAGAGCGTGTGAATCAGATTTGAATAAGTTTGTGAGACTGTGTTCCAACACTGGAAGGTACATTGAAAAAGCACGATCTCGCGAACAGGTCGGTAGATGAAAATAAAATTGAAACAAAGTAATAACTCCATGTGAGGCTTTTTTTTTTCCCCACCATTATAAAAAGAAACAAACCAGGCATTTCAATCAACTCACTCACGCCTTGAGGTACTCGCCGTCGCCACGACTTAAACGACCGTAACAGCGAGAAAGCTATCGGCCAAGTACTCATTCAACGAGAGATACGGGGCCTGCGGTTGATCTCCTCCCCCCCGCCTCGTGCTCTCACACCGATGCCTCGCGCTGACTTGGGCACGCGCGCGCCTGTGTCTCGCGGTGTGATCCAAGGAAAAATAAAAAAATCGCATGGACGCATTGACGCCTGTAAGACTTGACAAAACTCATGAGAAGCGCGCCGACGTTTCGGCTTAAACTCGTCCGTCTTTCATTCACATGGACCTCTTTTTGTCTTACAGTCGACCCGTTCTTCTCTCTGGTAGACATTTCTTTTGTCTTTTTTTTTTTTTTTAATTTCATTTACACTCCCCAAATGTGTGACTCTTTTTCCTCTAAAGTATTTCTATATTTTACGTCAACAACAGTCCGATTCAGACCGATCCATTGACACAACAGTCATTAAAATATAGCCAAAGATTTCTTTCTAAATAAATTTCAAATTTTGAATTTAAGCTTCACAAAACTCTGGTCCAAAATGTATTTTAAAAATTATTTTAAAAAATATATTTTAAAAAAAAATACTGAATTTTGAATGATTTTAAAAGTTTTTTCTTTTAAAACGTGATCATCCTTTGTTACAAAATCAGAACATTAAAAAAATTTAACAACAAATTTCTCTGCTAAAATATTCTAAGATATACTAAAATATCCTTATCCTCAGTTATCCTAACATATCCTATTGTTCCTAACATATCCTAAGATGTCCTAAAATATCATTATCCTGTTATCCTAACATATCCCAACATATCCAAATATAACCTAAGTTATCCTAACATATCCTAGGTTATACTAACATATCCTATAGTTTATCCTAACATATCCTAAGTTATCCAAACATAGCCTAAGTTACCCTAACATATCCTAGGTTATCCTAACATATTATACCATTTTACCGCCCAAACATTGTGGCAAACCTTTTTCCCCAGTCATGGCTGTATGTACACATGAAAGAAGTTTGTCCTGCAAGGGTTAATCAAGGCAATCTCTAGTGCTTTGATCTACAGTTGAATTTCTGTGCAGTGAGAGATTGCGATTAATTGACTGTTTTTGTTTGTACCGGAACAATTTTAACTACTTAATCTTGGTACACAATTAATCTCTTCCCAATTATCCTCGCAGACATCATGTTTCAGACATCATTATTGTGACTCGACCATGACATCTGATTCATGCGTGTCTTTGGCGTCTAAATGACCTATTCATGGTACCTGACGGTCCATCAATTGACCACTAACATCGGGACAGTCCAATAAATTGACTTCTACCACACAACATTCCAATAAATTGACTTATAGCACATGACAGTCCAATAAATTGACCTATATCACATGACAGTTAAATAAGTTGACCTCTACCACATGTTATTCCAATAAATTGACCTCTACCACATGGCATTCCAATAAATTGACCTCTACCACATGACAGTCCAATAAATTGACCTCTGCCACATGACAGTCCAATAAATTGACCTCTGCCACGCGACAGCTAAAACGATTGACTCTAGCGCCTTCGGTTTAATTGCGCCGCCCGCCACCAAGCGGCCATGTAATGAAGCGAGTCAGCAGACGATGTCCCATATTGACACGACGGTGCCGCCAGACGTCGTAAATTCTTCCAGGGAAATTGCACGCCACTGTGAAAACTTTACGACACAAACCTTGGTTGGCTGTTGTACACCGGTTGATCAGGAGGATGGGGGGGGGGGGGTGGGGGGTACCATAACTCCAACATCTAACATGTCAGTAAGGAGGATAGGGATAATAGTCGGTCCTTTTATGACCGTCAATTGACCACGCACATTCAAGATTTAATGATTCTTATTTTTTATTCCGTATTTTCTACGTCTATATTAATTATTTGCATATTAAATATCAAGGTTTTGAACGGGATACTTCACTGGTTGCAAGGGCTACTCAGCAATGGTGTTATGAACTGGGGGTTGGAAGACAGGAGGCAATAGACGCAAATGTGTCAAGTGTAGTCGCCTCAACTTTTGCTTTTGTCTAAAATTAATCATCATAATGTATGTATACCTTAGTCCTTGGACCGTTGGGGCGCCACAGATGACATGAAAATCATCCTTCTCCATTCCTCTCTGTTTTCTGCACTACGCACAGCATCGCCTAGTTTTAGTCCCGTCCACTCTTTGATGTTATCTTCCCATCTTTGTCTATGTCTTCCTCTTCTTCTCCCTCCTTTCGTTGGGCACTGCATGATTTCTTTGGCGAGCCCTTGTTTTCTTGTGACTTGGCGATACCACTCCAGTTTGCGCTTTTTTTACAGACAGCAGGAGGTCATCGTACTGCCCAACTGCTTGACGAATCCTTTCTTTCACTTGTTCATTGGTGATATGGTCTCTATAGCAGATGCCAAGAATGCTTCTGAAACACCTCATCTCCATCACCTTTATTTTCATTTCAAGTTCTGCTGTTAATTTCCAGGACTCAAGGTATACAAGAAAATGGAGAGGGCTAATTAGCGCATTAGCCTAATTTTGGTGCTAAAGGCTATATTTTTGTCGATCCATATTTTCTTGAGCCTCTTTAATGCTGTTGTGGTCTGCGCAATCCTGGCCATCAATTCGGGATTAGAGCCTTCTTCTGAGACTATTGCTCCGAGGTACTTGAAGCTGCAAACTGTCTCTAATCTTTGCTCCCCGACATTAATTTCAGTGGCGATGCCAGTGATGCTATTCGTCATAATTTTTGTCTTTTCTGCACTGATTTGCACGCCAAAGGACGATGAAGTTATGTCAAGACGCTTTACTAGATTGGCTAGCTCTTCTTCGCTTACAGCCAGTCCGTCTATGTCATCCGCAAAGCGTAGGTTGGTGATTGTTCTGCGACCAATGATGACTGTCACTGCATGCGTTTCCAGTGCTTCTGACATAATTTTCTCTAAGAACATGTTGAACAGGGTGGGGGAGACCATTCTCCGATGCTATTATTGTACATGTGGCCTTATTATAGAGGCTGCATATCATTCTGGTTAGGTGTGTGTTGATTTTTATAGTGCTTCATAGTGGCCCATAAAGCAGCATGCCAAACCCTTTCGAATGCCTTCTTGAAATCCACAAAGACGTGGTATAGGTTTTGTTGGTGTTGATCATTTTTCTCACATAGCATTCGGAGGTTAAGGGTCTGCTAAGTAAAATTAAACAACCCTTTAAAATGAAAGTTTTACTTATAAATCCTTTCACTGCATTGTTATTAATGTATTGTATATCAATATTCTAATGTCGCGCCCGCTTTCACACCGCAGATTCATTTCACCAACTATTTCAGAAAAAGACAAGAAAGTTATACGCAGATGCGTAACTGGGTTTTTTGGGCGCCCTTGGCTAATTTTTTTTTTTAAATAATAAAAATTTAAAAATTAGAGATTTATCGGCGCCCTTTTGAACTGGCGCAGGCCGGCGCCCTTGGCAACTGCCCCAATGCCAAGCCGTTGTTACGCCACTGGTTATACGCACCAAACGCACTTGCGATATTTTGTATTAAAGAATCTCATTTAGCGCAGTTATCGGAAAAGACATACGGTGAAAAACGTTTTTTCTTTCTGTGCCCCCAAACAAACGGAATTCTTTTCCACTACACCTCCGCAATATAACAACCATCGCCGCCTTCAAAACAGCACTCAAAACACATATCTTTAAATTCTACCATCCTGACTGATTCCCCCCACTCCCCTCTGACCGATATACGACACTGCTGGATGCCACCTATGGCTTGACATGTAAATAGTTATGGAATGGCTGGAGCGAATACGCATTTGTTCTGTTTTATTTAATCAATCTATGTTAATTTTTAAGTTCATGATTATGTTTGTTAAATTGTATGTACAGCGTGGGGAGCCCAGCCCTAGGCTGGGGTACCACGATATATAAAACTACTACTAATAATAATATTATTTCATTTTTCTTCCTCTTGAAAAAACAGGAAAATAATTCTTTTTGATGGTTGAGGGGTTGGGCTGAAAATTAGTTAGAATGTATTTTCATAGGCGCCGACTCACTGAGCCAAGTTTCAGCACGATAGGTTGACGGAAAGTGTGTCGATTAGCCGTCCGAAGATTTAGCCAGGAAGCCATGAAAAAAAGCGAATTTAATATAAAGGTTGTTTACAAAAGATTTTGGTGCGAGTATTTATCTATACAAACAACATGTTACATCTTTTTTCTTTAATGACATTATCAAAGTGAGTGCAGCTTATCTTTCAACGCAGTAAACGCCATTCAGCTCCACACAACGTCTCTGTAAGGCAGCCTGTCTACTCAATATTGGAATGCGCTTCTTGTTGGAAAGTTTACTTTGTTGCAGTGTTTAACAGGCACACCAGCTACCTGTCTCAAACGATAAATGCGACGATTATTTTTAAGGCAGTGCTGTTTGCATGGAGAAGAAATTTTATTTTTTTAAAAAAACGTTTATATTCTTCCCAACTTCATTTCCATGTTGCAGAAAATAAGCTGAAGTCGTGATATATTCAGCGACTTGTATCCGAAGTACAGTCTGTATTAGAAACTGTAAATATTTGTATGGTTCGGCAACGAGTCCCGTCCACCAATTAGACCTTTTGTCTCATCCACTAATTAGTCCTCTTGTCTATTTATATGACCCAAAATATACAGTTTTATATGATATCATCTATTGTCGAGCGTCGACCTTTCCAGAACTGTGCCCAAGAAGTAAAAACTCAACACCTCATACACTTTGTTATGCCCGTGATTTAGTTGACCTCATACACTTTGTTATGCCCGTGATTTAGTTGACCTCAAACACTTTGTTATGATAGTGATTTAGTTGGCCTCATACACTTTGTTATGATAGTGATTTAGATGGCCTCATACACTTTGTTATGCCCGTGATTTAGTTGACCTCATACACTTTGTTATGCCCATGATTTAGTTGACCTCATACACTTTGTTATGCCCGTGATTTAGTTGACCTGATACACTTTGTTATGCCCGTGATTTAGTTAGCCTCATACACTTTGTTATGCCCGTAATTTAGTTGGCCTCATACACTTTGTTATGCCCGTGATTTAGTTGACCTCATTCACTTTGTTATGCCCGTGATTTAGTTGACCTCATACACTTTGTTATGCCCGTGATTTAGTTGGCCTCATACACTTTGTTATGCCCGTGATTTAGTTGGCCTCATACACTTTGTTATGCACGTGATTTAGTTGGCCTCATTCACTTTGTTATGCCCGTGATTTAGTTGGCCTCATACACTTTGTTATGCCCGTGATTTAGTTGGCCTCATACACTTTGTTATGCCCGTGATTTAGTTGGCCTCATACACTTTGTTATGCACGTGATTTAGTTGGCCTCATACACTTTGTTATGCACGTGATTTAGTTGGCCTCATACACTTTGTTATGCCCGTGATTTAGTTGGCCTCATACACTTTGTTATGCCCGTGATTTAGTTGGCCTCATACACTTTGTTATGCACGTGATTTAGTTGGCCTCATACACTTTGTTATGCCCGTGATTTAGTTGGCCTCATTCACTTTGTTATGCCCGTGATTTAGTTGACCTCATTCACTTTGTTATGCCCGTGATTTAGTTGACCTCATACACTTTGTTATGCCCGTGATTTAGTTGATCTCATACACTTTGTTATGCCCGTGATTTATGTGGCCTCATACACTTTGTTATGCCCGTGATTTAGTTGATCTCATTCACTTTGTTATGCCCGTGATTTAGTTGGCCTCATTCACTTTGTTATGTCCATGATTTAGTTGGCCTCATACACTTTGTTATGCCCGTGATTTAGTTGACCTCATACACTTTGTTATGCCAGTGATTTAGTTGGTTTCATTCACTTTGTTATGCCCTTTCAGTGTTAGTTGACCTCATACACTTTGTTATGCCCGTGATTTAGTTGGCCTCATTTACTTTGTTATGCCCGTGATTTAGTTGACCTCATTCAATTTGTTATGCCCGTGATTTAGTTGACCTCATTCAATTTGTTATGCCCGTGATTTAGTTGGCCTCATACACTTTGTTATGCCCGTGATTTAGTTGACCTCATTCACTTTGTTATGCCCGTGATTTAGTTGGCCTCATTCACTTTGTTATGCCCGTGATTTAGTTGGCCTCATACACTTTGTTATGCCCGTGATTTAGTTGACCTCATACAGTTTGTTATGCCAGTGATTTAGTTGGCCTCATTCACTTTGTTATGCCCTTTCAGTGTTAGTTGACCTCATACACTTTGTTATGCCCGTGATTTAGTTGGCCTCATTCACTTTGTTATGCCCTTATGTGTTAGTTGGCCTCATACACTTTGTTACGCCCTTATGTGTTAGTTGGCCTCATACACTTTGTTATGGAAGTGATTTAGTTGGCTTCATTCACTTTGTTTATGCCCTTTCAGTGTTAGTTGACCTCATACACTTTGTTATGCCCGTGATTTAGTTGGCCTCATTCACTTTGTTTATGCCCTTTCAGTGTTAGTTGACCTCTTCACTTTGTTATGTCCGTGATTTAGTTGGCCTCGTTCACTTTGTTTATGCCCTTTCAGTGTTAGTTGACCTCATACACTTTGTTATGCCCGTGATTTAGTTGGCCTCATTCACTTTGTTTATGCCCTTTCAGTGTTAGTTGACGTCATACACTTTGTTTATGCTCGTGATTTAGTTGGTCTCATACACTTTGTTTATGCCCTTTCAGTGTTAGTTGACCCCATACACTTTGTTATGCCCGTGATTTAGTTGGCCTCATTCACTTTGTTATGCCCTTTCAGTGTTAGTTGACCTCATACACTTTGTTATGCCCGTGATTTAGTTGGCCTCATTCACTTTGTTTATGCCCTTTCAGTGTTAGTTGACCTCATACACTTTGTTATGCCCGTGATTTAGTTGGCCTCATTTATTTGTTATGCCCGTGATTTAGTTGACCTCATACACTTTGTTATGCCCGTGATTTAGTTGGCTTTATTCACTTTGTTATGCACGTGATTTAGTTGACCTCATACACTTTGTTATGCCCGTGATTTAGTTGGCCTCATTCACTTTATTTATGCCCTTTCAGTATTAGTTGACCTCATACACTTTGTTATGCCCGTGATTTAGTTGGCCTCATTCACTTTGTTATGCCCGTGATTTAGTTGGCCTCGTTCACTTTGTTATGCCCGTGATTTAGTTGGCCTCATTCACTTTGTTATGCACGTGATTTAGTTGGCCTCATTCACTTTGTTATGCCCGTGATTTAGTTGGCCTCATACACTTTGTTATGCCCGTGATTTAGTTAGCCTCATTCACTTTGTTATGCCCGTGATTTAGTTGGCCTCATTCACTTTGTTATGCCCGTGATTTAGTTGGCCTCATTCACTTTGTTATGCCCTTTCAGTGTTAGTTGACCTCATACACTTTGTTATGCCCGTGATTTAGTTGGCTTCATTTACTGTGTTTATGCCCTTTCAGGGTTAGTTGACCTCATACACTTTGTTTATGCCCGTGATTTAGTTGGTCTCATACACTTTGTTTATGCCCTTTCAGTGTTAGTTGACCTCATACACTTTGTTATGCCCGTGATTTAGTTGGCCTCATTCACTTTGTTATGCCCTTTCAGTGTTAGTTGACCTCATACACTTTTTTATGCCCGTGATTTAGTTGGCCTCATTCACTTTGTTTATGCCCTTTCAGTGTTAGTTGACCTCATACACTTTGTTATGCCCGTGATTTAGTTGGCCTCATTCACTTTGTTTATGCCCTTTCAGTGTTAGTTGAACTCATACACTTTGTTATGCCCGTGATTTAGTTGGCCTCATTTATTTGTTATGCCCGTGATTTAGTTGACCTCATACACTTTGTTATGCCCGTGATTTAGTTTGCTTTATTCACTTTGTTATGCACGTGATTTAGTTGACCTCATACACTTTGTTATGCCCGTGATTTAGTTGGCCTCATTCACTTTATTTATGCCCTTTCAGTGTTAGTTGACCTCATACACTTTGTTATGCCCGTGATTTAGTTGGCCTCATTCACTTTGTTATGCCCTTTCAGTGTTAGTTGACCTCATACACTTTGTTATGCCCGTGATTTAGTTGGTCTCATTCACTTTGTTTATGCCCTTTCATTGTTAGTTGACCTCATACACTTTGTTATGCCCGTGATTTAGTTGGCCTCATTCACTTTGTTTATGCCCTTTCAGTGTTAGTTGACCTCATACACTTTGTTATGCCCGTGATTTAGTTGGCCTCATTCACTTTGTTATGCCCTTTCAGTGTTAGTTGACCTCATACACTTTGTTATGCCCGTGATTTAGTTGGCCTCATTCACTTTGTTTATGCCCTTTCAGTGTTAGTTGACCTCATACACTTTGTTATGCCCGTGATTTAGTTGGCCTCATTCCCTTTGTTATGCCCGTGATTTAGTTGGCCTCATTCACTTTGTTATGCCCGTGATTTAATTGGCCTCATTCACTTTGTTATGCCCTTTCAGTGTTAGTTGACCTCATACACTTTGTTATGCTCGTGATTTAGTTGGCCTCATTCACTTTGTTTATGCCTTTTCAGTGTTAGTTGACCTCATACACTTTGTTATGCCCGTGATTTAGTTGGCCTCATTCACTTTGTTATGCCCTTTCAGTGTTAGTTGACCTCATATACTTTGTTATGCCCATGATTTAGTTGGCCTCATTCACTTTGTTATGCCCTTATGTGTTAGTTGGCCTCATACACTTTGTTATGGACGTGAGTGTTAGTTGGCTCGGCCTGCTCATCATAAGCTGCACTAAAGGAAGCATAATCTTAATCCCCACATCTCTGTGGACTGACAGCTCACGAGGAACTAAAAAAGGTGGGGGGCCCCCCGCATTATAACTTTAAAAAAGTTGAAAAAAGTGGGGGGGGGGGGGGGAGTGAGTCATTTTGTGTGATACCTGTGTTTGTAAACGATTTATTCTGTTTAAACACAAAACTAAGAAGTAATTGCTTGAAAAATACATTATAGTAAGATGAAAATATTTCTTTTTCTTATAAATCTAAATCTGTTTTAATTTCAACTTTCGTTTCTATCTTTATGTTACAAATTTACACAAATATCATAGGGCCTCTTACATCTGGTGAACTGTGACCTACCAATTTTCTCCCAGCTCACCCCTCTTATAACTACGATAATTTTCGACGCCCTTAAAATAAATATTTATTTTTCGGAAATAGGAAATCAGGGTTCTCATATTTTCAAAGCAGTAGCTGTGTGTGGATGATAAAGTTTCTAACTTGTTTGAGCTTTAAGAACCCTTTTCTTTAAAATAATATAAGCCTACACAACCTTTTTTTTTTTTTTACACCCATGAATTACTAATGAGTGTACGGTCCAACAAAGGATGAATACCGATGAAGAATTCGAACAAACCAGGAATATCATAAAGTATATCAGGATCCCATGCTAGTCGCAGAAATTTTAAACAAAAAAACGACAGGCTAAGCTGGGTGGGACACTTAGAACGAAATCCGAAGGACAGAGGAGTGAAGAGGGTGCACCGACAAAACCCCAGAGGAACACGGCTTAAATCTAGACTTAGGCTTTGATGGAAGGATGGTTTGGAGAAAGATCTACAGCAGCTGGGAATCCAAGAAAAGAAAAAGCATCAGTTAGTTCCTATTGGAAGGAATTTGTAAACTGTATTTTGCGCAAAATGAAAAAACTAATATTTTCTTATTTTTTTTAAGAAAATCTGAGACGATCACACTCAAGAATTTTATTTTCGTTGAAGGAAAATTAAATATGGCTCTATTTTAATACGAATTCTTTTACGTGGGTATTAAAAAGAAATTACATTTTAAGATATTACTATTCACATAGTACTGTTCCCATTCTCTGTCTTTCTCGACATAAATGTGTTTTCAGACTACATATATCTCTATTTCAAACTTAAATTATCCTCCAAGATATGTGCCCGCCCCCCCTTTTTTTTTCTTCTCTCTCTCTCTCTCTCTCTCTCTCTCTTATCTTCAGCCCTCAAATGTAGCTTTAGAAAATGGAAATAACTCTATGCCATTAGTTTCAAAGAAAATCGTATACTCCAATTTCACTTTTCCGAAGTTCATTGAGTTTTCGGGTAAGATGTTCCAGCTTATTGTTTCCCCGCCCTTGAACCGCATTTTCTGACAAAGGTGTACCACATATTCATTTATTTTAAAATAAAATCTAAAACTTAAAAAAAAAAATTAACAGCTGTAATATCATCGGATCTAAAGGCATAGCAATCCACATACAAATGCACCCACCATCTTTCCTCAACCCAAACCGTGTTTTCGGAAGGTTGAACACAATTATTTTTTTTATTCTTCTTCTATATTATTATATTAAGGGCCCACGATCAACGTATTGATCATTCTGGCTCCTATGCATATTGATGGGATTCGCGATGTTTCCGTGCCTGGTGTTGAAGAGGGTATTTCACTGGTTGCAAGGGCTACTCAGTGAGGGTATCATGCACTGGGGGGTTGGAAGGCCTGAGGCAATATACGCAAATGAGTCAAGTGTTGTCTCCTCAACTGTTCCTTTTGGAAGCTTGTTCCAGTCCCTGATAGTCTTTGGCAGAACTGAGCAGTTCCTATACTGGCTTCTCGCTGGTATGAGCCGGAACTGCCTGTCATGACCTCGTCGCTGTCTATGGGTGGGGGGGGGGGGGGAAGGGACAGGGACGAGTTTCTGTTTAATGCTGGAGCAGTGGTCCAGCCCATTATTTATCTTGTACATCATGGAGAGTCTGGATAGTTGTGGTCGTTTCTCCAACCGTGACCAGCCCAGTGTTTCCCGCATGCTTCCAACACTTGAGGCGTTTCTGTAGCGGTTCAGGACAAAGCGTGTAATGCATGTCGCTGGACCGCCTCCAACATGTTTATGCTCTTCTGGGTAAATGGGTCCCAGCCTGAAGATGTGTATTCTAAAAGCGGCCGGACAATTTCTCTTGATACCAATTTCTGATGTGTGATATAATTAGGCTTTGCGATATTCCAATATTTACAAAAATCCACCGACCAACACTGTGGTGTATCTTGTGGTGCCTGGAAATCCCAAAATCGCAGCCTCCTCCCTAGCCCACCCCCACACACAAATATTATGTTCAATTTGTAATAAACATTAATAAAAGCATCCCCGGGATGATACCCACCCCCCCCCCTTTTTTTTTTACCCCAGATATGCCATAGAACAATTTATGCTCGCCCATGAACTATATAAACATTCTTATTCGCCATCCCTTTACCACACGACATACAACTTTTTGAATTAAATATATTTCAGTACATATTTATATTTATTATTTAAAGAAAATGGTTATTTACTTTTAAATTGGAGATATTGATATTAATATCAAACCCACCACCCTCCCCTTTCCCCAACTTTTATTGATGCATAGACAGTTATTGGTCGTGCTATGACCGTGTGTTCGCAGAAATGTCCCGATTACGTCATTGGCTCACCAAAACAGCCGCGGAATGCGCAATGTTTATCTTCAGTTCAGAAAGTTCCCTCATTACCGGCTGTTTTCCCCCGGCCAGATAGCGCTTCTGTGGAAACAAACGCCCGGAGCAACACGGCCGCTACAAAACTGTCCCAAAGCGGCAAGGTTTAACTTAATCACGCCCAATAAAATCCCGGTCCGCATGACGTCATATCCTGATGCGCAGAAGATGTGCCCTTGTGTTTTGAGATAAAATATCAGGAAATGGCGGAGACTGGGCCGCACCCATGCTACCGATAACTCCATTGTTTACTATTGTCGTCTAATGGAGTAAAAATCAACTTTGAGAATTTGTTGGGGGGTTGTTTGTTTTTTTGCGCACATTTTACAATCATTGCTTTCCTTAGTATTCGTGTATTCTAATACAGTTCAATTTTATTTAACCAAAAAAAGAACAAAACAAACAAAAAAAAACCGCCTTGCCGTAATGAAGTAAATTAAAAATGTAGGTCAATGAATGGCTTGTATGATAAAAAATACATACAGCCAGTCCAGTTGGTGTTAACTATGTTCACTATGGTAGGATATCCAGGTAGTGACACAATAGGGGTGGGGGTTGGGGGGAGTTTGGAGGGGAGGGTTTGGGGGGGGGGGAGTTTGGAGGGGGGAGTTGGGGGGAGTTCGGGGGGAGTTTGGAGGGGGGAGTTTGGGGGGGGTTTGGGGGGAGTTTGGGGGGGGGAGTTTGGAGGGGGGAGTTTGGGGGGAGTCTGGGGGGGAGTTTGGAGGGGGAGTTTGGGGGGGGGAGTTTTGGGGGGAGTTTGGGGGGGAGTTTGGAGGGGAGAGTTTGGGGGGGGAGTTTGGAGGGGGAGTTGGGGGGAGTTCGGGGGGAGTTTGGAGGGGGGAGTTTGGGGGGGGGGAGTTTGGGGGGGAGTTTGGGGGGGGGAGTTTGGGGGGAGTTTGGGGGGGAGTTTGGAGGGGGAGTTTGGGGGGGGGAGTTTTGGGGGAGTTTGGAGGGGGAGTTTGGGGGGGGGAGTTTTGGGGGAGTTTGGGGGGGAGTTTGGAGGGGAGAGTTTGGGGGGAGTTTGGGGGGGGAGTTTGGAGGGGGGAGTTTGGGGGGGGGAGTTTGGGGGGAGTTTGGGGGGAGTTTGGGGGGGGAGTTTGGAGGGGAGAGTTTGGGGGGAGTTTGGGGGGGGAGTTTGGAGGGGGGAGTTTGGGGGGGGGAGTTTGGGGGGAATTTGGGGGGGAGTTTGGAGGGGGAGTTTGGGTTTGGAGTTTGGGGGGGTGTTGGGGAGGAATGAAGGAGACGTCTTAAGTGTTTTTTTTAATAAATGTCCCACTTTTGTCATAAGTAGTTTTAGAATAAATGATACAAATTTGTGATATAACACTGGCAACTTTATTTCTTCGTATGGGTTATGATTACAGGAGATGAATGGTGCGAGTATGTAGAGGTCTCGGGGAGTTCTTTACTGCCGACAAGTGCCGCGTTCAACTTATGTGATTTGCACTATTTGAGGACCTCTGTTATAGATAAACCGTTATGATTACAGGTTTCAGGTTGTGGTAGTTCTGATGTAGACACGTCTAGGTCATGAGTGGTTACTGCATTGGGAACTCTGATGTTGACATGTCTAGGTCATGAGTGGTTACTGCATTGGGAACTCTGATGTAGACATGTCTAGGGCATGGGTAGCTACTGCGTTGAGATATCTGATGTTGACATGTCTAGGTCATGAGTGGTTACTGCATTGGGAACTCTGATGTAGACATGTCTAGGGCATGGGTAGCTACTGCATTGGGATCTCTGATGTTGACATGTCTAGGTCATGGGTAGCTACTGCATTGGGATCTCTGATGTTGACATGTCTAGGTCATGGGTAGCTACTGCATTGGGATATCTGATGTTGACACTTCTACGTCATGAGTAGTTACTGTATTGGGATCTATGATGTTGAGAGACGAAACTGCTCAAGAGACAGTGTTAGAGGACCACTGAGGGACCAAAGCTTCTAGCAAACATAAATAGGTGTGATTGTATCATGTGATGACTGGATATATAGGTGATTGGAAGGACCATGCATTAAGTAGCTATAAAGATTATTTGGAAATATCGAATATGACGTGATAACCGGATTTAAAGGTGATAGGAAGTACCAAGCATTAAGTAGATATAAAGGTGATTGGAAGTACCAAGCATTAAGTAGATATAAAGGTGATTGGAAGTACCAAGCATTAAGTAGATATAAAGGTGATTGGAAGTACCAAGCATTAAGTAGATATAAAGGTGATTGGAAGTACCAAGCATTAATTAAATATAAAGGTGATTGGAAGTACCAAGCATTAAGTAGATATAAATGTGATTGGAAGTACAATGCATTAATTAGATATAAATGTGATTGGAAGTACAATGCATTAATTAGATATAAATGTGATTGGAAGCACCAAGCATTAATTAGATATAAAGATGATGTTAAGTATCGAGTATTAAGTACAAATAAAGATAAATGGAAGCATCAAGTAATAAGTAGATATGAAGATCCTTGCGATTATAACAGATTGCCAGATCACATCAAGAGTGGATTCGTTCCGTTTCAATGGATTGAAATCCAGGCTTCTTTTCATTTTGTTGACATAGCCATTCGATGACCGTGACCCCTCTGTAAAGTTAGATTTATGTAGAACACGGCCTGTACGTCACGGAGAGCCGGGCGAGAAATCCCTGATGACGAGGACAATGGAATAAATGTTTGAGAATTATTTAATAAGAGATCGTCAACCGATTGTTGCGGCAAAAAAAAAAATAGGAAGGGGGAGGGGGGACTGGGATGTGGGAGATTGTTGATTTCTAAGACAAATAGCGTTTGATGTTGATGTATCTGCTTCCAAGGAGGAAAAGAGGTTCAATGAGGAAACGGAATTAGAAGAAATTGTGGAATCAGTTCCAAGTTGTTTTGGGAATAATTCGTTTGGGGTTGGATTATGTTCGCGGCGTGATGCGATATAAAGGGTTCAAAATAATATTTTTAAATATTTAAATCAACTTTTTTTTCTTTTTACAAACAAACAAACGTTTTGTAAAAATTAAAATCCATTCAGTGTTACGTCGCCATGACCTGAACCACAACAAGTGATGTCCAACTGTTTAGTTTGCCGCTGTCCATCCCGTCTCTCCTTCTGTCTCTCTTTCTGTCTCTCCTTCTGTCTCTCTGTCTGTCTGACTGCCTGTCTATTTGTCTGTCTGTCTGTTTATCGATCTATCTACCTATCTATCTATCATCTACCTATCTACCTATTTACCATCTACATGCCTGCCTGCCTACCTACCTACCTGCCCACCTACCTACCTACCTACCTACCTACCTATCTAACTAACTATCTACCAATCCAGCTACTATCTACAGAACTGTTTACCCTCAAAATCGTACAATTTCATCACAATATCGTTCGATACATTATCTTAATAGTAAAAAAAAACACTCAGTATATATAATGTATACACATCAAAATCGTACATTGTACGCCAAAATCGTAATAGTTAACAGGTCTGTATCTATATACCTATCTATCTATCTATCTATCTATCTATCTATCTATCTATCTATCTATCTATCTATCTATCTACCCATCTATCTATCTATCTACCTATCTCCCTACATACCTACATACATATCTATCTACCTACTTACCTACCTACCAACCTACCTACCTTTCTACCTACCTATCTATCCATCCATCCATTCATCCTCTCACCCACCCACCCTTCCATCCATCTATCCTTTCATCCATCCATCCATCCGTCTAGCTATCTTTTATCTACATCTCTATCTATCTATCATATATCTGTGTATTTGTCTGCCTGTCTGTCTGTCTTTCTATCTCTCTATCTAATAAAATCTCTATTTTTAAAATTAATTTTTCACTTGCGTAAATGATTGGGTTTTGATATCCTTGGGGATAATTATGAAAATATTTTTATGTTTTGTTAAAGTCATTGATTTTTCTTAATTTGTTACATATGTTCATTTGTAAAATGAGAATATAGCTTCTTTTTTTTACAACTGAAATGTCATAGGATTGAAAGATATCGTCATCCAAGTAAAAATGCATAAACTCAATTTCCTACCATCGATATAAATGTATCGAAGAAGGTTAATTATTGATCAAATTTATTCTGAGGCTTATCTTGTGCTGCACTGAGCAAAATGAATTTATGGTGTATAGTGGGCTACACAGAGTTTTAAAAAATTTAATAAATCATCCACTGGATTGTAGCCCCCTTACTTACGCAGAAGATTTTTTTGCATTTAATATGCTTATTTCTTATCTAGATCAGTGATAAGTGCATTAAAAATGCTATTTGGCTATTTAGTTTTGCTACACCAATTTAATTAAAAGGCATATTCTTATTAAAATTATTTTCAAATGTAGAGTTTTTACTACTTTATAAATTTAAAAAAAAATATTTTTGGAATGAATAAAAGTACAAACTTATTAAATGTTAAAAATACAAAGCTAAATTAGTATTTAAGTTTAACAATTTAAAAAGCAAGCAATGCTATTTATTAATTTTACTTATAAGAAGGGGAATGTACATCATCAGTTTTGTCACGCTCTTTTATTTAAATCAGATAACTTTTAGCTTTGGTTAAATAAACAATTCGCACTATGACGTCATTTGCGTGATTATTTAGAACTAATTAATTTTAATTTTATTTCGCCTTATTGACAACGCGCTAAAGACCGCATTAACAACAACTAATCTTTAGGTTTTCCAGATAAATGTGATTACTATGTGTTTCTTTGATTATATTTTTTCTATTTAATTTTTTTTCATAACTTTCAAACGCATATAAAATGCTTAAGATAGTTCCTTAGTTGATTCTTTATATGTATTTGTAATTTATAATAATAATACTTAAACTTTTGCTAAAATAAAAGCGGAAATATAATATTTTTTGCGCATGTAAATTTATTCGAATTCCGTAAAATAATAGAAACTAACTATGTTTGTTTTTAAGAGTCCGAACGTATCAAAATATTTTCGGCTCTTTGGCGTTATGTCCCTATAGCTCATTCTTATATATATTATTTATAGTATACTCTCAATCCCAAATTCGCTGATTTGAAAGGAACTGGAAATGGGAGCAGTAGATTAGGACGCCATCCACGAGTTATACCAGAAGCGTAATAGATATAAGAGATAAGTCATTTTAACACTCTCTAAGATGGAATACTGATGTGACATATCATAGGTTCCGGATTATGAAACTTGGAAGAACAAAAATAGTTACTTGAAACACATTCACGGACTTGAGAATCCCTCTGATAAATTTGAAATTTGAAAAATTAATGTTTGGGAAATTTGAAAATTTGGAAAGTGTTCAAATAAATATATATTTAAAGTATTTCCGACTGGCCGTTTGGATAATGTGACATGGTAATAGTTTCAGCAAAGTTTTGCTCTAGTTCAGATTTTTTTTTAAATTATTTTTTCTTGCACATTTCGCCCGGGGGGGGGGGGCACTTGACTTTCTCCGGGGGGCAGTGCCCCCCCCCCCCCCCGAGGTATGCCTGAAAGAAACCTTCATGGAAATAGTTTCAGCAAAGTATTGCTCATGTTCAGATTTTTTTTAAAATAATGAAAATCTGGTAAGTGTCGAAAGAGTATAACACAGTGTCGGGTACTTATTTGATGGGTTTCATAATGAACACGGCAGAGCCGCTCTTAGGCGTAGGCCAGCTAGGCGCCCGACTAGGGCCCCACTGCCAAGGGGACCCCGTCAGCCGTTTCTTTTTTTTTTAGACTACAACTTGCAAGTCCATAGATTCAGAACTACAAATTTTCTCTAGTGGCGAGCAAAGAGGAAACAGCGACGTAGGTGGTATGTACATGCGGCGCTGGTGGGTGGTGTCTTCTACTACCTTTCCGGGGCCACCTACCTACGCTTCATGCCTAGGGCACACAAAATCCTAAGACCCGCTCTGACCGCGGGGACAACACATGACAGCGTTGATCTCAGATCTCAGTCTTTCTCTGTTCTGAATTTTCTTCACAAAGTTCAAAACTCATGTCCATGGCGTCGTAGAGCAACAACAGCCGACTAGTAGAACAACGACATTCATCAAGTAGAACAACAACATTCATCAAGTAGAACAACAACGTTCATCAAGTAGAACAACAACGTTCATCAAGTAGAACAACAACGTTCATCAAGTAGAACAACAACGTTCATCAAGTAGAACAACAACGTTCATCAAGTAGAACAACGACATTCATCAAGTAGAACAACAACGTTCATCAAGTAGAACAACAACGTTCATCAAGTAGAACAACAACGTTCATCAAGTAGAACAACAACATTCATCAAGTAGAACAACAACGTTCATCAAGTAGAACAACAACGTTCATCAAGTAGAACAACAACGTTCATCAAGTAGAACAACAACGTTCATCAAGTAGAACAACAACGTTCATGAAGTAGAACAACAACATTCATCAAGTAGAACAACAACATTCATCAAGTAGAACAACAACGATCACAACGTAGAACAACCACATTAACCACGTAGAGCAACAACATTCTCACGCAGAACAGCATCAGTGATTACGTTGAAGAACGACAACACTCATCAAGTAGAACGACAACACTCATCAAGTAGAACAACAACACTCATCAAGTACAAAAACATTGTTTCAACAAATTTCTCATTAGCATTAATTTGCTGAAACGCCGGAGCAATTAATTTCATTCACATCAAAACTTTCATTCCATAATTTTTTTTTGTTATAATGTGTTCTTCTGTTATTTATGTCCAATAATTGCAATAGAGGCTAAGACATTTCATCAATACATGTCCGATGAATACATAATTAAAGCTTAATTTAAAGGTTTTAAAAAAAAATATCCCTAATAAATTGTTTTTTTTTGGGGTGGACACCATAAAATTTGATAAGATTATAATTATGCAATTCGTATTGAACAACGCGACATCGAAAGTTCCAGAATGTATTTGAAGACGCGACGTTATGGCTGAAAGTTATTGAATTTAATTAACGGAAGGTTATTTTTTGTTTTTTGTTTGTTTTTTTGTGTTTTTTTCATGGTTTCCGGGTCACGTTTCTCATTTATAATGAAAAACATAAACTAATGTAACATTAATATATCAAGGGATAGCTCAACAATAACATTGCATTGCACAGTTATCTCATAAACTATAACTCTATCTTTCGGTTCTGTAAATTACGTTGAACTGTGGGGGGGGGGGGGGTGCCAACTCAAGATGATATTTTAAAAACACTTATTTCGTAACTGCATCCTCTGATTTGTGGGGCTCTAAACCAGTGGTGCTCAAACTTTTCATGCAGCGATCAAAGGGAGGAATTATCACTTTGCAAGTGCTGTAACCATCATAAATGAAATATTTTCAGTTAATGCAAAATTCTCTACCAGCTAAGAGACTTTTTGTGTGTAAGGAAAACTATTAAAAAATGTCGTTCCAAATATGTTAACATTGAAACAAGAAACTGGTACAAATATTTCGGACTTATGCCCACAGCTCTCTGACCTGTGATCAAAAAGAAATATTCTTTATAAATGTAGCACATTTTTTTAAAGTAGTATCTAACAAATACATGCGTGAAGATTTCAAACTAAAAAAATTGTCACCAATTAAACATTACCAGCTAATGATTACAAGAATACCAGACTGGCCGCTGTTGTACCGGAGTCCCTTATTTGCAGCGTTCCATTTTTTATGTGTTGCGAATATGGATCTCTAGATCTCGTAACAATTAAAACCAACAATTATTTCACGACCGGGCCATGCAGGTGAACTCAGAATGTATCAGTGGGGCATTGCAAATTTCGGTGGGATCAATTTAGGACACGGTTTCAAAGCGGAGATGTCACATTGATTTGGATGGCATGATCAAATTTAACTGTTTCGTAACTCCCTTCTTCGTTCTTGGTTTTTCTTTTTTTTTTTTTTTTTTTAAATATTTAATTATGAATGTGATAACAATCAGGCGCTAGGGAAGTTATCAATAAGGCATCCATCACTTTTAACAAAAATAAAAAATACAGATGACAAGTTTAATTAATATCATGTTCTTCACATTACAAATTAAAGTTGTTCATTAAAAGTATACATTTAAATATGTACACATTGTGAAATGTATCAAAATTATCTTTTTATTAGCTAACGCTATATATATATGTATGTGTGTGTAACATTATATTATATATGCTTCAGATGAAGCATTTTTAGCCTCTAGCTATTCATCTCTTTTGCGTGTGGTGTGAACTGTTTCCTCTTCACAGCCGGGTCTCCCCAAACTCCACAATTTTATATTAATAGTACTGTGTGGAGAAAAAAAAAAACTTTCACGCAGCGAGCTTTCATGCTTGACGTCTGTACTCCGTTCAAATTGAGTTTTTCTTTAGGGTGAGGCGATTTTTTTTTATGAATCAATAGGTGTGGTGTGAGCCAGTCTGTAGGACTGTCTGTAGGACTATTGTTTGAAAGCCGGCAAGTAGTATGTAGGACTGTCTGTAGGACAATTGTTTAAAGGCCGGCAAGTAGTGTAGGACAGTCTGTAGGATTATTGTTTGAAGGCCGGAAGGTAGTATGTAGGACTGTCTGTTGGACTATTGTTTAAAGGCCGGCATGTAGTATGTAGGACTGTCTGTTGGCCGGCACATGTTGTATATAATGAGAAGTTAACCGGACCCGGTGTAAAAAAAAATTTTTTCCCTGGTTTTTAAATCTTGAAGCAGCGAGCTTATTGACACTAGTTTGTAGCACATAGTAACATTCACATTCATGACAACCGTCGAATGGACTTCCTTAGTGAACATTGATTTCTGCTCAATTATCCGGTCGATTATCCGGTCGATTATCCGGACTTCGCGTCCCTGCGGAATGTTATTTTGTATTTATTTGTTAAACTTTTTTTTTTAGAAATAATGATCAACCTCATCGTGTCAACGATGACCCACCTGATCATGTCAACGATGACCCACCTGATCCTGTCACCGATGACCCACCAGATCATGTCAGCGATGACCCACCTGATCATGTCAACGATGACTCACCTGATCATGTCAATGAAATGTTCACACCTGATTGTCCTGTCTTTTGATTCACACTTCCACGTACCGAGTTCCGTTATTTCAACTACCAGTTACCTCGACGCGAGGACGAAAACAATGTCGTGTTAAACATTTATTGATGATCACTCGAATATCAATGTGTACCTAACATTTTATTGTATGCACAGACGGCTATTTCAGGATGTTCAGTTATTTACGTACACGTCTGTGAAAATATCAGGTCTAAAACAATAGAGGATCACCCCAATTCAAACCCATCTCCCATGTTCAGTGCAGATTGGTGACCCTCTGTGTCACGATGGCTAGTCTGCGTGGCAATACTGATGACCATAATTAGATACCTTGAGATCGGATAATGACCTACCGTGGTGCTTCTGCATGCCGCCATTTTGAAGGGAATGACGTAGGAGCGTAGGAGTAAAGCGTTAGTAAGCGGACTACGTCATTAAACACAGGCGTGGAGCTGCCGTCGGCGTTCTCCCATCAACAAGGGGCCGTCAGGAGTACCGTCTGGTTCACCATCAACGGGGTGCCGTCGGGGGTGGTGGGGGCGTCATGGTGCACCATCAGGGGGTGTCATCAGGGGATGCCGTCAGGGTGTTCCATCAGGGTGCACCACCTGTTGAGTGCTATCAGGAGGGGCAATCAAGGAGTGGCGCCAGGGGTGTCACAAGGCGGTGCCGTCATGGGCAGAGTAGAACTAAATTGTTAGTCGTTGGACTGTACCATCGAGCCAAGTCCAGAGGATGCCATCAGGAGTTATCATAAAGGAGTGTTTTTTCAAGGAGTGCCGTCGGTGGTTGCCGTCGGAGGTTGCTGTCACGGTTTGCCGCCAGAGTTTTCCATCAAGGCTGTCAACAGGCTGTGCAACTATTGTGTAACGTCGTGGCGTGTAATAAGGTAGAGAAAGGGAGTAAAATATTAATAGTTGGAATGCATAATTGATCCAACGCACGGAGGTTCCGTCAAGGGATTGGGGTAGCTATTTGGGACGGGGGAGGGGGGGAATAAGGAAACAGTTGTTTTCAAATGTTAATGAGAGTTAGACTTGGTGCAAAGATATCTTCAGCAGTGACGGACTAGTTTTAAACCACTTTATAGAGGAAAAGAAGTTATTTATTTTTCTGATTGAAACTGCAAAGTGCGAATTTCTTAGCGTGATGTCAGCATTGCTCATTAGCCACACAAACGGTTATTGTGCGCCTGTTACATTCGTGCCAGGGGCTCCTGCCAGCGGTGTAGCGAGGGGGGGGGCAAGGGGGGGGCATCATGCCCTGGGCGCTGCTCATAAAGGGGCGCCAAATGGTATATTTTACATATTGTATTGTATGGTTTCGAATAGGGGGGGGGGCTAAAAAGGTATTGTGCCCCGGGCGCGAGTTAAGCTCGCTACTCCACTGGCTCCTGCTTGGGGGGATGCCAGGGTGACGCATACGGGCCCTAAGTTATTTAAATGTTGTATGTCACGGCCAGGCAGTTGGAGCAGGTCCGCCCGCCCCCCCCCCCCAAAAAAAAAAAAAACACCAGAATTGAAACCAGTGTAAAGTCGAGTAAGTTAAATACTTGTTTTTAGCGTTGGTTTCTCAAATGTATATGCTAAACACCCGACTAGCGCTCGTATCTTGCTATCATAATAATTGCTAAAAACATCAGCATCTTCATATTTAAAGATATATTAGAAATTTTTTGTTTACATAACTTCATTCTCTGCACGCAAATCAATCGATGATAATTTCAAACAATTATTTTTATATAAGAGCTTAACCCGGGGGTGGGGGGGGGGGGGGGGGGTTTTACACCGTGTTCGGGTATTTTAAGAAAATGCTCGGTGGGTCTAAATGTCACACAGTCAGGTCATTTCTCATTTGCTATACTATAATCCGGCCTTTAAACGATAGTCATACATACAGGCCTACACCCTACCTGTTGGCCTTTAAACATTTGGCATACAGACAGTACTACAGACCGTCCGAAAGACAGTCTTACACTATACCCGGGCCAAGGTCTGTGTGCTGTTGGCAGTATGACTTTGGTGTCACCATTTTTAAAAAAAAAAATGTTGTGTTTAATGAAGACGAAAAGGCGACAATGAAATAGTTTAACATGCTGCCCGCAAAGGAAAGATTGACACACCACCTTTCAACCAGCAAGTGAATATCACGAGACCACGGAGGCGGAGTTTTTTTTTTTTGTTGTTGTTGTTGTTGTTTTTTTTTGGGGGGATCCTAAATATAATCTATAATCACTCAAAGAAATAAGGAGATGGGAACGACGGTGAGGTCATGTACTGATGAAAGAATTGTCTTGTTAGCAGTGTCGTAGACAAGAGGGTGAGGCGGGGAGGGGAGGGGCGTCACTTTTTTCCTTGAAGAAAAGGGACGGCTTTTTCGGACAACTGCAGATATTTTTTTGCGTGGAAGATGGCGGGAAAAGTCTCTTAATCCCTCGCTTTCCCACTGCTCCCGTCACAATGTGACGATGGTGTTGACGAATTCCACAAGGCCTGGGGCTGTTCTTCTAGGATTATAAGCTGGTTCCCAACAGCAAATCGCCTCTCTTTACGCCGCTGGGAACATCATGTGGCGTCGCAGGATTGTTTCATTGGAGCCAATGTTATCCGCCTACGGAGCTCCATCTCCGGAGTTTGATTTCGGAGTTTCCTTCTCTTATATGAGTTGCCATCCAAGGTTAATGGGTCCCATTCACCCGTGGTGCTGGTGGGGATTGAGCTCCAGACCACCAACTTGAGATGTGCACAGTTTAGACCGCCGGCCGAGTGCAACGTTGCTATTAAATCAATTTTACAATCAACTTCATTGATTACTGGGTGGGAAGAGTCTTAACATCCTGGATACAAATAGTTTTGTGATTTTGTTTTGAAACATTATAACATTATTTTGTTTATGGCATTCCATAGATGATTGTAGAGCTTAGAAAACACAGTTACGTTTTTATGGCGTGAAGTAGAATGTGAATGAATGAATTAAACAAACATCATCATATCATCATCATCATCATCATAATGTACCTTAGTCCTTGGTCCGTTGGGAAGCCACAGATGACATGGAAACTATCCTTCTCCATTCCCATCTTTTTCTCTGTGTCTTCCTCCTCTTCTCCCTCCTCTAGTTGTGCCCTGCATGATTTCTTTGGCGAGCCCATGTTTTCTGGTAACGGGGCCATACAACTCAAGTTTGCGCTTTTTTACAGACACCAGGAGGTCGTACGAACATACAAACATTTTCTGTCATACGTTTAAAGTCAATGTCTCCTCTGCTCTTATAATCTCACAGAATAGAACCCTAACGACTGAACATAGAAAAAAAAAATTGAGTGGACCTGCAAGACATTTGCGAGTCTTTCTGGACACCGGTTGGTAGAAGTTTTTCAATTGCTAATATATTAATGCAGTGCTGTAGCTAATAGGGCTAGCGGCATGAATCCGGAAATTTGATCGAAAGAAATTTCGTCGACGGAAAATTGATCAACGGAAAATTGATCGAACGGAAATTTGGTCGATCTTTTTTTTTAGTTTACACGTTAAAATTTTGCGTCGAATTTCTTTTTCAACGCATTATTTTGTTTTACTATATAGTATAGTGCGTTCAAAAAGAAAGTTAACGAAAATGTTAACGCGTGTACTGAAAAAAAGATTCGACCAAATTCCCGTTCGATCAAATTTCCGTCGATCAATTTTCTGTCGACGAAATTTCTTTCGATCAAATTTCCGGTAACACTAGCGGCGCTAAGGGTTGCGCCAATATTTGAACCGCCCCCTTCCACGGGGGGGGGGGGGGGGGGGAACTACGAAGTTGGCCGAAAATGCCGCCCTTCCATAAAAAAGGTGGAGGGGGGAAGTTTCACTTGGGGTGGACCTCCCCCCGTCCGCCCCCTCTCCATACGCCACTGTATCAATGCACAAAGCATGATGTTTTAAAATGTGCATTTAATTTTGTTGTAACAACCATAGCTAATGGTTCCGTTGTATTAATTAACAATGGTTGTCTTCTATTTGCCTTTAATAGATTCCAAAAGTTTTTAAAAAATGAACTGACCGATTAATTCCACAAGACAAAAGGAAATATCCATTAATCCGACTAGACAAAAGGAAATATCCATTAAACCGATAAGACAAAAGGAAGTATCCATTAATCCGACAAGATAAAGGGAAGTATCCATTAATCCGACAAGATAAAGGGAAGTATCCGTTAATCCGGCAAGACAAAAGGATGTATCCATTATACCGATAAGACTCAAAGGAAGTATCCATTAATCCGACAAGACAAAAGGAAGTATCCATCAAACCGACAAGACAAAGGAAATATCCATCAATCCGACAAGACAAAGGAAATATCCATCAATCCGACAAGACAAAGGAAATATCCATCAATCCGACAAGACAAAGGAAATATCCATCAATCCGACAAGACAAAGGAAATATCCATCAATCCGACAAGACAAAGGAAATATCCATCAATCCGACAAGACAAAAGGAAATATCCATCAATCCGACAAGACAAAGGAAATATCCATCAATCCGACAAGACAAAGGAAATATCCATCAATCCGACAAGACAAAGGAAATATCCATCAATCCGACAAGACAAAGGGAAATATCCATCAATCCGACAAGACAAAGGAAATATCCATCAATCCGACAAGACAAAGGGAAATATCCATCACTCCGACAAAAGAAAAGAAAAATGCATTAATCCGAGAAGACAAAGGAAATATCCATTTAACTGTAATAAATATATGACACGCTATAACAAGCAAAAGGCTAAAAAAACGTCAACTCAGCATCACCGGCCCGTAATGACGTAGTGTGTACACAGTACCAGACCAGAAAGAGTCCCTAATTCACTTCCTGGAGCGGCCCCCGTGAAGCCGAACTTTAAGTTTAATCAAGAGAAGTAGCCGTCATTTCGGCTGTTTGGTTTTGACCAATTAATCACAGCTCCGCTAGGACCACGGGTCGCAAATCAACAGACGTCTTAGATTCCACTCCCCCTTCCCCCCCCCCGGGCCCACACCATCCCACCGACCCACAAGCCAGGCACTAATCCTAGGGATATTTTTGGGGCTGAACTTTAATGTCTGCATTTTGACAGCGGTTCAGATATGACTAAATCATCAAGGTGGAGCAAATATACCGAATGAAACCACCGTGGCTTTGTGATGAATGGAATTCAATGATATGGAAGCCATGTTATATGTTGTCTCAGTGGCGTAGTGAGGGGGGGGGGCAAGGGGGGCATCATGCCCCGGGCGCTACTCACAAAGGGGCGCCAAATGGTATATTTTACTATAATATTGTATGGTTTTCGAATAGGGGGGGCGCTAAAAAGGTATTGTGCCCCGGGCGCGAGTTAAGCTCGCTACGCCACTGTGTTGTCTTTAACTTATTTTGACAGAATGGTGGCGAGTTCACTGGCATGTTGTTGTTGTTGTTGCATTTTTTTTTCTTCTTTTTTTTTGTGATAAGAGAAAATGTTTTATAATTTTTATACCATCGAAAAAAATTGTACATATATTTTATACAGCGTTGGTATGGATGTAACGAGACACACCGTTTCACAATCTGGCACAGTGGTCTCGACTCCAATCAATCAAACTATTCTTTCATTCCCTGCTCCCCTCCCTCTTGTCTGTTATTACCCCCACCCCCGTCTTACCTGTTCTTTCATTCCGGGGCCTCTCTGTCTTGTGTTTTCTTTCATTCCCCCCCCCCCGGTCTTGTTTCTTCTTTCATTCCCTGGTCCCCTCCCTCCTGTCTGTTCTTCCCCCCGCCCCACACACCCGTCTTACCTGTTCTTTCATTCCAGGGCCTCTCTGTCTTGTGTGTTCTTTCATCCCCCCCCCCGGTCTTGTCTCTTCTTTCATTCCCTGGCCCCCTCTGTCTTGTCTGGGTTTTTTGTTTCATTCCATGGTCCCCTCCGTCTTGTCTGGGTTTTTTTTTTCATTCCATGGTCCCCTCTGTCTTGTCTGGGTTTTTTTTCATTCCATGGTCCCCTCTGTCTTGTCTGGGTTTTTTTTTCATTCCATGGTCCCCTCTGTCTTGTCTGGGTTTTTTTTTCATTCCATGGTCCCCTCTGTCTAGACTATTCTTTCATTCCATGGTCCCCTCTGTCTATAATATTCTTTCATTCCATGGTCCCCTCTGTCTATAATATTCTTTCATTCCATAGTCCCCTCTGTCTATAATATTCTTTCATTCCCTGGTCCCCTCTGTCTATAATATTCTTTCATTCCATAGTCCCCTCTGTCTATAATATTCTTTCATTCCATAGTCCCCTCTGTCTATAATATTCTTTCATTCCATAGTCCCCTCTGTCTATAATATTCTTTCATTCCATAGTCCCCTCTGTCTATAATATTCTTTCATTCCATAGTCCCCTCTGTCTATAATATTCTTTCATTCCATAGTCCCCTCTGTCTATAATATTCTTTCATTCCATAGTCCCCTCTGTCTATAATATTCTTTCATTCCATAGTCCCCTCTGTCTATAATATTCTTTCATTCCATAGTCCCCTCTGTCTATAATATTCTTTCATTCCATAGTCCCCTCTGTCTATAATATTCTTTCATTCCATAGTCCCCTCTGTCTATAATATTCTTTCATTCCCTGGTCCCCTCTGTCTATAATATTCTTTCATTCCCTGGTCCCCTCTGTCTATAATATTCTTTCATTCCCTGGTCCCCTCTGTCTATAATATTCTTTCATTCCCTGGTCCCCTCTGTCTATAATATTCTTTCATTCCCTGGTCCCCTCTGTCTATAATATTCTTTCATTCCATAGTCCCCTCTGTCTATAATATTCTTTCATTCCCTGGTCCCCTCTGTCTATAATATTCTTTCATTCCCTGGTCCCCTCTGTCTATAATATTCTTTCATTCCATAGTCCCCTCTGTCTATAATATTCTTTCATTCCCTGGTCCCCTCTGTCTAGACTATTCTTTCATTCCATCCACCAGTCTTGTTCTTTCCTTCTTCCCGGGGGGCCCCCTCTGTCTTGTCTGCTCGTATATTCTGGGGCCCCCTATCTCTTGTTTTTTTTTTCATTCCGGGCCCCCCTCTTTCTTTTCCAGTCATACATTCCGGGGATATTCTGAACCTCAGTATTTGTTTGCAGCTCCTTCCGTCTGGGAAATCCAAGCGCTTGTTACTGTGGGATATACCATGGGCCTGATTTGAAAGCCAAGAGCCTCTTCACCGTGCGTGTTAAAGAGAAATTTGTTTGACACAATTACAAAAACATGTTACATACACTTTGCATGGACAACTAGCTGCTTTAAAAGTAAGATTATTTTAATATACCTGTGAGAAAACTATCTTTCCACCGGCTTGGTATCCTTGCACTACAACTGCACTAGCACCCCCCCCCTTTTCCCACACACACACACGTTTTTTTCTCTCCAAAATCCCCTCCGCTTCTGAAATTGATTACATGAGCTCTGCCCGCCTTTTGTGTGTGTGTGGGGGGGGGGGGGTTGCTTTTCTCATTACTGTCTAAGCTCGTGTCACGTCACACGTCATGTCCGAAATGGTCATAAAAAAGGGCAGCATTGTTTTATCCCCCACCTGTCATTTGGTGACGTCAAATGAGAACTCCAATGACAGGTATAAATCATCATCACTAGCACGTATTGCTAAAAATAAAAACATCGATCATGAATGTATTGTTGGTGGGGGGGGGGGAAGCGTCCTGGGTGGGTTGGGGGTGATGGGTGGGGTTAGCGGAGAAAAAAAAAGGGGGGGGTAGGAGTAGGTTTATACTTGTGCTAAGACTATCAAAACAGATTGGCATTTACAATTCTACTTTTTCTCTTCATGTCTTCCAATGGGCAGATATTTAGTGCAACCAAAAAAAATAAATAATGTTCCAAATTAATCAGGAAAATCATATTGATGACGTAATGATAGTTGATCAATAAAAAGGGGAGTTATCTTATTGGTCAGTAATTGACCTGACCCATTTTATATTCCCCACCCCTCAGTGAATACTTGTCTGACAAGAATTTCCGCCCTTGGCTGTCTCTTGGACAACGGTCACCTGAGACGCGGTTGCGAAGCTAGGGTTAGCGGCGCCCCGGTGCTGGTCATATCAATTTGCCATCTCTATGACAGGAGCAAAACTCTGCAGTTAACTGAAAAGCCGCCCCACAATATGAAGAAAAGAAGTACCGCACAGTGTAGGTCCACCCCTCAGCCCCCCCCCACTCCCCCACTCCCCAATCCTTTCTCATGCCACTCATTGCAACTACTTCAGCTAACATACACAAGATGTTTCCTTTGTATTTCCTAATGTTCTTTTTTTAACATTTAATAAAAAAAAAGGTTAAGCAATTGAAAGCAAACCGGTTAAGTCTGCACATTTCAACCCATCGGTAGATTACATGGGATCTTAATCTGCTGTTCGGCGTAAAGCTAACACACAGACCTCGGGGACATAGAAATAAACACAAGTCTATAAACATGTCAAACAATACAAAACTAGAAACGTAGAAGGAATGAAACATTTAAAACGTAGAAAGACACGGAAGCTAGAAACGTCGTGAAATGCAAAGACAAAAGACACGCAATAAAAAAACAAATTTTTTTTAAAAAAAAATCGAAACTATTCCCTTTAGAAAAATACAGACCATTAAACACAAGGACTTAAACTTAAAGATCGGCGAAAGATTTAAACAAGAAACTCACAAATCTGGCGTGTACCCATCTGAAATAAAACCAAAATAACTTAGGAAATATGGCACGCCAAAAAAAATTGACCAAACGCGTTCCCCACGACGTGGTGAAGAAATTGTCTGTGAAGTCATCGTTCTATTTTACCGTAGTTCTTGAGTTCTTCTATGGAAGCGTTGGACGCGTGCAGACGGCCTTGTGGCTCGTACCTTCGGCAACTCTGGTCAAAAAAACACGTCTGAACGTTGTGTAGCGAAAGAAAAGGGGTAGTTTTCCGTACTTTATAGATCGTGGTGCTTAGTTCATGCAGGAAAATTTAATGAGCGCGTCAGAAACAGCTTGAAAATATTCTTAAAAATTATTAAAAAAATAATTTCACTTATCTTAAATATAAATTCTGAACTCACTCAAATCTTCAAGGCATGGCCAGTGCGAGATAAATCTCTCGAAGTAACGTTTTAAGTTCATGATGCCAAAAAGTGTGCCAATTTTTGTACCAAGATTTGTAACCAATAATGTTGCTTCTAAACAATAGCAAACAGCTGGTGTGTGTGTGGGGCACAAGATAAACACTAGCGTCTCACAGAACAACTGAGTTTTCGTTAAATGGCCACTTACTTGTAACATATGTGGAGAATTTGCTTTATAATAAAAATAACCCTTAAAAAAACAAAGGTTTTCGTATTAATCCTTTATGTGCGTTTTTCCTTGCATTTATATCATTGTAGGAGATGTACCAATAATTAAGAAGCGTTTATATAAATGGGTAAACTTCTGTCGAAAACACGTTTCATATTTCCTCCATCTTCCAATTCAATTTTTTTTTTTAAATTGTTTTTACTGCATACCAAAATACGCCACTAATAAAAAGCACAAACCAACAGTTGCACAGTTAATCTCCATACCAAAATACGCCACTAATACAAAGCACAAACCAACAGTTGCAAAGTTAATCTCCACACCAAAGTACGTCACAAAAACAAAGCACAAACCAACAGTTACACAGTTAATCTCCACACCAAAATACGTCACAAATACAAAGCACCAACCAACAGTTACACAGTTAATCTCCATACCAAAAAACGAACCCATTTACAAAATCGTTAACACTCCCCCCCTTTCTCTTGCAAAACAGGAAAAACCCGATTTTGGTGTGTTGGGGTGGGTGGTGGGGATGCAAATTTGAAAGAATATGTTGTCATCGGCATCGAGTCTACATGCCAAGCTTCAGCGCAATAGGATGCCGGGAAATGGGTCATTTAGCTGTCCGAAGATTGTACCACGAATACACGAACAACGAAGCAAGGCGAAGTTAATATAAAGGATTTTAACAAAATAGAAGCTGTAGCCGGGTGAACGGGAAAAGTGGCCCATCTATCTATGGTAATTAGCGCCAATTTGTAATAACAAGATTCTGGCGCCTCTCCTCCCTTTAGCCCCAGTGTAGCCCACAGGAAATCAACTTTTGTGAACGTTTGTGACACAGAAAATTTGAACCATCGATCGTCGCCCCGAGGGGGAGTGCTTCTCCTTCCTCCTCCACCCCCCCCCTTCCTATCCCGGGGCCATCCGTCCTACTCTTCGTTATAGTATGGGCATTTTACATGTTTAAACAGGGCAACAGGACATGTCGTGTAGTTATCACAGCGACACAGACTGCAATGTCAACATACTTATAAAGAAAAGTGTAGGATTTAACCCAAAAGTACCATCTTAATGCAGTTGGATGTGCCAGATTTTTCTCAAAGGACCCCCCCCCCCCGCGTGCTGTTTAACTACTTAAAAGTCTGGCCTCGCCCCCCCCCCCCCCTTATTCAAATCGCCAAACTGTGAAAGGACACACACACTTCTCTCCTCAGGGAGGATCAATAACGTAAGATTTGCTCTAATCACTTCCGCTCGAATAGTCTCCCCCCTGAGGAGGCTCCTAACTAAATAGTCTGTGATTCGCAGGTCTGTGCAATGTTCTTGCTGGGGTCAGGAGAGGTTGAATCAAGAACACAGTCTTGTGCTATAATGCAGGACTGTTTAATGTTCTTGTTTAGCTTAGAGGCTAGATCTCGTACAGTTCTTGTGATAATGCAGATATGTACAATGTTCTTGTTTTGCTTAGAGGCTAGATCTCGTACAGTTCTTGTCATAATGCAGATACGTGCAATGTTCTTGTTTAGCTTAGAGGCTAAATCTCGTACAGATCCAGTTAGAGGCCAGATCTCGTCAAGTTCTGGTTATAACGCAGACATGTGCAATGTTCTTATTTTGCTTAGAGGCTAGGTCTCGTACAGTATTTTAAAATAACGCTGGTCTGTGCAATGTTCTTGTCTTGCTTAGAGGCCAGATCTCGTACACATCTTGTCGCAATGCAGCCTTGTGCAATGTTCTTGTTTTGCTTAGAGCCTAGCTCTCGTGCAGTTCTTTCCAATGTTCTTGCTTCTATTTCAGAGCAAAACCATGTCTTCAAATCAGTGAGAAACTTAATTGGATTATTACACGTTTTCATTGTCTTCAGAGTCCATTCATTCTGGCGACATGAAGCGTTCGAAGAATCTTAATCATATTCATAAAAGAGAGGTAATACGATACAGCCCGAAAAGTACATTCATAAAAAATAAAATCACAAACACACTAGCGTGAAAGGGAACAATTAAAATACAACCAATAAAATGCGACATTGAGAATGTATGATTTTTTTTTCTCACTCTTTCACACCTTCCTTTTCTTTAATCGGGGGTCGTAAACTCTTGGCAAGTGCAAATGAAGATCGGGGGGCATGTTCTCAAATGACGTTAAGCACAACAAGACCATCCGGTTTTACAGCACGTGAGAGGCGGGTAGCGAGAATATGTTTTGAGAATCCTTCAAGCCCCCCCCCCCCCCCCATGTCAAGACAACTCGCCATCTGCCAGAGTGCCACTGATAGGGCAGACTTGTTGGGTTCTCGAAACCTTTTTTTTTCCCCGAGGCACCATCTGGCATATGGCCGTGTGAAGTACGCGACGGTTCTCAAATAAATACACCATGCAGTTTTATTTGGTTTTTAAGTGAATACGCAGCAAACAATACAGCCACGATGGACCATTTTTAATCATAAAAATTCGAGAAACGTTTGGGGGTCGACACAGTAAAACCGAACTATAAAGTCGATGGGATCTCTTGACTCGGTGTCACCCTGACCCATCGTAACGGTCAACAGGTCAGTGCAGTACTCCTGATTACAAATACACGTGGCCATTGAGTGACCGGAAAGGGAAACGGTTCATACTTAGTATTCTTGTTGAGAAAGGAACGTAAGACAGGTTAATAAGTCAGAATCGATCTGTGATAAAAGGCAACTGGTCTATTTAATGATCGAGCACTTTCTCTTGGCTTCTCCGCAGTGGTCAACTCTTGATTCTTAAATTCCTGACTGGATGCGACACCGACTTGATCGGCAGCCCAGTCAAGAGGAGGAAAGCTCTACAATTCAAAACCAGACGAGTATCTTACGTCTTATGGCATCGACTAAAGTTCGGAAAATCCAACGACGCCGATCGCGTAAAGAGCATAGTAGGACACAAGAATAACAACTGGTCATCCACTACATCCTAACCCACCTTCCAGTCGTCTTGCCAGTGGACCAACATAGGAGAGACATGATAGTTAGGCTGACGAATTGTGCAACTCTCTCTCTCTTTCTCTCGCTCGCTCCCTCTATATCTCGCTCTCTCGTTTTAAACAAAATACATCGCAAGTCAAGTTATAAATTGCCTTGGTCATCTTCGAATGCGCAGGACGAACAATAATAATAACAATTAAATGAATCATGTCATATTTAGCTACGTTAATTAATGTAATTCAATGTTCCCTTTAGAATCTTACCCACTCTTATGCCCCCCCCCCCAACCCCCGGGAGTACGTAAACGTGTTTACGATACAGCTCCTAAACATTGGGTATGTTTACAGCAGCGGTTCTCAGCCCGTACGTCACGACCCCCCCCCTTTTGGAAACTGTAATAAAGGGTCGCGCCATTGAGAAGGTTGAGAACCACTGGTATAGAGGGACATGTTACTTTGTCTTTGCGCGCTTCCATTTCAAAATGTGTTTCTCGATTTTTAATAATCATTAGAGCTGAAAGAATATGCCTGAGTATTCCAGCAACAAGTAAATGCTATGTTCTTTGGCACATTTCGGCTTGGCTATGAAAACCACATTGGGTTACCGGGAGGAGGGGGAGGGAGGGGAGGTAGGCGGCGGTTAGCCACAGTCGTTAGAGGCATACAGTGATCAGAGAAGAACAGCGATAATAGGGCCCACAGGGGTCAACAGCTGCCAGAAGGGTCATGTCAGTGAGAGGGGTCACATCGATAAGAGAGGTCAAATCAGTCAGGAGAGTCATAGCAGTCAGAAGGGTCATAGCTACCAGAATGGTCACAGCAAAGAGAAGTGTGACGGGGGTGAGAGGGTTGCAGAGTTGAGAGGGTGACAGAGATCAGAGGGCCACAGAGCTGAGAGGTTCACAGAGGTGAGAGGGCACAGAGGTGAGAGGGTCACAGAGGTGAGAGGGCACAGAGGTGAGAGGGTCACAGAGGTGAGGGGGCCACAGGGGTGAAAGGTAACAGGGGTGAAAGGCCACAGGGGTGAAAGGTCACAGGGGTGACAGGGTTACACAGGCGAGAGGGCCACAGGGGTGAGAGGGCCACAGAGGTTAGAGGACCACAGGGGTGAAAGGTCACAGAGGTGACAGGGTTACACAGGCGAGAGGGCCACAGATGTGAGAGGGTTACAGAGGTCAGAGGGCCACAGAGGTGAGAGGGTCACAGAGGTGAGAGGGCCACAGGGGTGAGAGGGCCACAGAGGTGAGAGGGCCACATATGTGAGAGGGCCACAGGGGTGAGAGGGCCACAGAGGTGAGAGGACCACAGGGGTGAAATGTCACAGAGGTGACAGGGTTGCACAGGCGAGAGGGCCACATATGTGAGAGGATTACAGAGGTGAGAGGGCCACAGAGGTGAGAGGGTCACAGAGGTGAGATGGCCACAGGGGTGAGAGGGCCACAGAGGTGAGAGGGCCACAGATGTGAGAGGGCCACGGATGTGAGAGGTCACCACAGAGGTTAGAGAACATAAAAGGCCTGAAAGTTTTAACTCAAGACCAAGTTATTATTTATGTCTCAAAAAAAATATTTTTTATCTTAAATACAGATTCAACAAAAATCTAATCCCGATATTTTGAATGAAAAATGGCTTAGGAAAACTGATCACGTCTGTTCTTAGAAACACTGATCACGTCTGTTTTTAGGAACACTGATCACGTCTGTTTTAGGAACACTGATCACGTCTGTTTTAGGAGCACTGATCACGTCTGTTTTTAGGAACACTGATCACGTCTGTTTTTAGGAACACTGATCACGTCTGTTTTTAGGAACACTGATCACGTCTGTTTTAAGGAACACTGATCACGTCTGTTTTTTAGGAACACTGATCACGTCTGTTTTTAGGAACACTGATCACTTCTGTTTTAAGGAACACTGATCACGTCTGTTTTTAAGGAACACTGATCACGTCTGTTTTTTAGGAACACTGATCACGTCTGTTTTTAGGAACACTGATCACATCTGTTTTGGACTAAAACCTTTTGGTCATAAAACAAAATAACTAATCCTGATTTCAAGGGGTTTCCACTCCTTCATTTCTCTTTCTGTCTCCCCTCTCTCTCTCTCTCTCTCTCTCTCTCTCTCTCTCTCTGTCTTTCTTTGTCATTCTCGTTGTCTCTCTGTCTATTTGTTTCTTTCTGTCTTCCTCTGTCATCCTCATAGTCTCTCTCTCTCTCAATTTATCTTTATCGCTTTCTGTGACTCTCTTTATCTCTCTCTCTCTCTCATTGTCATTGTCTTTGTCTCTCTCTCTCTCTCTCTTTGTCTCTTTATGTCTCTTTCTATCTATTTGTCATTCCCGTTGTCTTTGTCTCTTCATCAGTCTCTCTCTCTCTTTCTCTTTGTTTCTCTCTGTCACTATAGTTTCTCTCTCTGTCTCCTACTTCTTTCTCCACCTCTTTCTACTTTCTCTTTCTCTCGTCTCTCTTCTGTTTATTAGTTTGGACTTTCCAGCTAAACATTGCTACAAGACCGGATGTGGTTCAGCTTCAGCTCTCTGTGACAAGAGTCGAGTATATGGTTCCATTGCCTGCCGCCTGATTTTAACCACGGACATCCATCTGTGTCGATGACGTGTACAAAGTACTTAGAGACAAATGTTAAAAGCAGACTTGATCCTTTAAACTCTCTTCTTGTGCAAAAACAGAAGAGTTCGAACCGTAGATGTAATGCAGTGGCGTAGCTAGAGTGTTTGGCGCCCGGGGATAAGATTCATTTTAAAGCGCCTCCCTTGATTTTTTTGAACTCTCAGACCCATCATTTTCATCAATAAAATAATATCAAAGCACATTTTGGCGCCCCTAACTAGTCTGGTGCCCATGGACATCTGCCCCCCCTGCCACCCCCTTAGCTACGCCTCTGGTGTAATGGATGCACTTTGAATGACAATAACAGTTCTGTTGCCGAGGGTAGGAAAGAAAATGTCATGTACTTCTTTTTTTTAAAGAGCGTGCACTTTTCGTACCCAAAATGTGATAGCGTAAATAGTGTAAGAATACGAGGTACTAATTTTTGTTTGCCTTTGTGCGATGCGTGAGTTTCAATACATAGTTTTAAAAATGCAATCAAATCTAAGTATATTGAGTGGCTACACGAAATAAAATTTTGAAGTAATAGTTCCTGGCGACGAGAGGGGAGGGTGAAGGGGTAGTCACGTTTTTCTATGTAGAAAGGGACGGCTTTTTGGATAAAATTTTGAGTTTTTGCCTGGAATGGAAATGGCAAAAATCTTTGCCTGCCCACCCCCCCCCCCCCTCACCTCCACAGTGCGGCGCTTATCCTGGCTACGCCTCTGGTAATGGATAATAACTATTCGATGGCGTAACTACTAACTGCTTGTCAAAGTTTTTAATAAAGAAGCCGATAACATCGACCCCCCCCCCCCTCAAAGTTTCTACCAGAAACAAATAAAACGATAAATTTAGTTTGAAATAAAAAACGTCACGGTCATCAAACGCAGACGCGGTGTTTAAAAGTCTGCACGGTACGGTTCGATTATAGTTTGCCCCGCGAGATTCGACAAAACAAACAAGACAATAAAAAGACCCCCGGGCCGTGACCCCGACATCGTCTGCTTCTCTCTTTCTCTCCACTCACCCATAAGTCAAAGCGTCTCCCGGCTCTAATACCTGATATTGAAGGGAGATAGCACACGGATCTTAACCACCGCAGCCGAATGTCAGAAGATGCTATCACGACTTACCCTGATATTTGTTCCCCCCCCCGCCACCCCTCAGGGCGCCCTCACCCTACCCCCCACACCCATCCCCAATTCGATTACATGACTTATCTTCGGAGGATCATTGATGTACGCTCATGTTCAATAACCTGCCTTGCGATACGTCAGGATTCGATTATTTTATTATCGTTTATCTATTTCGTGCAGCGCTGCAGGCGTGCAGAAAAAAAATGGGGGGGGGGGGTCCTTATAAGCAACAGGTGATATTAGGGGCACGATTTGAGAAGAAATCAAGGCGTTCGACCGAAGCGCCCATGGTTTTTGGTTTTGCTTTGAAATTCGTGCTTTCTCGTATCGCGCTCCTAAACATTTCCCCCCCCCCTTTTTTTTTTTCACACGGGTTAAACGTGTTCCACACAAAATTCCCCTTAAAATGCTACAGTAACTTCTTTAACGTGATCTCAACTAATTCTATCGCGCGAATCAACCTCGCGAAACACATCTCAGGGGGATATCAACAGGCTCTACACCTTGGCTGGATCCAGAATAAGATCTCTTTACAGCGGGATGCATGTTGTTGGTGTGGCGCGCAGACAATGTGCCAGAACAGAGGGTTATGATGAAGTCGATACACATCTTGGCATCTGTGGAGGGGGTGTTTTGGGGGGCACTATTTAAACAACTTTTTTTTTCATTAAGCTGAATTCTCATAGGAGAACAGCTTCCAAGATATCAACCAATGATATTCTCCGGAATAGTCACATTATGATTCTCCGTCCATCAAAATCGTCACTCCCCCCCCCCCCCACCCTAACCTCTTTTTTTGTGTTCAAAATGTCTTATTTGTAACAATTTTCGGTAAGGCTCAATTTCGGATCAAACAACCAATAGTTAAAAATAACCCTAGTCTTGTAGTCTGAGGTAAATATTTATACCGACTCCTGGACCAGAGCGCGGCCTTGTGCTGGTCAGAACATGTCAGCAAACCATCGTGGTAAGGGTGGGGGGTAGGCGTGTGGAGCGGGAGAACTTATAAATATTGACGAGATTTCTCTGCAGGCTAAGTCGTGTTAGTGACGCCAGAACATAAGATGGTGGATGGTGTGAGATCTGTGACGACAGAACGAGAGTTTGGAGATGGTGATAAGGTCTGCGACGTCAGAACGAGAGTTTGGAGATGGTGAGAGGTCTGCGACGTCAGAACGAGAGTTTGGAGATGTTGGGAGATCTGTGACGACAGAACGAGAGTTTGGAGATGGTGAGAGGTCTGCCACGTCAGAACGAGAGTTTGGAGATGGTGAAAGGTCTGCGACGTCAGAACGAGAGTTTGGAGATGTTGGGAGATCTGTGAAGACAGAACGAGAGTTTGGAGATGGTGAGAGGTCTGCGACGTCAGAACGAGAGTTTGGAGATGGTTGGAGATCTGTGAAGACAGAACGAGAGTTTGGAGATGGTGAGAGGTCTGCGACGTCAGAACGAGAGTTTGGAGATGTTAGGAGATATGTGAAGACAGAACGAGAGTTTGGAGATGGTGAGAGGTCTGCGACGTCAGAACGAGAGTTTGGAGATGGTGAGAGGTCTGTGACGTCAGAAAGAGAGTTTGGAGATGGTGGGAGATCTGTGACGACAGAACGAGAGTTTGGAGATGGTCAGAGGTCTGTGTCGTCAGAACGAGATTTAGTCGGATGGTATTAGATATGTTACGTCAGAACAGGAGCTGGTGGATAATGGAGGATCTGTGACGACAGAACGGCAGTTGAGCAGTTGCAGGCCAGGTCATCTACCATTTTACTTTTCAATCACTTGTTAGCAGTTCACATAGCTATTCAACTACACCCGGGTGTGAAATTGTAAAAATAATAAAAATATATGTTTATAAGATTACATAAACTTAAAACAAATGCAAATTGTTGTTTGCAAATTGTAAGTTCAATTTCCGCCCATCTAAATGCGACCATGTACTAACAGAAGTTAACAAATGCTCTAGTTTCCTAGAAAGTTATGTTAATTTTTTTTCTATCAAGAGGTTTAGGAAAAAAAAATATTCTTCATCACGATTAAAAATAATTACATTGCTACATCAATCTCTTGTTTAAAAACTGTGAAATATAAGCAGAGATATTTTTTTTTTTATATATTTATTTGCGTGTAAACTAACATTTAACTAAGATAATACCAAGATACAGTGCCGTAGCGAGCTTAACTCGCGCCCGGGGCACAATACCTTTTTAGCGCCCCCCCCAATACCTTTATAGCGCCCCCATTCGAAAACCATACAATATTATAGTAAAATATACCATTTGGCGCCCCTTTGTGAGTAGCGCCCGGGGCATGATGCCCCCCCTCACTACGCCACTGCCAAGATATAGTTGTTGTTTTTTAATAACAACCGCAGCTTGTCCAATGCAGAATACGGGTCACAGCAACGAACACTTGTCCTACAGTAACATTTCTTCTCTACCCACATAAATATTTCAAATGATCCGGGTGGAATCGCTTATAGAATGTCTGTCACTCTGGTGGGAGTACACTCCCTTGGCTGTACCAGTGTTTGAAAGATTGCCCCAATGTACCAGCACATTTTGATCTGACGTCACCCGCCTACCGTCTCGAGGAAGTGAACTTTTTCTCGGACACCTTTCATAATTTGCCAATGGGATACATTGATCATTTCCCAGTGGGATATATTGATCCTATCCCAGTGGGATACCTTGATCCTTTCCCATTGGGATACATAGATCATTTGCCAATGGAATACCTTGATCATTTCGCAGTGTGATACCTTCATCATTTGCCAATGAGATACCTTTATAATTTGCCAATGGAATACCTTCATCATTTGCCAGCGATATGCCTTCATCATTCGCCATTAGGATACGTTCATTTTCCCAGAGAGATACCCTCATTCGCCAGTGGGATATCTTGATCATTTGCCAAACGGTTCTACTAATACATGGTTGTTCAAGTAAGAGCGACATTGGTGATAGCGGGCTGGAAAGGCCCCCACGGTTTCTCAGACCTTCAGAAGTCATTCTACGATGAAAGGTTCAACTCCACACAATGTAGCGCACGCCTGCCAATATACCAACAGGCCGACTTTCAGTTGCGTCGTTATTTTCAAAACACTTTCTTTGTCTCAGTAACGTATAATATCTCTATTGGCGTAACATGTGCGCGGAGGAGGCGGGGGGGAAAGGGGTTCGGGGGATGCGTACACTTAAATGGACCTGGATGTGTGTGTGTGTGACACCACTTGGAAAATGAAATATTTAAAAGAGCTCGCTAGAGTGAGTTTCTGAGTTTCATAGAATTTAAGTTAAATTCGAGAGGAGCTTGCCATCGTATTGAGTGCTGCCAGAACAGAGTGTCATCAGGGGCGTCTAGTGCGTCTTTTCATTAGATCAGTGGCGTAGCTAAATGTTTGTGCCACCCGAAACGGGTCATGGTGTAGAGGCGACAGCCTCAGAGGAAAAACATTAACAATGACCTCGTATGTCAAGTCCTTTTATATGTTGCTGTTTTTAATTAACTGCAAGCTTTGCAAGGCTGTTCCGCGTCTCTGTTCATAAAAAACGTATTTTACTCGTTCTATTCGTTCAATATTTTTAATCATGTTTCGTGGTTCTCCGGCCCGGGCATATGTAAGTTAGGTCTTTGTTATGACATATGCAATGGCGTATTTACCATAAGGTTAGGACTTCGTTATTATCATTATTTGTAGTTTTCTATAGCGTGGTACCCCAGCCTAAGGATGGGCTCACCACGCTGTACATACAATTTAACAAACATAATCATGAACTTAAAAAATTAACACACATTAATTAAATAAAACAAAACAAATGTGTATTCGCCCCACCATTCCATAACTTTTTAAATGTCAAGCCATGGACGGCACCAAGCATCATCGTTTATCGGTCAGAAGGGGGAAACAGTCAGGATGGTAGAGTTTAAAGAGATGAGTTTTGAGTGCAGTTTAGAAGGCTGTGGTGATTGGGATACTGCGGGTGTGTAGTGAAAGAGAATCCCATTGTTTGGGGGGCACAGAAAGAGAAAGATCGTATGTTTTTGGGCGAGTCTTGAGGACAGAAAGAATACGCCCGCCTGCAGAGGAGCGAAGCTGTCGAAGGGGTGAATAGACAGAGAGAAGTTCGGTTAGATAGTAAGGGCGGGAAATCGAGAAAAAGTTGTGGCAGAGAACAGAGAGTTTATAGTCAATTCGTGCTTGTACAGGGAGCCTATGAAGTGAATGAAGCAGTGGTGTGATGTGATCACTTTATTTTGCCTTTAAAACTATCCTAGCAGCTGAGTTTTGAACCTTTTGTAGTTTTACTAAGAAGTGTTTTGGTGAACCTGACAGAAGAGAGTTGCAATAGTCAAGACGAGAGAGAACAAGAGCATAGACTATAGGGTTTTTGTTGCACTAACTGTGAGGTAGTTGCGGGTGGAGCTGACATATGCAATATTGTATTTACCATAAGGCTTGGTCTTTGCTATGACACGTGCAATGGTGTGTTTAGCACAAGGCTAGGTCTTTGCTATGACACGTGCAATGGTGTATTTACCATAAGGCTAGGTCTTTGCTATAGCACATGTAATTACCTATTTACCATTTTATAAGGTTAGGTCTTCGGGCGGCACCTTCCATAGTGCGTTATAAATATCGAACTTTTGACAGAGATGTATGATGAGCTATGTGAAAGGTGAAAGGTAAACATTTTATCGAAACACCAAGGCCACCAAGGCGCATGAAAGCTGCAGACGATATTCATCTGGACGATGCCAAAGATTGGTCAATATTCTGAAATTCGAGGCTGATTGGCACTCTCAGAAGAATCTCCCTCAGTCCTCACGTTAAACCTACAATAATTTCTCCGTATGTTTGTGTCTGGTAATGTGCATGTGTGCCTACATGCATGTGTATGTAATATATATGTATGTCAAATGCGTCTCTTGGTTTCCCTGACGTCACTCGTCTTCATCCCCTTTATTTATTTATTTTTTTAAACGAGTCATAAGTTTAAGTCTCAAATACACATTATCGCGTCATCAAAATATGTTTAAAAATATAGTTGACCTCACAAACGTGATAGTTGTCATATCGTGTAGGTATTTTGGGATGTAACAAATTCAGGTTGTGATCATTGGGTTGCGCTAAAACCACCACGGATTAACAACCTAATGACCTCCACCCAACCTCGGGGTTGCAGCAATCTCGCCGTCGCACAAACCTGTGTTCGAGTTACGTGTACAAACCTATCGTGAGAAGCTGCTCAGATAAAATTCGTCTCTCCATAAAATCAGCCAAAAACATGCACTTGTAAAAAAAACGTGTATCGGCGGTGGGAAGAGGAGGGGGGATGTGTAATTGCCTTTCAGGCATGCTTGTTTTATTACACCTCATGAGAGATCACCTTTCATACCCCCATCCCTTCCTTCCTTCCTTCCACCCCCCTCTTCCTGATTTTACTCCTTACATAAGCACACGCTTCCGTCCCAGGATTGCTTAGACATGCCATTGAGCAGTTATAAAATTGCTGTAAAAATGTGGATCACGCGTATAAAAATACTATTAGATAATATGTTGAACAACATTGGGGGGGGGGGGGGGGGTTGAGAAAATCAGGTAAAAAGATATCGGACAATGTAAATCAAGGGTTCTTAACCCGTAAAGCACTTTAAGGGTTGGGGCGGGGTCCGTGTAAATGTTTTACGCCGTTCGTAAGTTGCATTTCCTTCCTAATTTTATAAAAATGCATTTAAAAACGTTATTCTAAGAAGGAGGTAGGTGTTTTTCATCTGTCATGCAAAAGAGGGGGGACCTTAAAAAAAAAAGGGGGGGGGGGCGAGGGTCACTGGAATACACTTGTTTATAAATGTAAATACATGTATATATATTTACTTATAAATAATATAACAATAATAAAGTTTATTTGAAAATCACGCGTCATCCCCAAAGGCTCGAAGCGCGGTACAAAGTCCACCACGTTGAAAGAGAAATGAAAACAATATATTTTTTACCACATTGAAATACGAAACGCAACAATACAAAACTACATATGAGCACACCCATTCAAAGTATGACATCACCTTGCAACCGTAAACAACACAAGCCAATAAACATCTAGGAGATAATAGCCAGATAGAAAAGATGGCACATAACATCACCCAGCAGGTGTTTGCAAAATAGACGTGTTTTTCAAATCGGTTTTGAAAAGTACAAATCTGTCTCGTTTGCTGACTCTGGTGTCATCATAAATATGATTAAATTTTTTTTTACCGCCAATCGTTTGCTTGTTCATTTGTTTGTTTCTTTGTTTGTTTCTTTGTTTGTTTGTTTCTTTGTTTGTTTTGCTTTTGCTTTTCAAACTAATGGCTTTGAAACGCGAAAAAAAGAGTTCTCTGATGCATTAACTTTAACTTATTATAAGGGATGACGTATTTTGAGACGCTTTGCCCGCCTTCCACGTGCATGATCTCTTTCAAGCCGGTCCTGTGTTGGGGCGGCTAGAGAAAAAAATATCGCTTTGTTGATACTTTTGTTTACTATCGTCCGTTTCTGTGGAACAGGATCGAACGATCTAGAGAATGCGAGAAGCAGTAAGACTGCGTATTCCTTTTTCCAGAATGATCATCTGAAACTGAGTATAAAAGGGATAAGAATAAATGACGGGAGAGATTTTCCTTTCCTTGATTACGAGGCATGCTGTGTGTCATTATACTTTGTTGTGTGTAGAGATTTTCATTTCCTCGTACAATTTTGTGCTCATTGTATTTTTATATACAATACCGGTACCAGCAAATCTGTAAGTTTATAATTTTAATTATATTTCTCTTGCTGTTATTATTTAATTGAAGTTCACAAATTAAAAAGTTATTAATTGTAATTAGCTCTGGCCTTAATTGTCGTTTTATTTGTTATTTTTTTTAACCTTTGGTATCGTCCTTTATTATGGACTGTTTTTAGAACGAGCCCTAGACAAAACAACAGAGATTAAATTCTACATCTATAACGGTCCGTAATAAACTAGAGAATCGAATTTTTAAAAAGGGGAAAAAAATAAAAGCTTAACGAGTTGTTTCACTTGAAAACAAAGAAAGAAACGTTCACTTACATCAATACCCTTACATCAGTACACTTACATTACACACTAATCACAATAAAAACATGTCCTCTCAAATGCTACCCCGCTACTCACTTAAAAAATATACACTGCACACACCACCAAACACTCACTTACACACTACACATTAAACGCATTTACGCTAAAGACCTACACATTGAAGACAGCGCACTTGCAAACCATGTCATTGCTTAGTTTTGTAATTGTTTTGAATTTTTTTTTAAAAAAAAAATATAAAAAAAACCAGAAACATTTGTTTGGTCTCAATGCAGACATTTGACAATTTGTTAGGATTTACCTTTTACACATAACGTCTTTGGTCAATTATTATGTAAATGTTTTGTTAAATTTCGTATATTTCTGAATTTCTGTTTGCTATTTTACTTATCTGGATATATTTAAATATTTTGTCATTAAAAGTGTTATTTAATTCTATTTACACCTGGAAAGGAAAAGATGTAAATTATGTCGAAATTGCCGTTCATGTTATGTAGTTGTCGTTAATGTAATGAAGTTGTCGTTAATGTTTTTGAAGTTGTCATTAATGTTATGAAGTTGTCATTAATGTTATGAAGTTGTCATTAATGTTATGAAGTTGTCATTAATGTCATGAAGTTGTCGTTAATGTTATGAAGTTGTCATTAATGTTATGAAGTTCTCATTAATGTTATGAAGTTGTCGTTAATGTAATGAAGTTGTCGTTAATGTCATGAAGTTGTCGTTAATGTCATGAAGTTATCATTAATGTCATGAAGTTGTCATTAATGTTATGAAGTTGTCGTTAATGTTATGAAGTTGTCATTAATGTCATGAAGTTGTCATTAATGTTATGAAGTTGTCGTTAATGTAATGAAGTTGTCGTTAAGGTTTTTGAAGTTATCATTAATGTTATGAAGTTGTCATTAATGTTATGAAGTTGTCATTAATGTCATGAAGTTGTCGTTAATGTAATGAAGTTGTCATTAATGTCATGAAGTTGTCATTAATGTCATGAAGTTGTCATTAATGTCATGAAGTTGTCATTAATGTCATGAAGTTGTCATTAATGTCATGAAGTTGTCGTTAATGTCATGAAGTTGTCGTTAATGCCATGAAGTTGTCGTTAATGTCATGAAGTTGTCGTTAATGCCATGAAGTTGTCGTTAATGTCATGAAGTTGTCGTTAATGCCATGAAGTTGTCATTAATGTCATGAAGTTGTCGTTAATGTCATGAAGTTGTCGTTAATGCCATGAAGTTGTCGTTAATGTCATGAAGTTGTCGTTAATGCCATGAAGTTGTCATTAATGTCATGAAGTTGTCGTAAATGTCAGGAAATATCTAAGGCTTACCCCTTCCATGAAAAAACAAGATGACAAGGACATGAACCGTGTATCGGTACTCACCCCCGTGAACCGTGTATCGGTACTCACCCCCGTGAACCGTGTATCGGTACTCACCCCCGTGAACCGTGTATCGGTACTCACCCCCGTGAACCGTGTATCGGTACTCACCCCCGTGAACCGTGTATCGGTACTCACCCCCGTGAACCGTGTATCGGTACTCACCCCCGTGAACCGTGTATCGATACTCACCCCCGTGAACCGTGTATCGGTACTCACCCCCGTGAACCGTGTATCGGTACTCACCCCTGTGAACCGTGTATCGGTACTCACCCCCGTGAACCGTACGGCCAAAATTACTGATCTGTCGGGTCGTTCATGGTGTACAATTCGGTACAAGACGTCCGATTTGTTCGTCAGATTGATAGAAATCGGCCATAAAAACGAGACGGGATGAGGCAGGACGGGAACGAGACACATTTGTCTAGTTTGATTTACAGAAACGGATATTGACAAGACATATTTATCAATAATTTTTGAACTAAGGTTATCGGCTCAGAATAAATTTTTCACAATGCATTGTACATTCTGTTAAATAATGTCATTGTATATATAAAAATATATATATATATATAATTGCTCTTTTTCAGAACTATTTACGAATGAGCAAAAATAATGCTCATCTATGATCTCTTTTCCTCCGACTAGAAACCCATTTTCATCTGCAACTGCCCAACATATCTTCATTTTGACAACTGGGAACACGTGGCGACTGGGGCTATGCACTGTGGACAAAATGTACGTCAGTTTTAAGTATGAATGAATAACAAATTATTTAAAATCTTTTGAGAATTAACAAATCAGCGAAGAAAAATGTTTGTAAAAGAAGAAGAGATAGATATATTAGTTTGAAGACCTAGAACAATTAGTTGAAGACATTTAACAATTAGTTGAAGGCATAGAACACACGCGCGCAAACGCAATATGAACGGGGACTTAACCTGGTGCTGACAGTAAAGTTCATCTCGACATAAACGCGAGGGTGTATTGAATTCTGCTGGTCCGATAACGGTCGGTATAAAATTTAACGCCCTTCCATTAACGCCACCTGATTATATGGAGACCCCAGGACTGGACCCCCCCCCCCCCCCACTTTTTAAAATAATAAAATTGAGCGGTTTATGACCTGGCGCCTTCACTATCGCTAAATGGCGTCGACAGCTTGAACCAGCGAGAAGCCCAGAAATAACCAGTGTGGGTAGACGCCACGATGGGGGGACATGCACCACACAAGCTCAAACGAAAACCTATGCATCTGATCATTACGTCCTGGTCCGTCGTTAAAAGATCGCAGTACTAAAATATAGATCAGTTTAACTTTAGATTTTATTAATTTTATTATTATTATTTTTTTTATTTTTACAAGAGCTCATAGAACCAGATAATTATTAATATTATCCAACACGGTATACAGAAAAACAAAAACAAAAATAACAAAAAAAAAGTCTCCTGTGGAGGAGGTCGAGTTTTTGACGCCCGGTGCGGTAGTTGATTCTACCGCTTCTCATTTAACGAAAAACCACATAACATGCAGAATACACATACAAAAAGTGATGTTTATAAAGTATAGGAAATATGGACGGAATGTGCCGCCTCAAAATAAGTGCCGCCAGGTGGATTGCCCCCCCCCCCACCCCGACCCCAAACCCCACCTTTCCTACGCTCGTTTGCGTTGGTAAACGAATCACACCTGCAAAAAATTTCATTTCATAGAGTATATTAAAAATTGAACATAATATATAAAACATAATAATTTTTTTTTTTTTTTTGAAAATCCGAACACCACCACGACCACCCCCCCCCCCCCCCTTAAATCTTTTCCCCCCAAAATCACAAACACCAAACCAATATTTTATCGACACTTCTAAAATTTTCCAAATCAAAGTTTTTAAAAAAAAAAAATAACAAATCTATGTTTTCTTTTAATTTGCTGAAATATGTTTCCGATATTTTTTTTTGGTTGGCATGTTGTTAAAAATTTCTGGGACGGTTCTCAGCTTAGTAAGTCAATTATTGTGCAGCCCTTGGAGTAGCGTGGAGGTAATTCCGTGTAGGATGCGGAGATAAGCGCAGGGGACGGGGTGAGCCGGGGTTAAACAGAGTTGTCTCTCACCGGGGGCCCGGGCTGTGACAGTTGCGAGGACGAGGCATCAGATATCGCAGTGACAACACATCACCACCATACTGCACATGTGATGTCTAGTCGCGTGGAGGCAGCTTTGTGCCGATGACATAAGTATGACGTCGTCATTCAGGGTTTGCGCCCCGCAGGAAATTTTTTATCAAGAAATGAAATGGTTTTCGGAGAAAGGAAAAGATGGCATTTCCCATTACGTAGCTGCCATTCTCTGGTAAGGGTTCAACAAATTAAGAGAGGTAACATGAAAAAAATGCATCAATATATGTAAAAAAAATATTTTTTTTTTAAACTTCTTTATAAACATATAAACAATACTTTGAACTTAAATCAAGATTTATATAAAACTACTTCTCAGACTTCTTATAAAAAAACTTATTAAAAAACTAGATCTACATCTAAAAAAAACAAATAAACATATTTCTGAACATGAAAATAAAAATTACATTTCTTTAAAAAATATCATAGGTTCCAGTTGATAGAGAAATGACATTAAGTGTAATCAAAACCTTATTAAAACTTACAGCGGTTCCCAAATTATATGTCAGTACACCCAGTATTTCTATAAAACATCTCTCCGGGGGGGGGGGGGGGCGGCACGGTGCCCCCACCCCACACTTTTTTTTTTCAATTTAAGAAAGTCAAGCGCCTCTCCCCCATCTGGAGGTAAAGATTTACAGCAATAAAGCGAAAATATATGATTTATTTTAAAAAATACTACTAAACTGTCTTTTTTTATAATCTTTTAATAAAACTAGTGACATGGTGGAACCAATGAAATATCTTTGCGCTCAATATATTTGATGATTCGATTATTTGAGGTAAATCTAGATCCAGTTTCCGATTCATAATATTGTTGGTTTTGTTTTTTTTTAAATATGCATATCCCAATTTTAAATATAAACGTCCCATTGTTCACTTATCGCTTTTTAGCTGGGCTCAGTTCTGCGTGTATTGGGGCCTATAATGGTAATAAGTTGAACTAAAAGGGGGAGGGGAAAAGTGGGGGGGGGGAGTAGGGCACCCAACAAACTGTACAAGATGATATGCATAGTTTCCACGCTGTTATCAAGTCTTTCTGAATAGCTTAGCCAACTAGCAATCATGCTGTCTTGCTATGTTTCTATACTTGAATAGCTTAGCCAGCCAGCCTTTATACTGTCTTGTTATGATTCTATACTTGAATAGCTTAGCCAGCCAGCCCCTATGCTGTCTTGCTATGTTTCTATAATTGAATAGCTTAGCCAGCCAGCCACTATGCTGTCTTGCTATGTTTCTATACTTGAATAGCTTAGCCAGCCAGCCACTATGCTGTCTTGCTATGTTTCTATACTTGAATAGCTTAGCCAGCCAGCCATTATGCCGCCTTGCTATCTTTCTATACTTGAATAGCTTAGCCAGCCAGCCTTTATACTGTCTTGTTATGATTCTATACTTGAACAGCTTAGCCAGCCAGCCACTATGCTGTCTTGTTATGATTCTATACTTGAATAGCTTAGCCAGCCAGCCACTATGCTGTCTTGCTAGGTTTCTATACTTGAATAGCTTAGCCAGCCAGCCACTGTGCTGTCTTGCTATCTTTCTATACTTAAAGTTATTGCTCCAAATAGTTAGGTTTTATTCACGACCAGTTGTTTATATTGTACTATGCTTCGAAATTTGCACACACAAAAAACGTAAATGCTGGAGTCGTAAATAATTTGTCTGAGTCCCAAGGCACCTTTTGGCTAATTAACTAATAATTAATTGAGACAGTGTGTTTTGAAAGCGCGCTCGTACCCATCAAAGTTAAAAAAACCCACTAGAGCACTAATGAAGCGGAACGAATTGGACGGCGGCCTGTAAAGTATAGTGTAAATCGCACACCTGTATCTTCTCATCACCTGGTAGACCCAGAGCAGAACTGACAGGTTATGAATTGCCACCTGCTGTTGTACCAGCCATTTATTCTCTATTTTGAGAATCTTGTGTCCAGACTGCTTTCAGAAAAAAAGGTTATACATTAAACATGCTGACCATTTGTTAACAAAAAGGTATGGACGTTGGTTTTTTGTTGTTTTTGTTTGGTCATGTTGGCTGTCAACACGTCAGCACACTTACTGCTCACGTTAACAGCGGTTCTCAAATTCAATCTTACTGAAAGTGGGTAAGGTATAGATTTGTATTATTATTTTAAAGATAGATGAATGGATGTGTGGATGGATGGATTGATGGACGGACGGACATACAATAAGAAAGACAGACAGACGGACGGACGGACAGACGGACAGACGGAAAGACGGAAAGACGGACAGACGGACAGACGGACAGACGGACAAACGGACAGACAGACAGACAGACAGACAGACGGACGGACGGACGGACGGACGGACGGACGGACGGACGGACGGACGGACGGACGGACAGACAGACAGACAGACAGACAGACAGACAGACAGACAGACAGACAGACAGACAGACAGACAGACAGACAGACAGACAGACAGACAGACAGACAGACAGACAGACAGACAGACAGACAGACAGACAGACAGACAGACAGACAGACAGATAGATAGATAGATAGATAGATAGATAGATAGATAGATAGATAGATAGATAGATAGATAGATAGATAGATAGATAGATAGATAGATAGATAGATAGATAGATAGATAGATAGACTTTAAGGGTGCAGGCAGTGGTTTAGGAGGGGATGCGGAGGGTCGGTTTCGCGTGGAGCTGCTCTTTTTTTGTCTTCTTTATGTGGAGAGTAGGTTGTTGTTGTTGTTGTTGTTGTTGTTGTTGTTGTTGTTGTTTTGTTTGCCAACGGCACAGCTTTTTGCTGGAAGGGGGAACCAAAAAATCTTGGCCTATTCCCCCCCCCCCCCCCCCCCGCCTACCCGGGACCACAAATCCTAGCTACGCTACATTTTCTGGACATTTTCAAATACAACTAATAATACTTACGAGAGATAGTGTGATAAAGGTGAGTAAGTTTATTGGAATGGAACCTCCAACGCAATGTCACCGAACCAGTGTTCCCACTATGTGGCGTTATATGGAAGACTTGAAATGAATGGAATCTATAGACGGAATCTATAAATCAGGAAATGGATTTCCCTGTTCCTGTCCACAAACTATTCGTTAGACATAAAGCCATTGATTCTTGAAACGAAGCCTCTGCTATTTATAATCATCTTAAAGTACAATCGGTGTTATTTAGCAGATTAAAGATAAACTAGTTAAGCGTTACGTAAAAAAATAAATAAATCTGTATATATAAAAATGAATGTATGTTTATATATATATATATAATATAATATATATATATATGTGTGTGTGTTCGTGCATATGCCTGCGTGTGTGTGTGCGCATGTGTTTGTGTGTGTGTGTGCGTGTGAGTGTGTTTGTGAGAGAGAGTGTGTGTGTGTGTGTGAGCGTGTGTGTGCACGAGTGCCTACACTATAAAATACTTATTGTACGGCTTATTCTACACGTCTCTCATTGTCATTTCTGAAATTGTTCAAGGTGGAGACATTTCAACAGCGCCCGGCCATCTCCACGAACCTACAGTTCGGAGACTAGCTGTAAGATAAATCAAGCTCCATCATGACAGGTCGTCTGTGTGTGTGGGTTTTTTCTGTTTGTCTTTTTTTCTCTTGATTGTTCAACGATTGCGTCCTTTTTTTCCCCCCAGGTTTTCCTGTACTTTGTTTCGCTCACTTCCTTACATGCAGAAGCCACGAGCTCTGTTTGATGACAATATTTCTCCACGTTGTGCTTATCCTAAGAAAAGGAGTTGGCGACCTTTTGTGTTTGAGAAGCCATTTTCATTTCTGCTAAGGAAATGTTTGGAAAGCCGCATGTCTTTATAGATCAGTATACATCTATTTATTCAAAGGGCCGCATGTGACTCCGGAGCCGTGGCCAAGCCGACCATCGTCCCAGATAGATGACATTTAATATACAGTTGAACGTCCTTGGGCAGCCGACCATTGTCCCAGATAGATGACATTTAATATACAGCTGAACGTCCTTGGGCAGCCGACCATCGTCCCAGATAGATGACAGTTAATATACAACTGAACGTCCTTGGGCAGCCGACCATCGTCCCAGATAGATGACATTTAATATACAACTGAACGTCCTTGGGCAGCCGACCATCGTCCCAGATAGATGACATTTAATATACAGCTGAACGTCCTGTTATAATCTCGTAAAGTTCTGCACGTTTTAGCCGTACATTTTTAAACAAATATATTTTTATGAAACGGTCAATGTTAATTTTTTGTTCAGTGGGTGCGTGTTTTGGTGTAGAGATTGATTGTGTAGCTGTTGCTATGTGCTATGAGCTCTGTATTTGTGGCGTATTTGGGCACGGGAGATGACGTTGTTTGGTGGTTGTTGTTTTCGTTCTGTAGTTAGTGAGTTGCAGAGAGATAGTGGAAGTACGCGGGCACGCTGTGGAGTTTATTGTTGAATAGAGAATAACATCAAATATTGATCTGGTACTGCCATTGGTTTACCCCTAGAACAGGGGTTCTCAGCCTTCCGCGACCCCTTACTACAGTTACTCATGTTGTGGCGACCCCCAACCACAAAATGATCTTCGTTGCTACTTCATAACTGTAGAGTATACGTGTGTTCTGATGGTCTTAGGCGACACACAGGCTGAGAACCGCTGCCCTAGAGGAAACGGAGCTGTTGAACTACTTATGAATATAGCAGTTCGCATCATTCAAGATTTCAAATACTTTAACCCATGGAAAACACTTTTAAAATAAATTTTCAAAAAATTATACCCAACTACTTGAAACTGATTGACGAAAATGTTATGAATTTCGGCTAAGCTATTGCAAGAGGGAGGTATTCTCATTAATGGACTACGATTAGTCGATTGTTTTGTCACGTGATACGTGTAAAAACAAGTAATACTTCCGGTAGGCTGTCTGCAACACACTAGTCGCTCATAAATTTTTCTTCAAACAACTTTCTTCCTTTAATCATAACTGAATTATAATTATTGTCACATTTAATGAATGTCATTTAAAGAAACGCGTGTATTCAAGAATATTTTGAAAAGTAAAATTTTAATAAACACTGGGGAAGCGCTGATGGAGACAAACATTGTGCTTTAGAATTAATGATAATGGCAATGGCTGATCAGCTGTTTATCTGTTGTTATGTGTTGTTATGTGTAGCAGAAAGCCTACTAATGGCTGGTACGTATCACGTGACAAAACAAGGAAGTGACTCATCGTAGTCCATTGAAAATTGAGAGAGAATTGTATCAAGGAAACAGTTACCTACTTTTATGCAGATAGGCGGCTGGCAGCCAAACACGTGGCACTTGCCGGGTGTAAATTTAGTTTGGGGGACAGACAGACAGATGTTTAACGTGGTTCCCTTTCTGTCTTCTGTGCAGCGGGCAGTAATGCAGAAAAGGTCTTCTGTGCAGCGGGCAGTAATGCAGAACGGTCTTCTGTGCAGCGGGCAGTAATGTAGAAAAGGTCCTCTGTGCAGCGGGTAGTAATGTAGAAAAGGTCTTCTGTGCAGTGGGCAGTAATGTAGAAAAGGTCTTCTGTGCAGTAGGCAGTAATGCAGAAAATGTCTTCTGTGCAGTGAACAGTAATGCAGAAAAGGTCTTCTGTGCAGTAGGCAGTAAGGTAGAAAAGAATTGAATGACTTCCGATCCGCAGGTTCATTTGGTGGGAGGCAGTTTGAGATGTCATTTGTCACAGGGGCACCCCGTGTCGGTTAATCGAACTCTGCAAAACAGTTCACAGACGACTGGAATATATTTGTATCTTTCTAGAGATAAAGCGTAGCAAAGTTAGAATGGACCCACTCCCTGTGAAGGCATTGACCCACTCTTTGTGAAGGCATTGACCCACTCCTTGTGAAGGCATTGACCCACGCCTTGTGAAGGCATTGACCCACTCCTTGTGAAGGCATTGACCAACGCCTTGACCCACACCTTGTGAAGGCATTGACCCACACCTTGTGAACGCATTGACCCACACCTTGTGAATGCATTGACCAACGCCTTGTGAAGGCATTGACCCATTGCTTGTGAAGGCATTGACCCACTCCTAGTGAAGGCATTTACCCACTCCTTGTGAAGGCATTATCTCACTGCTTGCTTGAGGATTGTGAAATGTTGTGTACATATCACCATTTCACGGGTGTGTAGGGATATCAGCAAAGATTTATACAGAGTATAGGAACTACTTGAGCGGCCATATTGCAATGAACACTAAAAAAAAATATTGAAAAGCAGATACGATTTTGTGTCACGAGAGTAGAGGGATTAAATGTTTGACTGACTTCACACATTAGTTTCTAAAGAGAAATGGATCTATTACGCAGTGGCGTAACGAGCTTAACTCGCGCCCGGGGCACAATATCTTTTTAGCGCCCCCATTCGAAAACCATACAATATTGTATGTAAAATATACCATTTGGCGCCCTTTTGTGAGTAGCGCCCGGGGCATGATGCCCTGCTTGCCCCCCCTCGCTACGCCACTGCTATTATGAACTGTGTAACCGTACACCCTGTTGTTGGTGATACAGTGGTGACGGTTAACTAAGTCTACGATAACTTGAACAGCTGTCGCTGCCACATCAAGACATCAAATGTCATTGACATCAATCATAGAGTCCCTTGATGTGACGGACATGTCATTGACATCAATCATAGAGTCTCTTGATGTGACGGACATGTCATTGACATCAATCATAGAGTCTCTTGATGTGACGGACATGTCATTGACATCAATCATAGAGTCTCTTGATGTGACGGACATGTCATTGACATGAATCATAGAGTCCCTTGATGTGACGGACATGTCATTGACATCAATCATAGAGTCTCTTGATGTAACGGACATGTCATTGACATGAATTATAGAGTCCCTTGATGTGACGGACATGTCATTGACATCAATCATAGAGTCTCTTGATGTGACGGACATGTCATTTACATGAATCATAAGTCTCTTGATGTGACGGACATGTCATTGACATGAATCATAGAGTCCCTTGATGTGACGGACATGTCATTGACATCAATCATAGAGTCTCTTGATGTAACGAGCTCTGGCACTTTATTTTAATAAGATCACATCTATCGCAAAAGGTTACAGATGTGTCTTTTGTTTAATGGCCTGTCCTGTGCCTCAAATGTAGTGGTACGACAAGTTAAGGGCAATTTTATATAATATAAGCAATATAAGAATTCCAACGAGATAATCACCCCATAGTTTCTATATTCTAACAGTAGGCTTTTTTTTATCATACTGGCAAACCTGAGACGACCCCCCCCCCCCAAACCCCCGGGTTAATGTCTTTATCCTGTATGTCCTATGAAAAATAAATTGAGAACCTCTTCCGGTGAGGGCGGTTTAATTGGCGGTTAGCCGGGGCCAAAGTAATGGTCTGAATTCAGGTCAGGTCTGGTCAGAACGAGGCCCGTCGTGCAGACGCCTGTTATTTAACTTTCAGCCGCTCAGGGATCATTATAACATACTGACATCTGTCATTTACTTTCAAGGGATTTCTTTTTTTTTTTCTCTAAATGTCATCTAGAGGCAACACTGTCATTAGCAGGCAGACACTTTTAAGTCGGTACTTTCAGGTTTGTAAGGCGATATCGCAATCCTAGGTCGAAACCTTGACTGACATCGACTGACAGACAACAACGTCACCTGATTACGTCCGTGAACTTGATTCTAGACATTAAGATGATATACAAAGAGATGTTGGCGTGTATTTGAGTCGGCTGAAATTCACCGGTGATACCGGCTGAAATTCACTAGTGATACCGGCTGAAATTCCCTAGTGACATCGGCTGAAATTCCCTGATGAGACCAGCTGAAATTCACTAGTGATACCGGATGAATTTCACTAGTGTTACCGGCAGTAATTCAGTGCTGATACCGGCTGAAATTCACTAGTGAGGCCGGCTGAAATTAACCAGTGACACAGGCTAAAATTCACTAGTGATACTGGCTGAAATTCACTAGTGACACCGACTGAAATTCCCTAGTGACATCGGCTGAAATTCCCTGGTGAGACAGGCTGAAATTCACTAGTGATACCGCCTGAAATTCACTGCTGTCACCGGCTGTAATTCACTGGTGATACCGGCTGAAATTCACTAGTGAGACCGGCTGAAATTCACTAGTGATACCGTAGTGATAAGACGCAATACAGATCTGGGACTTGATGTCAGATTTTTGTAATTTTTTGAAAGTCCAAATGAAATGATCTACCAGAAATTCTGAAGCAAATATTCCCTCGCAATTTTCATGACTTGGATATGCATTCTCAAAGGGGATTTTGTTGACGTCACGCGGCTGGCTGGACACCTCTGTTGCTGCTTTTAATGAGTTCGGATTTCTAAATGTTTACATTTTAGTGAACGGACTAACCAGAAGACAACATTTTTTTGCCAAAAAACAAAATTTCGAAAACCTACAAAGTCAGGGCTTCAGATGTTTGCATTAACCAAGAGAGCAGAACGTTCACCATTTGGATGGCTGAAATAAGGAAGTGTGGGGACGACAGGCGGAGAGCCCTATTGGAAGAAAGAGAATCCGCGAGAGAGAGAGATGGGGAGAGACAGGGGGAGAGAGAGAGAAAGAAAGAAAAAGAAACAGGTTGGAGACAGAGAAAGAGTAGGGGGACAGAGCGAGATAAGGGGGAGAGAGAGAGAGAGAAAGAAAAAGAAAGAGGTGGGAGACAGAGAAAGAGTAGGGGGACAGAGCGAGATGAGGGGGAGAGGGAGAGATTGTGAGAGTGACAGTTGGATGAGAAACGTCTATAGATAGCAATAAGTAAAATAGAAGATCGCATCCTCCATATTTCAATGACCAATCACGTCCGACGTCCAACCGACCTCCCCTGAGGGACATTCGTATAGTTTTATGGCCGATCCGGCGGAAAACAGATCTTCCAGAGACTTGGGAACATACCCGTGGAACTCATTGGTCGGAAATTTGCATTAGAAAAATCCGACGGACTTCTGGCCTACATATGAATGGATGTAGAAAGTTGGAAGGTAGTCTGGGAGCCGTTCGCCGATATTTCGGAATTTTTTTTAGACAGCCCCCGCAAAGCAAAAAGTAATTGTTAGAAAGCGCAATTTAAGTGAAAGAAAATTTTAATAAAAATATTGCAGAAATAGTGCTATTGGCTTGTCCAAATGGATCCGCAATTAGCAGGTCCAAGTGTTGCATTTACTCACACATGGTCTAGACCAGTGGTTATTAACCTTCCTAATGCCGCGGCCCTTTAATGCAGTTCCTCAAATTGTGGGCACCCGACCAGAAGATTATTTTCCTTGCCACCTTAAAAATATGTGTTTCCGATGGTCTTAGGTGACCCCTTTGTAAGGGTCATTCGACATTTGCACTGACATAAGGAATAGTGATGACATTTGCACTGACATAAGGAATAGTGATGATATTTGCACTGACATATGTAATAGTGATGATATTTGCACTGACATATGGAATAGTGATGATATTTGCACTGACACATGGAATAGTGATGATATTTGCACTGACATATGGAATAGTGATGATATTTGCACTGACATAAGGAATAGTGATGACATTTGCACTGACATATGAAATAGTGATGATATTTGCACTGACATGAGGAATACCCTGATATTTGAACTGACATAAGGAAAAGCGATGACGATGGCGCCGATTCCAGAAATGCTGACGAAGTAGTTGCATGGTTCTGATGAAGTTGGTGGTATTTACGCACAGTTTCATGGTGACAATGACGCGACCGTACTGTAATGAATTTTTTTTTTCCACAACACTAGAGACTCTTAGATAAGTTGTCATTCGGAGCTCGTGATGAAGGCATTGAAGTGTCCCCCTTCAGGTCGGAAACCACTTTTTCCATTCTCTAAACCAAAGAGCTCCAGCTTTTCTCGTGTGTTCTATGATCACCTAATTGCCGGGCCCTATAGGGCGCGTGACCTTCATCCCGGACAGTACCCCGTAAATAGATTCATCAGCGGCCCGTGTTGCGGGGCTACGCGCGGGCCGATATGGTAGAGGAGCGTTAAGGTCACGTCTCTCATTATCTTCACACGGTTACTTTTGAAGGAGGGGGAGGGGGGTATTGAATATTAGAGGACATGGTTTTCAACTGGTTTAACACATAACTGTGAGATCGGTTGATAAGAGGTTGACCGGATTTGAAAAAAGTTATGGATTTATCCTTTACCTCTGGCGAGGCTCGCTTGGCTTGCGTCTAGGAAGTAGGTGGAATGACTGCCAGCACTCGTGGTATCCAATTAATCGCTTTATGTAAGGGTTCTCTAACTGAATAACAGCGGTCCCGATACAATAAATCAACTCTTTTGAGTTGGTTATATTTTGTATACCGTGGCTCGTCAAGTAACAAAATTTCCTCCCCCCTTTAAAGTTCACGAGGAAAACCCAACATCTCTTGTAAAGAACATCTCAGGACGGAATGGTTTTTTTTTGCTTCTTTGTTTGTTTGTATTTTATGACAATACGTGATAATTTTTTATTTTTTTTAGTGTGGGGGCTCGTTTCGCTGTGTATAATGCATGGTCACGTTAACGGTTCACTTTTCTTGTCACTATTATTTTTAAAAAGGCGACACATTTCGACTCCGGTTGTAAACACTTTTCGTTACGTCAATGCCCACCGTGATTTTGAATATTGGTGAGGACAATTTTTTTTTTTTTACTTTGTATCAGGGAATCGCTTTACTCTAAAAATGAATTTGTCCCCGGTTGAGATTATCTTTTATGCTGGTATTTGAGCTGTGTCCCTCTTGTCCCCAACCCCCCACCCCTGTTTTTTTTTTTTTTTTTTTGATGTAATATTTTGTGTTCTTAAATGGCGACTTAGCTTTTTAAAATAATTGGGTATATTTACGTTACAGAAATGTTATTTTATTTTAATTGATTTTCTGGCACACGTTTTAGAAATATGTTCACCCTTCCAGTACCTCCTTGTATAATGTTAATGCATCCTAGCTACTCCCAGTATTTCTTTGCATAATAAGGCATCCAAGCTACTCACAGAATCTCGTTGTATAATGTCAAGCCATCCTAGCTACTCCCAGAATCTAATGTATATACGCCATCATAGCTACTCCCAGAATCTAATGTATATACGGCATCCTAGCTACTCCCAGAATCTCTTTGTATAATGTCAAGCCATCCTAGCTACTCCCAGAATCTCTTTGTATAATAAGGCATCCTACTCCCTTCCAGTATATCTCTTTGTATAATGTCCAGGCATCCTCGCTAAGACTCGTTGGTAGGTACATTTAAGTCATCGCCTGTTGATTGAAGCGATCACGACGTCACATCGCGTGTGACGCTGTCGTTAGCGTCAAGCAATGGACGAGAGCCATTTGTTTCCCAACCCAGGTTCGCTTGGTCCATTTTTGACAGGTAAGTCGTTGAACGGATAGTTTTTAACACTTGGACCAGGACTGGGAACGTGAGGAAAGTTGGTTGGCTTTAAGGAAACCAAAGACATACGACCTTAAACGTGTAGAAGACATAATCTGTTCTTGTTGTAGTTCGAGTAGTTTCATAGTCGGTCATTGTCTTTTAGTTTAAGACTTTCTAACTAAACAGTGACTCAACTGCTTAACTTGATTGTTGATTGTTTTGTATTTCAAACCCTATCCATAAATGGACCGTTTTTTTAATTGTTTAACCGTCAATCCTTCTAAACTTGATCACTACTCTATAAAAAAATATTAACGCTTTTAAATCTTTTTTATTTGAAATTTTGACAGCGAGCCTTGTCATATTAAATATGGCATCAAGAAATGAGTAGATAGTGAGCCTTGTCATTTTAAATATGGCATCAAGAAATCAGTTGATAGTGAGCCTTGTCATATTAAATATGGCATCAAGAAATCAGTTGATAGTGAGCCTTGTCATATTAAATATGGCATCAAGAAATGAGTAGATAGTGAGCCTTGTCATATTAAATATGGCATCAAGAAATGAGTAGATAGTGAGCCTTGTCATTTTAAATATGGCATCAAGAAATCAGTTGATAGTGAGCATTGTCATATTAAATATGGCATCAAGAAATCAGTTGATAGTGAGCCTTGTCATATTAAATATGGCATTAAGAAATCAGTTGATAGTGAGCCTTGTCATATTAGATCTGGCATCAAGAAATGAGTTGATAGTGAGCCTTGTCATATTAAATATGGCATCAAGAAATGAGTAGATAGTGAGCCTTGTCATATTAAATATGGCATCAAGAAATCAGATGATAGTGAGCCTTGTCATATTAAATATGGCATCAAGAAATGAGTTGATAGTGAGCCTTGTCATATTAGATCTGGCATCAAGAAATCAGTTGATAGTGAGCCTTGTCATATTAGATCTGGCATCAAGAAATGAGTTGATAGTGAGCCTTGTCATATTAAATATGGCATCAAGAAATCAGTTGATAGTGAGCCTTGTCATATTAAATATGGCATCAAGAAATCAGTTGATAGTGAGCCTTGTCATATTAAATATGGCATTAAGAAATCAGTTGATAGTGAGCCTTGTCATATTAGATCTGGCATCAAGAAATGAGTTGATATTGAGCCTTGTCATATTAAATATGGCATCAAGAAATGAGTAGATAGTGAGCCTTGTCATATTAAATATGGCATCAAGAAATCAGTTGATAGTGAGCCTTGTCATATTAAATATGGCATCAAGAAATGAGTAGATAGTGAGCCTTGTCATTTTAAATATGGCATCAAGAAATCAGTTGATAGTGAGCCTTGTCATATTAAATATGGCATCAAGAAATCAGTTGATAGTGAGCCTTGTCATATTAAATATGGCATTAAGAAATCAGTTGATAGTGAGCCTTGTCATATTAGATCTGGCATCAAGAAATGAGTTGATAGTGAGCCTTGTCATATTAGATCTGGTATCACGAAATAAGAGTATAGTGAGCCTTGTCATATTAGATCTTGGCATCAAGAAATGAGTTGATAGTGAGCCTTGTCATATTAGATCTGGCATCAAGAAATCAGTTGATAGTGAGCCTTGTCAAATTAGATCTGGCATCAAGAAATCAGTTGATAGTAATCCTTGTCATATTAAATATGGCATTAAGAAATCAGTTGATAGTGAGCCTTGTCATATTAGATCTGGCATCAAGAAATGAGTTGATAGTGAGCCTTGTCATATTAGATCTGGCATCAAGAAATCGGATGATATTGAGCCTTGTCATATTAAATATGGCATCAAGAAATCACTTGATAATGAGCCATGTCATTAGATCTGGCATCAAGAAATGAGTTGATAGTGAGCCTTGTCCTATTAGATCTGGCATCAAGAAATGAGTTGATAGTGAGCCTTGTCATATTAGATCTGGCATCAAGAAATCAGTTGATAGCGAGGCTTGTCATATTAGATCTGGTATCAAGAAATCAGTTGATAGTGAGCCTTATCATATTAAATATGACATCAAGAAATCAGTTGATAGTGAGCCTTGTCATATTAGATCTGGCATCAAGAAATCAGATGATAGTGAACCTTGTCATATTAGATTTGGCATCAAGAAAACAGATGATAGTGAGCCTTGTCATATTAAATATGGCATCAAGAAATGAGTAGATAGTGAGCCTTGTCATATTAAATATGGCATCAAGAAATGAGTAGATAGTGAGCCTTGTCATATTAAATATGGCATCAAGAAATGAGTAGATAGTGAGCCTTGTCATATTAAATATGGCATCAAGAAATGAGTAGATAGTGAGCCTTGTCATATTAAATATGGTATCAAGAAATGAGTAGATAGTGAGCCTTGTCATATTAAATATGGTATCAAGAAATGAGTAGATAGTGAGCCTTGTCATATTAAATATGGTATCAAGAAATGAGTAGATAGTGAGCCTTGTCATATTAAATATGGCATCAAGAAATGAGTAGATACAGAGCCTTGTCATATTAAATATGGCATCAAGAAATGAGTATATAGTGAGCCTTGTCATATTAAATATGGTATCAAGAAATGAGTAGATAGTGAGCCTTGTCATATTAAATATGGCATCAAGAAATGAGTAGATAGTGAGCCTTGTCATATTAAATATGGTATCAAGAAATGAGTTGATAGTGAGCCTTGTCATATTAAATATGGCATCAAGAAATGAGTAGATAGTGAGCCTTGTCATTTTAAATATGGCATCAAGAAATCAGTTGATAGTGAGCCTTGTCATTTTAAATATGGCATCAAGAAATCAGTTGATAGTGAGCCTTGTCATTTTAAATATGGCATCAAGAAATCAGTTGATAGTGAGCCTTGTCATTTTAAATATGGCATCAAGAATTGAGTAGATAGTGAGCCTTGTCATATTAAATATGGCATCAAGAAATCAGTTGATAGTGAGCCTTGTCATATTAGATCTGGCATCAAGAAATGAGTTGATAGTGAGCCTTGTCATATTAAATATGGCATTAAGAAATGAGTTGATAGTGAGCCTTGTCATATTAGATCTGGTATCAAGAAATCAGTTGATAGTGAGCCTTGTCATATTAGATCTGGGATCAAGAAATCAGTTGATAATGAGCCTTGTCATATTAGATCTGGAGAAATCAGTTGATAGTGAGCCTTGTCATATTAGATCTGGCATCAAGAAATCAGTAGTAGCGAGCCTTGTCATATTAGATCTGGTATCAAGAAATCAGTTGATAGTGAGCCTTGTCATATTAAATATGGCATCAAGAAATCAGATGATAGTGAGCCTTGTCATATTAAATATGGCATCAAGAAACCAGTTGATATTGAGCCTTGTCATATTAGATCTGGCATCAAGAAATCAGATGATAGTGAACCTTGTCATATTAGATCTGGCATCAAGAAAACAGATGATAGTGAGCCTTGTCATATTAAATATTGCATCTAGAAATCAGTTGATAGTGAGCCTTGTCATATTAGATCTGGCATCAAGAAATCAGATGATAGTGAACCTTGTCATATTAGATCTGGCATCAAGAAATGAGTTGATAGTGATCCTTGTGATATTAAATATGGCATCAAGAAATTAGTTGTTAGTGAGCCTTGTCATATTAAATATGGCATCAAGAAATCAGTTGATAGTGAGCCTTGCCATATTAGATCTGGCATCAAGAAATGAGTTGATAGTGAGCCTAGTCATATTAGATCTGGCATCAAGAAATCAGTTGATAGTGAGCCTTGTCATATTAGATCTGGCATCAAGAAATCAGTTGATAGCGAGCCTTGTCATATTAGATCTGGTATCAAGAAATCAGTTGATAGTGAGCCTTGTCATATTAAATATGGCATCAAGAAATCAGATGATAGTTAGCCTTGTCATATTAAATATGGCATCAAGAAATCAGTTGATAGTGAGCCTTGTCATATTAAATATGGCATTAAGAAATGAGTTGATTGTAAGAATTGTCATATTAGATCTGGCATCAAGAAATCGGATGATAGTGAGCCTTGTCATATTAGATCTGGCATCAAGAAATGAGTTGATAGTGAGCCTTGTCATATTAGATCTGTCATCAAGAAATGAGTTAATAGTGAGCCTTGTCATATTAGATCTGGCATCAAGAAATCAGTTGATAGTGAGCCTTGTCATATTAGATCTGTCATCAAGAAATCAGATTATAGTGAGCCTTGTCATATTAGATCTGGTATCAAGAAATCAGTTGATAGTGAGCCTTGTCATATTAGATCTGGCATCAAGAAATCAGTTGATAGCGAGCCTTGTCATATTAGATCTGGTATCAAGAAATCAGTTGATAGTGAGCCTTGTCATATTAAATATGGCATCAAGAAATCAGATGATAGTTAGCCTTGTCATATTAGATCTGGCATCAAGAAATCAGATGATAGTGAACCTTGTCATATTAGATCTGGCATCAAGAAATCAGTTGATAATGAGCCTTGTCATATTAAATATGGCATTAAGAAATGAGTTGATAGTGAGCCTTGTCATATTAGATCTGGCATCAAGAAATCAGATGATAGTGAGCCTTGACATATTGGATCTGGCATCAAGAAATCAGTTGATAGTGAGCCTTGTCATATTAAATATGGCATCAAGAAATCAGTTTATAGTGAGCCTTGTCATATTGAATATGGCATTAAGAAATCAGTTGATAGTGAGCCTTGTCATATTAAATATGGCATCAAGAAATGAGTTGATAGTGAGCCTTGTCATATTAGATCTGGCATCAAGAAATCAGTTGATAGTGAGCCTTGTCATTTTAAATATGGCATCAAGAAATCAGTTGATAGTGAGCCTTGTCATTTTAAATATGGCATCAAGAAATCAGTTGATAGTGAGCCTTGTCATTTTAAATATGGCATCAAGAAATCAGTTGATAGTGAGCCTTGTCATTTTAAATATGGCATCAAGAATTGAGTAGATAGTGAGCCTTGTCATATTAAATATGGCATCAAGAAATCAGTTGATAGTGAGCCTTGTCATATTAGATCTGGCATCAAGAAATGAGTTGATAGTGAGCCTTGTCATATTAAATATGGCATTAAGAAATGAGTTGATAGTGAGCCTTGTCATATTAGATCTGGTATCAAGAAATCAGTTGATAGTGAGCCTTGTCATATTAGATCTGGGATCAAGAAATCAGTTGATAATGAGCCTTGTCATATTAGATCTGGAGAAATCAGTTGATAGTGAGCCTTGTCATATTAGATCTGGCATCAAGAAATCAGTAGTAGCGAGCCTTGTCATATTAGATCTGGTATCAAGAAATCAGTTGATAGTGAGCCTTGTCATATTAAATATGGCATCAAGAAATCAGATGATAGTGAGCCTTGTCATATTAAATATGGCATCAAGAAACCAGTTGATATTGAGCCTTGTCATATTAGATCTGGCATCAAGAAATCAGATGATAGTGAACCTTGTCATATTAGATCTGGCATCAAGAAAACAGATGATAGTGAGCCTTGTCATATTAAATATTGCATCTAGAAATCAGTTGATAGTGAGCCTTGTCATATTAGATCTGGCATCAAGAAATCAGATGATAGTGAACCTTGTCATATTAGATCTGGCATCAAGAAATGAGTTGATAGTGATCCTTGTGATATTAAATATGGCATCAAGAAATTAGTTGTTAGTGAGCCTTGTCATATTAAATATGGCATCAAGAAATCAGTTGATAGTGAGCCTTGCCATATTAGATCTGGCATCAAGAAATGAGTTGATAGTGAGCCTAGTCATATTAGATCTGGCATCAAGAAATCAGTTGATAGTGAGCCTTGTCATATTAGATCTGGCATCAAGAAATCAGTTGATAGCGAGCCTTGTCATATTAGATCTGGTATCAAGAAATCAGTTGATAGTGAGCCTTGTCATATTAAATATGGCATCAAGAAATCAGATGATAGTTAGCCTTGTCATATTAAATATGGCATCAAGAAATCAGTTGATAGTGAGCCTTGTCATATTAAATATGGCATTAAGAAATGAGTTGATTGTAAGAATTGTCATATTAGATCTGGCATCAAGAAATCGGATGATAGTGAGCCTTGTCATATTAGATCTGGCATCAAGAAATGAGTTGATAGTGAGCCTTGTCATATTAGATCTGTCATCAAGAAATGAGTTAATAGTGAGCCTTGTCATATTAGATCTGGCATCAAGAAATCAGTTGATAGTGAGCCTTGTCATATTAGATCTGTCATCAAGAAATCAGATTATAGTGAGCCTTGTCATATTAGATCTGGTATCAAGAAATCAGTTGATAGTGAGCCTTGTCATATTAGATCTGGCATCAAGAAATCAGTTGATAGCGAGCCTTGTCATATTAGATCTGGTATCAAGAAATCAGTTGATAGTGAGCCTTGTCATATTAAATATGGCATCAAGAAATCAGATGATAGTTAGCCTTGTCATATTAGATCTGGCATCAAGAAATCAGATGATAGTGAACCTTGTCATATTAGATCTGGCATCAAGAAATCAGTTGATAATGAGCCTTGTCATATTAAATATGGCATTAAGAAATGAGTTGATAGTGAGCCTTGTCATATTAGATCTGGCATCAAGAAATCAGATGATAGTGAGCCTTGACATATTGGATCTGGCATCAAGAAATCAGTTGATAGTGAGCCTTGTCATATTAAATATGGCATCAAGAAATCAGTTTATAGTGAGCCTTGTCATATTGAATATGGCATTAAGAAATCAGTTGATAGTGAGCCTTGTCATATTAAATATGGCATCAAGAAATGAGTTGATAGTGAGCCTTGTCATATTAGATCTGGCATCAAGAAATCAGTTGATAGTGAGCCTTGTCATATTAAATATGGCATCAAGAAATGAGTAGATAGTGAGCCTTGTCATATTAAATATGGCATCAAGAAATCAGTTGATAGTGAGCCTTGTCATATTAAATATGGCATCAAGAAATGAGTAGATAGTGAGCCTTGTCATTTTAAATATGGCATCAAGAAATCAGTTGATAGTGAGCCTTGTCATATTAAATATGGCATCAAGAAATCAGTTGATAGTGAGCCTTGTCATATTAAATATGGCATTAAGAAATCAGTTGATAGTGAGCCTTGTCATATTAGATCTGGCATCAAGAAATGAGTTGATAGTGAGCCTTGTCATATTAGATCTGGTATCACGAAATAAGAGTATAGTGAGCCTTGTCATATTAGATCTGGCATCAAGAAATGAGTTGATAGTGAGCCTTGTCATATTAGATCTGGCATCAAGAAATGAGTTGATAGTGATCCTTGTGATATTAAATATGGCATCAAGAAATTAGTTGATAGTGAGCCTTGTCATATTAAATATGGCATCAAGAAATCAGTTGATAGTGAGTCTTGTCATATTAGATCTGGCATCAAGAAATGAATTGATAGTGAGCCTTGACATATTAGATCTGGCATCAAGAAATCAGTTGATATTGAGCCTTGTCATATTAAATATGGCATCAAGAAATCAGTTGATAATGAGCCATGTCATTAGATCTGGCATCAAGAAATGAGTTGATAGTGAGCCTTGTCCTATTAGATCTGGCACCAAGAAATGAGTTGATAGTGAGCCTTGTCATATTAGATCTGGCATCAAGAAATCAGTTGATAGCGAGGCTTGTCATATTAGATCTGGTATCAAGAAATCAGTTGATAGTGAGCCTTGTCATATTAAATATGGCATCAAGAAATGAGTAGATAGTGAGCCTTGTCATATTAAATATGGCATCGAGAAACCAGTTGATATTGAGCCTTGTCATATTAGATCTGGCATCAAGAAATCAGATGATAGTGAACCTTGTCATATTAGATCTGGCATCAAGAAAACAGATGATAGTGAGCCTTGTCATATTAAATATTGCATCAAGAAATCAGTTGATAGTGAGCCTTGTCATATTAGATCTGGCATCAAGAAATCAGATGATAGTGAACCTTGTCATATTAGATCTGGCATCAAGAAATGAGTTGATAGTGATCCTTGTGATATTAAATATGGCATCAAGAAATTAGTTGATAGTGAGCCTTGTCATATTAAATATGGCATCAAGAAATCAGTTGATAGTGAGCCTTGTCATATTAGATCTGGCATCAATAAATGAGTTGATAGTGAGCCTTGTCATATTAAATATGGCATCAAGAAATGAGTTGATGGTGAGAATTGTCATTATAGATCTGGCATCAAGAAATCGGATGATAGTGAGCCTTGTCATATTAGATCTGGCATCAAGAAATGAGTTGATAGTGAGCCTAGTCATATTAGATCTGGCATCAAGAAATCAGTTGATAGTGAACCTTGTCATATTAGATCTGGCATCAAGAAATCAGTTGATAGCGAGCCTTGTCATATTAGACCTGGTATCAAGAAATCAGTTGATAGTGAGCCTTGTCATATTAAATATGGCATCAAGAAATCAGATGATAGTGAGCCTTGTCATATTAAATATGGCATCAAGAAATCAGTTGATAGTGAGCCTTGTCATATTAGATCTGGAATCAAGAAATGAGTTGATAGTGGGCCTTGTCATATTAAATATGGCATTAAGAAATGAGTTGATAGTAAGAATTGTCATATTAGATCTGGCATCAAGAAATCGGATGATAGTGAGCCTTGTCATATTAGATCTGGCATCAAGAAATGAGTTGATAGTGAGCCTTGTCATATTAGATCTGTCATCAAGAAATGAGTTGATAGTGAGCCTTGTCATATTAGATCTGGCATCAAGAAATCAGTTGATAGTGAGCCTTGTCATGTTAGATCTGTCATCAAGAAATCAGATTATAGTGAGCCTTGTCATATTAGATCTGGCATCAAGAAATCAGTTGATAGCGAGCCTTGTCATATTAGATCTGGTATCAAGAAATCAGTTGATATTGAGCCTTGTCATATTAAATATGGCATCAAGAAATCAGATGATAGTTAGCCTTGTCATATTAGATCTGGCATCAAGAAATCAGATGATAGTGAGCCTTGTCATATTAAATATGGCATTAAGAAATGAGTTGATAGTGAGCCTTGTCATATTAAATATGGCATCAAGAAATGAGTTGATAGTGAGCCTTGTCATATTAGATCTGGCATCAAGAAATGAGTAGATAGTGAGCCTTGTCAAATTACATCTGGCATTAAGAAATCAGATAATAGTGAGCGTTGTCATACTGGATCTGGCATCAAGAAATCAGTTAATAGTGAGCCTTGTCATATTAGATCTGGCATCAAGAAAGGATTTGATAGTGAGCCTTGTCATATTAAATATGGCATCAAGAAATTAGTTGATAGTGAGCCTTGTCATATTAGATCTGGCATCAAGAAATGAGTTGATAGTGAGCCTTGTCATATTAAATATGGCATCAAGAAATTAGTTGATAGTGAGCCTTGTCATATTAGATCTGGCATCAAGAAATGAGTTGATAGTGAGCCTTGTCATATTAGATCTGGCATCAAGAAATGAGTAGATAGTGAGCCTTGTCAAATTACATCTGGCATCAAGAAATCAGTTGATAGTAATCCTTGTCATATTAAATATGGCATCAAGAAATCAGTTGATAGTGAGCCTTGTCATATTAGATCTGGCATCAAGAAATGAATTGATAGTGAGCCTTGTCATATTAGATCTGGCATCAAGAAATCAGTTGATATTGAGCCTTGTCATATTAAATATGGCATCAAGAAATCAGTTGATAATGAGCCATGTCATTAGATCTGGCATCAAGAAATGAGTTGATAGTGAGCCTTGTCCTATTAGATCTGGCATCAAGAAATGAGTTGATAGTGAGCCTTGTCATATTAAATATGGCATTAACAAATGAGTTGATAGTGAGCCTTGTCATATTAGATCTGGCATCAAGAAATCAGATGATAGTGAGCCTTGTCATATTAGATCTGGCATCAAGAAATCAGTTGATAGTGAGCCTTGTCATATTAAATATGGCATCAAGAAATAAGTTGATAGTGAGCCTTGTCATATTAAATATGGCATCAAGAAATAAGTTGATAGTGAGCCTTGTCATATTAAATATGGCATTAAGAAATCAGTTGATAGTGAGCCTTGTCATATTAGATCTGGCATCAAGAAATGAATTGATAGTGAGCCTTGTCATATTAGATCTGGCATCAAGAAATCAGTTGATATTGAGCCTTGTCATATTAAATATGGCATCAAGAAATCAGTTGATAATGAGCCATGTCATTAGATCTGGCATCAAGAAATGAGTTGATAGTGAGCCTTGTCCTATTAGATCTGGCATCAAGAAATGAGTTGATAGTGAGCCTTGTCATATTAAATATGGCATTAACAAATGAGTTGATAGTGAGCCTTGTCATATTAGATCTGGCATCAAGAAATCAGATGATAGTGAGCCTTGTCATATTAGATCTGGCATCAAGAAATCATTTGATAGTGAGCCTTGTCATATTAAATATGGCATCAAGAAATAAGTTGATAGTGAGCCTTGTCATATTAAATATGGCATCAAGAAATAAGTTGATAGTGAGCCTTGTCATATTAAATATGGCATCAAGAAATTAATTGATAGAGTCTTATCATATTAGATCTGGAATCAAGAAATTAGTTGATAGAAAGCCTTTTCATGTTAAATCTGGCATCAAGAAATCAGACAATCTGGATTTTATTCTTAATGTAGCATCCTTATTTGAAAAAGGGAAAAAAACACGGGGAGATAATGATTTGTTCTAGATTATTTCCCTTAATCCATCAGCAGATCTTGTGTGCGCTCGAGTTGATAACTTCCCTTGTTGATGAACCAATAAACAGAACATGGGTCAGGGCCAGTAAAACCCGCATCCATACGTCATACTTGATGGAACTAAATTACCTTACGTCATTGCCTCTCATGCTTCTCACACGAGAAAACTTGAAAGAGTTTTTGTTTCTTGGTGGTGGCGTGTGAGTGTGTCCATACTGGTCAGAGAATGGCAAGAAATAAAAGGAAGAGCACCCCTCACCGTGAGCTCTGCATGATAATAGGATAGAGAACTCGCGTGCTGCTGCAAGAGTTATTAGCTCTTGTTTATGTTCGTCTTCTCGACGGCTCCATTTTATCGGAAAGTTGGTGTTAAAATGGAGAGAAGGGTGGGGCGGGGGGGGGGGGGGCATTCGGTTTGAAAACATCAATGAATATTGTTATTTCTTCAGCACATCGGCAGATGATAAGATAAGAGAAGATAAGATAAGAGAAGATAAGATAAGACAAAGATAAGATAAGAGAAGATAAGATAAGACAAAGATAAGATAAGAGAAGATAAGATGCGATTCTTTAATTGATCTATAAACATGGCCTCTTTTTATTTCATTGCAGCGTACATATTCATTTTCGGCACATACATCAACACCATTACCAAGACATGCATTTTTGTTTCCAAACTTACAATTTCAACACAGGGCACGTAAAGTGTTTCTCAAGTGCTATATATAGTCAGCCGTCGTACTCCACGGAACCCTCCCCCCCATAAGTAACAGCTCTAATCTTAAAATATTCTATTACTTTTTTTAACGTTGTAAAAAAATATTAAAAAATGTGTGAGTCTTATCAAATATTTGAAAAATAATTTATTTAAAAAAAAAAAACAACGTTAAAAAACGTTCTTTTTTTGTTGTTGTTTTTTAAACAACGTTTTTTAACGTTGTTTTTTTTTTTTTTTAAATAAATTATTTTTCAAATATTTGATAAGACTCGCACATTTTTTTTTTTTTTTTTTATAAGTAACAAATAGTTTTTAAGAGACCTCTTCGCTCTGCGACTACCAGGGTGGCGTCGTGAGGATTGTGCGGAGGTAGCATGACGATGTGCCGCAAGCTGTGAGACCTGCTGAAGATTAAGGCTGGCGTGTTTGAGGGTGTCCTCACCACAGTCACGTCACAGACGGGGGGGGGTGGGAGGGAGGGCGTGCTCTGTGCCCTAGACCTGAAACCATCTATGACAAGAATTCAAAGTGGGGGGGTGTCCTTTTCTTAAAACTTGAACAAATTTCTATAAGTCTCTCGCTTACGCTGCACGCTTGACTTACGCCGATCCAGTTGATCTTTATAGACATTTGTGAACATGACCTCGTGAACGTGACCTCGAGAGCGTCACCTCGAAAACGTCATCTCGAGAGTGTCACCTCGTGAGCGTCACCTCGAAAACGTTATCTCGAGAGTGTCACCTCGTGAGCGTCACCTTGAAAACGTCACCTCGAGAGCGTCACCTCGTGAGCGTCACCTCGAAAACGTCACCAAGAAGAGTAACTGTTATGCTTAACGTACCAACGATTTTTTTTAACATATTAAGCATTCATTTCAGGTTTTCGTGAGTTTCGATCATTAGACGGATGGCCACAATCGTTCTCAACTTTGTCTATTTGACACATAACCTCTTAGCTATAAATCTTGGGCATTTGTGTGAGTGTGTGTGAGTGTGTATGTGTGTGTGTAGAGGCGGTGGGATTTTTGTGCGACACTTGGCTCATCAGTGAGATTTCATTAGAGTTTCGAGAGAGTTGGTTTATCTGTCTATGTCGACAAGTTATTGAGCGGAGTGATTTCAAATATCCAGTTTAGAAAACGCCCTCCGTGTTCTAGTTAAGCGGCAGAATACTCCGTTCGTAAATGCACACGTAAATTCAGACGAAAATGCACACGTAAATTCAGACGTAAATGCACACTTAAATTCATACTTAAATGCACACACTAATTCACGTTTTTTTTAGGATTTTCATAAGAAGTTTTATATTTTACGTTTACAACCTCAATGACCTCGGTAGTGGTCTGACTGGTAGTTGTCCGACTGGTAGTTTTGTCCGACTAGTAGTTTTGTTCGACTGTTAATTTTGTCCGACTGGTAGTTGTCCGACCGCTAGTTTTGTCCGACTGGTAGTTTTGTCCGACTGGTAGTTTTGTCCGACTGGTACTTTTGTCCGACTGGTAGTTTTGTCCGACTGGTAGGTTTGTCCGACTGGTAGTTTTGTCCGAATGGTAGTTTTGTCCGACTGGTAGTTTTGTCCGACTGGTAGTAGTTCGACGCTCTACTCTTATTGATTTTACTCATAAGTACTTCCAATTATATCCAAGTAGCCATCTTCAGCTCTGCATGTGCATCGGAGCTGTCGTGGTTAGACTGCCTTTAAGTAGAGTTCCGACCATTAGGCAGTTTCGTGGAGCATTCTTTATGGCATCGTCTGAAGCTCTGTTCCAAAACTCGCGGAAAAAAAGCGGTGCAGCACTTGTCTCATCAGGGGACACGGTCTTTAGAGTCGCCCTCACTACCGGACCAGCTTGCTTTGGGGGAAATGCATTCATACCGGGCCGGGTTTATAGCACTGGGAATTTGTTTTTATTGTCTGAGAATATGTGTAGATATTGTGTGTATTGTCTGAGAATATGTGTAGATATTGTGTGTATTGTCTGAGAATATGTGTAGATATTGTGTGTATTGTCTGAGAATATGTGTAGATATTGTGTGTATTGTCAGAAAATGTGTGCATTGTCAGAGAATGTGTTTATACTGAGTTATTGTCTGAGAATGTGTGTAGATATTGTGTGTATTGCCTGAGAATATGTGTAAATAGTGTGTGTATTGTCTGAGAATATGTGTAGATATTGTGTGTATCGTTTAAGAATATTTGTAGATACTGTGTAATTTAAAATTTTAGCTTGTATTTCCACACACAAACTACTTGAGAGAAATGACATTTAGTTGCGTTGTTGTTGTTTTTGAATGAGAACAGCAGCCAATCTAATTTATTGAATAGCAAGTACATGTCATATCTATTAGACACAAAGCGATCATGTGATATCCGCGGCCAGAGTTGCCTGACGACGACAACAAACAAACAAAAAACCCCCGAACAACTTCAACAGTAAAAATGGTGGTTCATTACAAACGAACCCATAAAAAAACTAAGTGTTTTTCGAATATTTTTTTTTATCGAGCAATGTCATCTCTCTAACTCAATACGCCACAAATACAAAGCACATAGCAAGAGCTGTATAATTAATCTCCACACCAAAACACGCACCCGTTAGATCATTAACATACCCCCCCCCCCCCAACCTTATTTTTGAGGGTTGATGCTGGGGATGCCATTGACAGCGAGTCTATGTGCGAATTTTCAGTTCGATTGGTTGACGGGAAGAGGGTCAATTAGTCTTCCGAATGTTTTTTCCGCCACAAAGAAAGGAACACGTGAAATAAAAAAGATAAATAACGAAGTTCATATAAAGTATTTTAATTTTTTTAAAATAATATATATATTTTTTTAAACACTTGCTATATGGTAACACCTTAAGCAATCGAATACGAATGACAGTGGTTGGTGTCTGCGGTCTCGATCTCACTGAACCAAGCGGAATAGTTTTCATTCAGAGGATTGCGTTGTTAATTTTTAAACTGCCGATGTGCTGGCCTAAGACATTTTCTCATCCTTAAGAAACAATTCGGAAGACGGTATCCTGCATATCTATTTATGTTAACTTTAAAAAGTAGTTAAGCGGATATCCTTACACAACTTGTATTTTGGTTGCAAACCGGTCAAATTGAGAAAACTTACTCCCTGAGAGCTGAAAACTACTCTGACTCTAACCCAAGGGGTAAACAGGTCTGTAATGAGGGAAGAAAGTTTTAAATTTCTTTAATTTTAAATTCCAAAATCTTTATATCCAAAATGTTGAAGACACACAAAAAAGGAAAAAGGGGGAGGGGGGTGAATGTTAAAAGCTACTTGGATTGGCAGCATAGAATATAAGGAATACGATCGAAGTGAGAGAAAGAAATTTGTAGAGTTGGAAAGAGAGAGAAAGAAAAATAGAGCAAGAAAATGAGAGATAGATGACAGGGGGAGGGCAAGGGAGAGAGAGAGTGTGTGTGATCGAAAGAAAAGATAGAGGGACGGGTGGGAAGAAGAAGAAATAGAGAGAGAAAAACACAGGGCTAGAGAGAGAAAGTGAGAGAAAATAGAGAAAGAAAGAGTGATAGTGAATGCAGGAGAGTGAGAGAAAGGAATCGTTATTGAAAGAAAGAGCGCGAGCAGTAAAGAGAGATATTGATAGAGTTTGTAAGTGAGAAGAGTGATAGAGAGAGTGAGAGAGAGAGAGCACGAAAGATAACGAAAAAGAGAGTGAGGGAGATAGAAAGATAGAAAGATATAGAGATTGAAAGAGTGTGTGCGAAAGTGAGAATAGCGAGAGAATTGTGTGTGTGTGAAACATAAAGAGAAAGGGGGAGTGAGTAAGGTATCTGAGAGACAGAGAGAGAAAGAGAAAATGGAATAGAAAGAATGAGATAAACAAAGATAAATTAAGATAAATGGAGAGAGAGACAGAGTGTGTGTGACAGACAGCTTAGATTAGATATTAATATTACCGAAAAAACACAGCATATTTTTGTCATCTCCCTGGGACGTAACTTTGTGCGGTCATCGGGTTCATCCGAGATGTTTGATTGGGAACAAATTACACAGTCATAAAAACATGGGCTTATCCGATTTCTGGGGGGGGGGGGGGGGAGAGAGAGAGATATTGACGGTTCTCAGCCTACCTGGTTTGGGAGGTGGGGGGGGGGATTAAATCTTTACACGTGAGCTGTCAAAATTAAGCCATGGTTGTGAACTAAACTCGTAATAAATAGCCCAGCTTTCACGTCTGCCATTACGGGTTCACGGTTTCTTTTCAGGGGGTGGGGGGGGGGGGGGGAGTGTTCTTGTAATGGATTTCCCCGTTTTTTTTTTTTTTTGTATTTACTCTTCAGGAAGCTACAAATCCATTGCGTGTGTTTAAAGTGTAAAATAAAAGCATGTACAAATTTTATTCTTAGACAGTATGGCTTTATACAAAAAATACTCTCTCCTCTTGCCAAGCGTATAAGTATTTTAAAAAATATGACATCATTTAAATAAATAAATAGTTGTAACGTGATCTGAAAAAAAAAAAACAGATTATATACATTAAATTTTCCCCCCTCAGTCTGATTGGCTAATCCAGATAGATAAGGGAAAGGGGGGGGGGGGTGCCAATCTCAGATTGATTTTTCGACTCAAGGTGATTTGATTTTTTGCTGACCTGTCTCGAAAACCGTCAAGGACAACCCGGGAGCACGAAGGTGAGGGTCGGGCCTGGGGGGGGGGGGGGGGGGTTTGATGGTGTTTCGTTGAGAAATACATGCAGTAAAAGAAACGTTTCTTTGGCCGATTTAAATGTGTGTTATAATATTTTCATTTTTTTTAAACTGAGTAGGTCAGTTCTTTCCCGTGAGCTAAAAGTTTGATTGATACTTTAAGCTGAGGAGATACTTGTACGTGTGCAAAATGTGTCGACATCTCGGTGTGTGGCGCTTTTGAAAACAGCGCCCTGCGTTGTGATTTCGACACCCTGGCGCTGTTGTGTTCTTTATCCATGTTTTCCAGCCTTGTCTAAATCGTGTTTAAATCCTTTGTGTTCACTTCGCTTTTTGTATCGTGGCTGGCTGGCTGCTTGGCTGGATGGATGACTGGCAAAAAATCTTCGGGTGGTTACTGACTCCCTTTCCGTCAACATGTCGAGCTGAAACTTGGTACTTAGACTCGTTCCCGAAAAAATCTCATTCGATCAAATTTTCAGCCCCACCCCCCCCCCACCCCAACCCCCCGAAAATCAGTTATTTTGTTTCCCTGTTTTTCAATGGGAGAATGAAGGAATTAGGACGTCACTGAGTCCATCAAATAAAATTCCCGATAACTCCGCTATATGATTTATTTATTTTTAATCGAATGCAGGTTTGATGAGTAATATTTTCCGTTGTTTCTCTCAAATAGTTGGTGATATAGATCTGCGGTGTAGAAGCGGGTCATTAGAATATCAATCAATCAATGTATTTCAGGGGCGTGACAATAAATGTGTGGTTGCTAGACTTATGGGGGGGGGGAGGGGGAGACTAAATGAGATTTGTATTTAGGTACGTTACTTGTATGCATGTTTTGTCAAATTTTCAGCCCCACCCCCAACCCCATATCTCGATAACACATTTTGTACAAGATTTATAAGAAAAACTTTGTTTTTACGGGCTATTTCATTTTCTTTTTGTTTTATACATAGATGATGTTTTAATTTGGTAAAGTTAATCCAAAGTACACCATACATTTTATTCATTCTTAGAATGTGATTTAATAATTTCTCTAATGCTCTGTTGTCTATTTCATAGTTATGTCATAACTTTCCAATGTGTTTCCAAGTTCCCGATGATCCATCCCACGAAAACCTTGCTGAAAATCGGTTTATTTTGTATTCAATAAGCAGGCGAATAAATCCAATACAAAAAAAACGTGTTGTCTCTAACATTGCTAGAAATGAAATTATTGAATTTATTAGAAGAGAAAGCTCTCCAATACATGAAAAGGATCCACGTTTGGACAGGCAAGGAGCTTTGTGTAATATGATCTTGCCAACCGGTAACATAACGTGTCCATAACGGAGCCCCCAATATTTACATTGCCGACACGTTTTTACCATTATTTCTTTAGAGACAGAATTCGAGATGCTGTAAGCGTAGATTTATAAAAGATGTTGAGATGTTTATATAAAGATTAGCAAATGCTGTTGAGGTGGTGAACGGGAGGAGGTTAAAAAAATAAGTTGAGGTTGAGCAGATGCATAGGTATAAAAGAAGATATATGGGTGGAGAGACAGGGGTATAAAGGAAATTGAGATGGTATAAACCATATGCATAAATGTGGATGAGATGGTATAAAGACAGTGGTATGCAAGAAGTTGAGAGGATCTATAGACAGGGAGGACTGCGTTCAAGCCGTGAGAAGTGAATAAATAGTGGGGGCGAGATATATTTAGGATTGTATTTTTAAATATATATATTTGAAAAACTTATTGAAAAGAGACTCTCAATGAAATATGAGTTTCAATTTATTCTGCATTACGCAACAAACCACTGTGCAGAAGTGTAGATGAGCACTCTGTGAAGCACACTATGTAGCCAACACATTCGAATTGAATATAAACGAAAACTAAAAATATTTTATTTTTATACATATTTAAAAATGTTTTCCTCGCAGACCTTCTTTGCGCAAATTTAAACTTGTGTTAGAAAAAAGTCTTCATTTTAAAGGTTTTTTTTAAATATATTTTTCATTTTATATTTTTTATGCCTCACCACCCCTATCACCCACCCCACCCCCACCCCCACTCTCTCGACCCCAGGATACCGAAGCTGTGATTCTGTGTCATCGACTCTGATGCGATCATACCGGTCAGCACGAGGAAGACTGAATCGACCGAACGACGGGATCACGTGAGACAACAGCAACAACCAAAAAAACATGCCCAGGACAAATAACGAAGACAGAACAACTAACAGGACATTTGGGCTAAATGCAGTTTTCAGCAGACAGTACAAGGCAAAAAACAACAAATTGAAATTGAAAAACGTAAGTGTACTCGGATCTCAATGTAGCTTTCTCTGTCCCTGTGTAGAGACAAAGGCCAAGAGAATTTGAGATGGACGGACGTCTATATAAAAGAAGGGGGAAAAAAAGCGTATAAAGTAAAAGATGGGGGGCATGTTTCGCAATGTTAATTTTTATTTTTTTTTTATTTTCGGTTCTTCTAAATTAAATTTAAAGATTGATGCGCGTGACATGTTCATTTTTTTTTATCTAAAGCCAAAAAGAATATTGCTGACAACTAGATGAGAGAGAGATTGAGAGAGAGAGAGGAAGATTGAGAGAGAGAGAGAGAGAGAGAGAGATTAAGAGAGGGGGGGAAGATGTATAAAAATGGACAAGGGGCAGGTCTGGGGATTATTTGTAAAACTCAAGATTCGCTGATGTCCAGAATATTGCTCTTGTTATTGATCTCAAATCTTCAGTGACATGTATATGGTTCATAGTAACCTATATCCGGTTTATAGTGACCTATAGGATTATAGTGACCTACATTAGGTTAATAGTATCCTATATCTGGTTTATAGTGACCTATATAAGGTTTAATACTGACCTTTATCAATTTTATAGTGACCTACATCAGGCTTTTGATGTCGTGTAAATTGGGTGATAGTGTGACGGATGATTTAAACCAGTTGGTTTTCTCATTTAGTAAACAAAATATGTTGTTTCGTTGTCTTTTAACTTATATTTTTTTTTGTTATTTTTAGCTCTTAGATTTAGGTTTTTAATCTCAGATCGAGTATTGTGTGTATAAACGCGTGTCCTTGTGTGTGAGTGTTTGACAGGATTGCTGGCACTGTGACATTCGAACCCGTATCTGGAAATTTGTTTGAGAGCAATTTCGTCGGCGGAAAATTTGATCGTGTGAACTGAAAATAAAATTCCATCCAACTTCCATCGATAAATTTTCCGTCGACGAAATTTATTTCAAACAAATTTCCGGTAACCATTCGAACATGCGGCCTGCTGACCATGAGGCACCACGCTACCTTTGCGCCACAAATGCGGCATTTATAATAAAAAAAAAAAGTTAGCCAGAGTATCTACATCACAGTTTTGATCCAAACAACGGACACATCATAGGTAACACATCATTGTAACACATCATTGGTAAACCGCGCAAGTGATTATGAAAAAACGAAATGCTATCCATAATTCAATGTTTTTATACTCTGATACGAAACAACTATACGTTTTTTTTTAAATATTACTTAAAACTATCAACGTGAATTATAATAAACCATAACTATGACTTAGACCAGCGTTTCACAAATGCCAGGTCGCCACCCGGTACCGGGCCCCGTAAGCCAAAATTGCCGGGTTACCGAAAGAAGATCACACAAAAAAACGGTTACAGGGTCACGAAAACATAACGTTTTGAGAAGACCCTGCCTAAGTCCCTCCCATCAAAAGGTATGCATCTAATAAGTTGAACTGAAAAATTATTTATAAATATTTGGCTTCGATCTTATGAACTTCTCTATAGATCATCGGTTCTCAAAATGGGCCATATCGGCCACGATAAAGGAATAATGGATTTTATGTACTGTGGAACTTCTCATAACGAGCACCTCTCATAAAGAAGTTGCTCCCTTAACGAGCGACATTTCGCATAACCAGTTACGCAGAAAAGGGAAGCTCCTTTTTCCCGACATTCACTTCTGCTTGGAAAAAACTTTGGCCAGAGAGTGTTTTTGAATGTGATTTTGAAACAGTACCTGTGGAGTCTACAGTAACGAGATTGTGTCATCGGCCAAAATCATGGGACTCGAGGTGGACAACAACGATATTGAAGAGCTTGTGAAAGAGCACAGTCAAGAGTTGACCACCGAAGAGTTTACGGAGTTGCATCGTGTTTCCACAGCAAGAAATTATGGAGGAGAGCTCATTAATGGAGGAGGAAGTAACAGAGCAACAATCTTTTAGCGCAATAAGAGAAATGCTGAAAGCATGGAGAAACTGTTGCATCGTACATTGAGAGGCATCACCCTAATAAGGAGGTGGCTATTCGTGCTACAAATTTATTCAATGATAATGCTGTGACACATTTTCGTCAAATTTAGAAGCGTCGGCAAAAACAAATGTCTTTAGACAGTTTTCTAGTTAAAAAGGATTAATTATTGGTCATAAATTCATATTTTTATTTAAGTTTTTTGTTTCAAATCTAAATTGTATTCCAAGTTGTTACACTCCTTAACAATTCATAAGTAATTTTTTTTGACTAAATGTTTATAAAAGTTTTTGAAAAATGAGTATATTTTCAGCATGGAATGCATTATCGTATTTTACATTGATTTGTATGGAAAAAATTGTTGCGTTTAACGAGTGTTTCGCTTAACGAGTAAGATTCTGGAACGAATTATGCTCGTTATGAGGGTTCCATTGTAAATACAAAAGAGCAGTTTAAAAATAAAATTAATTAAATCGAAGTTGCATAAATAAAATTAAAATGAGCCTTAGGAAGCCTGGTCTTGATAAAAAGAATATAAAAAAACGATAGACCTGTATCTAATTTATCATTTGTATCTAAAGTCATTGAAAAACTATTTCTAGAACAGCTTTTTGCTCACATGAATGACCACTCTCTTCTCATTCCTAATCAGTCAGCCTATAGACCTTTTACAGCACAGAGACAACTCTCTTGAGGGTCATAATCATGAAAAATCCTCAAACTCAGCTCTCCTCATTTCGTTTTAAGTAGGCAGCTCCGATATAGAGTTCACACCCTCTGCTGTGAATCTTGGTTCATCATCATCATCATCATCAGGTCCCGTAGTCCTTCGACCGTTGGGGCGCCACAGATGACATGTACACTATTCTTATCCATTCCTCTCGGTCTTCTGCCCTAAGCATAGCATCGCCTAGTTTTAATCACGTCCATTCTTTGATATTATCTTCCCATCTTTTTCTTTGTCTTCCTCTTCTTCTCCCTCCTCTAGTAGTGTCCTGCAAGATCTCTTTGTAATCTTGGTTACACTCCTTCTAACGAAATGTCTCTCAATAATCATATTTCTCACATATGTCGCTCTGCGTACACGATGATCCGTCAGATCAGCTCCATTCGCCACTACCTCACTGTTAGCGCAACAAAAACACTAGTCCGTGTTCTTGTTCTCTCTCGTCTTGTGTAGGCTGTTCAATATCGCCCGCCTTGGTGCAAAGACATAGGTAAAAAGGGTACTAATTCGTGAACTGCTGTTCGCTAACGATGCCACCTTAACATCGAACATAGAAGAAGGTCTTCAGCGGCTAGTTAATCGTCTATCTCACGCTTGTAAAGAGTTTGGACTGACAAATAGTACACAAAAAATACATTTAATGATGCACGAAGCAGCGTCCCCTCAGATCATATCTATTGAGGGCCATTATCTGTTGGTTCTTGACCATTTCTTGGATCCAATATTTCTAGTTCTCTCTCCGTTGATGAAGAGATAAACATCAAGATCGCAACAGCAGCAGTAACTATGGCTAAACTGAATACGTGGTTGTGGGATAATCTCAAAGTAACTGAAAAAAAAATTAAGTGTCTAGTAGGTATGCGTGCTTAGTACGCTCCTATATGGCAGTGAAGTGTGGACCACATACACCAGTCATGAGCGGCAACTCAACAGCTTCCATCAAATATGTCTGCGTTGTATTTTATGCATTCGATGGCAGGACTAGGAGCCTAACACAGAGGTCTTGAAACGTGCTAAAATGTTTAGCTTATTCTCTGCGCTTAGCAAGCGGCGCCTTAGCTGGTTAGGCCATGTAAGGATAATGGAGGAAGGCCGTATTCCAAAGAAGCTGCTGTATGGATAGTTGGCAGAAGGGACAAGAATTATTGGACGGCCTCACCTTAGATATATGGACGTTTGCAAAAGGAGCATGAGGGAAGCCAACATTGAAATCAACAAATGGGAGATCATTGCCGAACAACGTTCCAGCTGGTGAACAGCAGTGTATGAAGTAGTCAACAAAAAAACAAACAAAAACAAAGGCCAAATCTAACCAGGAGTCAATATTCTCCTGCGAGAAATGCAGTCGAGATTGTCACTCCAGGATTGGCCAAGTGAGCCACTCGTCGAAGTATAGGACTACATAGCTACTCCATTGTCTCGCGAAGACGGAAGGATGTCATATATATATTGTTATGAGGGATGACGTGTTTTGATACACGCTTGGCACGCCTTCCACGTGCATGACCTCTTTCAAGTCGGTCCCGTGTTGGGGCGGCTAGAAAAATATCCCTTGATGACATTTTATCTACTATAGTCCGTTTCTATAAAAGGGCTAAGATTAAATGACGATGGGGGAGATCTTTTCTTTTCCTTTACCACGAGATGTGCTGTGTCATTATTTAATACGTTGTTGTGTGTAGATTTTTCTATTTCCTCGTACAATTTTGTGCTCATTGTATTTTTATATACAGTACCGGTACCAGCAAATCTGTAAGTTTATCATTTTAATCATATTTCTCTTTCTGTTATTATTTAATTGAAGTTTCCAAATTAAAAAGTTATTACTTGTAATTAGTTCTGGCCTTGATTGTCGTTTAATTTGTTATTATTTTTAAACTTTTGTATCGTTCTTTATTATGGACTGTTTTTAGAACGAGCCATAGACAAAAGATAAGAGATTAAATTCTCCATTTATAACGGTCCGTTATAATATATATATATATATATATATATATATACAATTCTTCATATACTATATATATATGATTTAAATAAATATTTAAATAAACACACACATATATATATAATGTGTGTGTGTTTCTTTAAATATTTATATATATATGTGTGTGTGTGTGTTTATTTAAATATTATTTATATCATATATATTTATATATATATATATATATATTTATATATATGTTATATAGTATATGTATATGAAGAATTCTATACAGAGACGAGTTATTTTTTCTCTCTCATCCAGATTTAATGACATCATAATTCACGCTCACTAACCCTCCCCCCCCCCCACCCCCTTTCATCGTTAAATCTCCACAATATGTTCGTAATGTTTACTGCTTGTAATTATTCTAAGCTCATTACCCAAAACAACCAGCCAATCAGCGTGCGCAAAATATTAAACACGTCATTAATGCCTATTTGGATTTATTTCTGATTTCATTAGATGTCACATTAATCTCCTCACAACCTGGGAATCTGCCACAAATCGTGACAACACACTTCATTGTCTTATTAATTTTCCTTCGTCCCCCGTCCCCCCCCCCCAAACCTCTTTCCAAAACCCAAACTCTAATTTTCCGTCTTAGAGCCTGCCTTGTCCGGGGGGGAGGGGGTGGGCTATTTGAACAATGTTCAAATATGGCTGTAGGCAGATCTTCAATGTTCATATCTTTTTCTCGCTGGGGAAAGTTACTCCAAAAAAAATTAATTAAAAACCACGAAAGGCAGAAGGCTTAACTCGTAATAACATTTTTACAAAATAGCAATGAAATCTTGAGACATTTCGAGAACTTGTTCTTCATCTTTTGATAATGTATTATCTATTTATAGATGTATTCAGAGACGCGTGTCAATCGGGAATAAAGTTTTTTTTTTTTTTTTTTTTCAATTAAAACTTTAATTTATTTGTAAAGTCATAAACTTTTGTGATTCTCTCACCCTTAAACTCTCTGTCTGCGTTAATGACCTTTCGTTGCTGAGTAACTACGGCAGAGTGCAGATCTTCCGAAACGCCGATCATCCGAAACGCCGATCAACTGAAACACCGATTATCCGAAACGCCGATCAACTGAAACACCGATCATCCAAAACGCCGATCAACTGAAACACCGATCATCCGAAACGCCGATCAACTAAAACACCGATTATCCGAAACGCCGATCAACTGAAACACCGATAATCCGAAACGCCGATCAACTGAAACACCGATTATCCGAAACGCCGATCAACTGAAACACCGATCATCCGAAACGCCGATCAACTGAAACATCGATTATCCGAAACGCCGGTTGAAAAAGTTATCATTGTTAATTATACTATGCGTATAGCGTGAAACATTGGCGTACAATCTCCGGAATGAAATTCCGACTCCTGTCGCACAATCCATGTGTCACACAATCCAGGTGTCGCACATTCCAGGCGTCACACAATCCAGGTGTCATACGGGATGACCGTTAAGCCGTGGTCAAATGACATTTTAACAGGTCTACAGAGAGTACGAAGGACGGGAAAGGGTGATTCCCTGGGGATAGTGTCACATGGTTAAGAGTGGGGTGCGGGGGGTATGTTTGTAGAGCTTGTGACACCAGGTAAAATATGGGTACGTGCAATGACCGAACTGGCATAATGCTTCCTGAAAACGCGTTAATTTAACATATTTCGCAAAGTACTCGCCCACAAGCACAAAGTTGCCTTTCTAAGCCCAGATCATCCATTTCTGGAACTGACCTCTTTTAGCCGGAAAGGTTCCAGTCCTCAATGCGTTGCTTTGTTGTTTTTTTTTACATCAATCAACGGTTTTGTTTATACACCAAGGAAAAAATAGGTTATTCGAATATCCCCCCCCCCCACACTTTTTTTTCCTCACGTGGGTCCCAATAAGTTCTGAAAAATTGACTCTTTACTGTAAACATCTACTTACATCTAACTGCCACTAATAACTGACTTTCCTCTCAAATTACAAACAAGCACATGTGATTCTGTACTAAGAAAACATTTTTTTTTTAAAATTAGGATTTCTTTGGAAAACAAGTTTTAGCGAATAAAAATAGACCCCAAAAATTCATAAAATTTCTTGAAATTGATTACGCAAAGAAAGATTATGAAAAGTCTGAGGTGGGGTGCGGGGGGAGGGGGGGGTAAACTAATTGGATACTTATTAAGTACGTTACTTGAATGCATGTTTAGTCAAATATTTTTTTTCATTCTTTAATTATTTTAAGTTATTAATTTGGTTTTTTACTTAAATATATTTGTGTGTGTGTGTGCGTGTGGCCTAAACGCGAAGTTGGGATTTTCTACGCAAAACTGTAACAAAATGTGTATGAATTTATAAAAAAAAAATTCTGGGGATTGACGTTCAGCTCTCCCTCTCAAGAACCCTCCGTCTGTCTTAGCACTCATTTCTGCGTCATTTCTGCTTCATTTTAACCCCGATCAAAATTACGGTACCAACACCTTTTATAGACAAATATAAGAGCGGCACTTCCCCCCCCCCCAACCATTGTTTCCTTCTAAACACCTCTTTCTCAATGTCAAGGTATAATTCTGGTTGTGGCGCCACAACTTGGCAAAATTTATAAAAGGGACGCGGCTCTAAAAAGTTTGAGAACCGCTGGGGTTAGGGGGTTATATTATTAAGCTAATAGTGTTTTGAAATTGCAGGCATACGAACAAGATCAACTCACAAACAACAATCACTACGGGTACTATGGACACAACAACAAGATCAACCATCCGTCTGAACTTGGTCGCCACGCTCTACACTAGCGGTTCTCAACCTGTGGTTCAGCGACCCCTTTGGGGGGTCGAACGACCCTTTCACGGGGGTCGCCCAACACCATCGGAAAGGACATATAATCTACAGCAATGAAGTAGCAACGAAAATAATTTTGTGGTTGGGGGGGGGGGGGGTCGCCGCGACGCAAGGAACTGTGTTAAGGGGTCGCGGTATTATAAAGGTTGAGAACCTGTGCTCTACACCTAAGATAATGAGGCACAAGCCAAATCACATTACGCGGCGGTCTTTGAAGAAACTAACATCGACATTAACACCAAGACATGCTCTCTATTCTTATTTTTATCAATCGTATTTCTTCATCTTTGATTTGGTTTATGATTAATAAACTAATTTTTTTTTTCTTTAAATGGACTGTTTGAAATTCAAAGCTTTATTTTCATTTGAAATTCAAAGCTTTATTTTCATTTGAAATTCAAAGCATTATTTTCATTTGAAATTCAAAGCTTTATTTTAATTTGAAATTCAAAGCTTTATTTTCATTTGAAATTCAAAGCTTTATTTTCATTTGAAATTCAAAGCTTTATTTTCATTTGAAATTAGTTGCTATTTTAAAAACATAAATGAAAATAAATCCTTAAATTTGAAGAAGAGGAAAAAAAAAAAAAGTAGAATTTGCCATTTGCATCATCTTTAATGATTGAGCCCTGAATAAACGTCAATATTTGACCATCTTCATTGTGACCGAAGGTTCGCTGTCTAGGATTTAGGTCCCTCCGCTATGGCCACAGACGATAATTCGGAGTCAAAACCCTTCTGTCCCTCCAGCTCCTGACAGGGCTGATATTTTGAAATGCTCCTAGCTCCTAAAGAGCCGATGGGTCGAAAGGGAAAACAACACACAGTAGTTTAACAGTCATCAAAAGATATTTAATTCTTTTTTTATGTATACGTGTTCAAAAAGCATCCGAAATCACAACTACTTTATCCACATAAAAAAATCAACATCTACTTCACCAAACGAAAAAAAAAAAAACACACACTCTGTTGGACTCCACTCGGTACTCTTTCACACTCTCCTCTCTCTCCATTTCACACACTTTACTCGTTTCTCTTTCACACACTTCCTCACGTGGTGGGCTTTTTCTCCCCGACACGCCAAGACAGTCCTACATGACTGAGAGAACTCGTGGGAAATACAGGAAATCCCACGAGCGCCCTCTTACTCTCCTCAAAACATACCCAGAAAATATAATGACACGATTTGACCGTGACATACATCAGTGGTTCTCAAGCCTTCCTTATGCCGCGACCCCTTACTAAAGTTGCTCATGTTGTGGCGACCCCCAACCACAAAGATGATCTTCGTTGCTACTTCATAAGTGTAGAGTATACGTGTTTTCCGATGGTCTTAGGCGGGGGGGGTCGCGAGCCACAGATTGAGAACCGCTGATCTACATCAAGTTTCAAAACGTTGTCATAAACTCGGCTGTATCAGGTGTTTTTTTAATCACACATTGAAACCTAGTGAGTGTGTTCATTGATATCTAAGTTATCATTGCACGGGTGATTTCCGCAACCGAACCGTTGGTAGTCACTAGTTTTCTTAAAAGTATCGATTTCATTCATTAAAAAAAAAAAAAAAAATTATTTTCAAACACTTTGTGCCGAATAGGGTTGCTAGGCAGGAAGAACCGTTGCTAAGACAGCATGTTTGGCGCAAAACTGCGCAGATCAATGTTCGGAAGCATGGGACACACAAAAATATTTGTCGATAGCTTCTTCAAACATGCACGTCCTTAAACAATGGAAAAATAGCCAAGCATTTTTTACTTGTCTGATCATCTGAGAAATGGCCGTTCTTTTCAAAAGCTATTCAAAGAGACAATGTGCAAATACGATATGAAAATATCAGAAAGTGTGATTAGCTCAAAGTGGATTTCACTCCCCCTGGCTCACATACTTTGCAAACAAATCGAGTGGGGTGTTTTTTTGTTTTTTTTTTGGTGATTTTTCGGAGTATCAGAGGGTGCTCCAGATTCTGGATGGTCCGTTGATGAACATTCCAATAACTTGAGCTCAGCCTTTCCGCGCTGAACACTCAGTCGGGAACAAATCTATGGCAATACTTGAGACCCTGGTTGTTATATTGTTGGCCAGATTTAGGCAAATGAGTTTGATTTGAAATGTGTTAATAATATTTTTTTTTTAAAAAGGGTGCGGGGTGCATTTCTATGGGCGGGTGTCGGGGTGTCGGGGGGGGATATAAGCTTTGATTCACGATAAATGACTCATAAATCACCAGCGTGGATCACGATTAGGATTCATTAACAGTTAGTAACGATAGTCAGTGTCTATGTGTTTAGCTAGTAAAGATGGCAGGTATTTTAACAGCCAGTAAGGATTATCAGTTATTTTAACAGCCAGTAAGGATTATCAGTTATTTTAACAGCCAGTAAGGATTATCAGTATTTTAACAGCCAGTAAGGATTATCAGTTATTTTAACAGACAGTAAGGATTATCAGTATTTTAACAGCCAGTAAGGATTATCAGTATTTTAACAGCCAGTAAGGATTATCAGTATTTTAACAGCCAGTAAGGATTATCAGTATTTTAACAGCCAGTAAGGATTATCAGTATTTTAACAGCCAGTAAGGATTATCAGTATTTTAACAGCCAGTAAGGATTATCAGTATTTTAACAGCCAGTAAGGATTATCAGTATTTTAACAGCCAGTAAGGATTATCAGTATTTTAACAGCCAGTAAGGATTATCAGTATTTTAACAGCCAGTAAGGATTATCAGTATTTTAACAGCCAGTAAGGATTATCAGTATTTTAACAGCCAGTAAGGATTATCAGTATTTTAACAGCCAGTAAGGATTATCAGTATTTTAACAGCCAGTAAGGATTATCAGTATTTTAACAGCCAGTAAGGATTATCAGTATTTTAACAGCCAGTAAGGATTATCAGTATTTTAACAGCCAGTAAAGATTGCCAGTATTTTAACGCTGGTCCGTGTCCAACACTCAGGGGTTTTAATATTGTTTGGAAACGAAGATAACACTAATGCCGGAACCAGTTGTTTTTTTGTTTTTTTAAATGTATATACTATGAAGCAGATCCCTTATTTCCGCGCTAGCTGGAGGTCCACAATGTAAATGGTTTGTTTCGTGATTGTGTTGTTGGTTAGATCTCGATGTCAAGGTTTGAAATGAGATGCCTTGTTCTTCCAGGTGTATTTTGCTATGACAAGTTTTTTTGTTTGTTTGTTCTTTTTGTACTTGTGGTGAGGTCATTCGTAGCTAAGGTCGGAGAGTTGAAACATGGTTGTGTCAAAGGGGGAAGGGGTTAAGGGGGGGGGGGCACTCACCCACGGCGCCTTTATCAGAGGGCGCTAAATAGTAAATGTTCATGCAATAAAAGTGTATTAATATATACTTTTTGTGTTCAACCAGCAACATGTAGCGTAGAAATCAATTCGCCTTTTGGAATTTCAGTGAGGGGTTTGAGCTCAGTTGTGATAAAATTATTTACATAAGTTGTTTTTTGAAAATAAAAACCTCAGAAAACGTTTGAGATAGAAGAGGTCGTCTCTAACGTAAAAGTTGTCGATATTTTTGATCATCAAACTGATAGGCAAAAAGATCGGCAATTATCAACGGTGAGCTCATGAAGATGTCAAGTGGTTTCTTTACTGGCTTGTTCACCAGCTAGTTGGATCACTTACTTTACCATGTTCGACTATAATAACCGTGTTAGCAATGCGCGAAACCAAAGCCCGTTTTATGAAGAATTGTTTTTCATTTCGCCAGTTATGAAGAACTGTTCGTTCATTTGGCCAGTTATAAAGAACTATTCGTTCATTTGGCCATTTATGAACAAATGTTCATTGATTATGTCATTTTTTTTTAAAGAACCGTTCGTTCATTATGCAATTTGTGAAGTTCGTTTTACTTGCGAGGTCTGTCAAAAAAAACGTTACTTAAGTGTAAGCTTCATGAAATATCAACTACATTACGGTCTATCGTTTCCTACTTTGAACGATCGTTAGTGCAGCGAACAACTTGTTCATTGCATTATTGGAATTCCGCTACTGATAAATTATAGTAAATATGTTTTCCAATAAATCTTTCTTTTCTTTGTGTTTGAGATCCGTCAATTCATGTTGCTAGCTCAGTGATCTCATAAAAAAACAAGTGAAACGGGTGGAAACAAAAACTTTTGGTTGCATGTTACCAAGGGTGACAAAAGGCCCACAAATGGTAAGTCAAAATGTCATTAAATCAGTCATGCACTTTGGGCAAACTTTCAATTATTAATGAGTACCATTCATGCAGACAGTCAGTGTTGTAGCTAAGTTTCATAGAAAGCAGGGCGGGCCGAAAAAAAAAATTCCGGCCCGCTTCCACTTTTTCCTTAAAACTTACGAAGATGGCCAAAAATTCGACCTCCCCCCCCCCCCAGTATAAACAACAAGAGCACCACCCGTGGTGCCGCGCATCGTGCTTGCCGCTCCCCAGGGCACTGCAACAGGGTTAAAAAAATAGATGATCTTTTTACAAGGATTGAATCCTGCAAGATACTGTCACTTATCCCAGCCAGTACTCTTTCATACACCTTCATTTGGGCCTTACGAAACTCTCCAAAACATGCAGTTAAATCCCTCACTACCACCACTACCCCATCCAAGAGACTCCCTCCGCCCCCTCACCACCCCACCACACATCCTTAGAGCAGAAGAGATTTCGTATCAACAATGACTAGCAGTGTAAGTGGTTGCTCGTAGCTCTGTTGAAAGGACTTGAAAGAGAAAATGTTTTGAAGCGGAAAGGATCTATACACAAGAACGGCTCGCGGGCAGCTTCTCGTGCTCCGTGTACATCATCGGACCCTTCTCCTCGTGCGTCTTCACTTCTGTATTGCACTTGTCATGAGGTTTGTTTTGTCACAAAAAATTTCTGGGGTTTTTATGTTGTTTTCTTATATTGAATTCTGTTTTGTGCAGCTCAGCACTGAAGAAAAAAAAACATTTTTTTGTACGCTTGTATATAATACATGGTCCACATCTTACTTCGCAAAGCAAATTTTTATATTTTCCAAAGTTCGTTTGTGTAAAAAAAAAATGTATATCATTGAATAGAACTCATTACATCTACACAGTATTTTTTATATATTAAGAATGAGCTAGGCTTACCATAACGCCAAAGAAACGAAAAGATTTAATTACGTTCGGATTCTTAAAAACAATCATAGATATTTTCTATTATTTTTAGGAAATCAAATGCATTTAAATGTGCAAAAAATATTATACCCGGTATATTTGCTTTTATTTTAGTAAAAGTTTAAGTATTGTTATTATAAATTACAAATACATTTAGAGTAACAACTAAGGAACTATTTTAAGCATTTTATACGATTGTAAAAGTTATGGGGAAAAAATGCTCATCGCAATCACATTTATCGGGAAAGGCCAAACAATTGTTGTTTTAATGCGTTTTTAGAGCGTTATTAATATTGCGAAATAAAATTAAAATTAATTTTCTCTAAATAATCACGCAAATAATGTCACATCTCGAATTGCCTATTTGATCCAAAGTTAAAAGTTCTTTAATTTAATAAGTGCGCGTGAGAAAACTGATAATGTATTTTCCCCTACTTAAAAGTAAAATTAATAAATATAATTGATTGCTTTTTAAATTGGTAATAAGACCCAAAAAAATTTGTGCTTTGTATTAAAAAAAAATTTAACATTTAATTATTTTTTATGTTTTTTAATTCCAAAAATAGACTTTTATTTTATTAAGTTTATAACGTAATGAAAGCTTAACATTTAAATATGCTTTTAATAAGAAAATGCGTTTAAGTCAGTGAAGCGAACTCCATGGCCAAATAGCATTCACTAATGCACTTATCACTCATACTAATAAGACCAAACCATATGAAGTGCAAAAAATGTGTTTTAGCGTATGGATATGACTACAGTCCGGTAGAAGATTTTATTAATTTTATTAAAAATCTGGGTGGGGGGGGGGTCGATACTTTCATTTTGCCCCAGGCAGCAAAAGATGCGTCTCAGAATAAAGGAATGAAATTGATAAATAATTAACCTTCTTAGTTGCATGCGTAGCGGGGTGTAGGAAATAGGATGTGTGCATTTTGACGTGGATGACCATATATTTAAATCTTATGTTATTACAGTTGTGAAAAAAAAGAGATGTTGCCTAAGCTTTTGACAAATGAACATATTATGTTTAACAATTAAGAAAACCAATGGCGTTAACAAAACGTGGGGTACATTTACATAAATATACCCCTGAATATCAAAACCCAATAATTTTACGCAGTGAAAATTTTAATTTTGAAAAATAGAGACAGGTTCATTTTTTATTTTTTTCAAAAAAATTAAAATATATATTTTTTTAACTTTGCGAAAAGTAAAGTGGGCGTTTATTGTTATGAGACTTTTTTTTAACACTCAAGTCTTTTCTGGACGTAAAAACAGTTGGGAGATTCTTCTTTAGATAAAAGAATTCTCTGTTTTACAATTTCCCGATCATGTATAATTTAAAAAACAAAGGAAAAGGATGTTTAAATTTTTTATGACGATATCAATATATCAAATCCGTTAAAATAAAATATATTTATATCATGTATAGAGTTTTTGTTATATAATTTTAAGATTATGTTTTCACAATTTTTAGAGAAAAATTTTGTAAGTCAAGGGCCCGAAAAGGGGTGGGGTAGGCCCAACATTTCACAATTTTAAAAACACACGATATCTGAAGTATTTCTCTAGCGTAGAAATCGTCCCTCAATTAACTTCTTTATTGACAATAATGATATAATTAGTTATAAATTAGATTTTTTATATGAGGTCATGTTTAGACGGGGGAAAATGTAGTTTTGAGGCGTGAAAAGGGGGGGGGGTATGGTAGGCGCACCATAGATAGCAGATAAATAATTCTCAAGACTTAATGATGTTAGAAACGTAAATATTAATCATAGATACTTCTTTTTAAAGTTAGGAATAAGAATGAGTTGTTGATTTTTTTTTTATTTTTTTTTTTTTTGCAATAGCGGGTAGAAATTATCGCAAAGGACCTACCATTATTATACCGATAACATCGGGTCATATATAATCTAGTGCATAATAACAAATCTGATTTAATGTACTTTGTACCTTGATTAAAGTTACACAATGTTCTCACTGAATAAAAGTGAACAGTATCGGTCAGTGGCTTCCTTCGTATTTAAATTTGCTCCTAGCAACAGCAATGTTGTTTTTTTTTTTTTTTTTTTTTTTTTTTTTTTTTTTTTTGTTATCTTTTACTGTTTGAATATTTAGTTCAACAACGAAGTCAAGCAGCGCGTGGTTCCTGCTGTCCTGACAACGTAGCTTTGTCTGGTCGGCCATTTTTTCAGGGACGCCCGTGACGCGGTGTTGGTCGCCCCATCTGGTACACTGGGCTTCGAGATTAACCCAGATTACATGTTGTCGAACGGCGGCTAATATTAACGTTTGACCTTTTCAAGCCTTATCGTATGCACTCAATAACGTTTAATGTATTGGATGTTAGGGGGGGGGGGCGCTGGCCGTTTGGGGGTGGGGGGCGTGACTCCGCCTAGACACTATCGTGTTGGGGGCGTGACTCCGGTTAGACACTGTCGTGTGTCTGACTGTCCTGAGTTTTTGTTCTGTGGTTTACAGGCAGCCCCGTGACTCAGTGCTTTGTCAAAGAAATTTATGACGATAACTTTGTCTCATTTTATAGCACAGCCAGTGAAGTCTTTCTGTGTTTTATAGCACTGCTAGGGACGTCTTTCTGTGTTTAATAGCACTGCTAGGGACGTCTTTCTGTGTTTTATAGCACTGTTAGGGACGTCTTTCTGTGTTTTATAGCCCTGCTAGGGACGTCTTTCTGTGTTTTATAGCACTGCTAGGGACGTCTTTCTGTGTTTCATAGCACTGATAGGGACGTCTTTCTGTGTTTTATAGCCCTGCTAGGGACGTCTTTCTGTGTTTTATAGCACTGCTAGGGACGTCTTTCTGTGTTTTATAGCCCTACTAGGGACGTCTTTCTGTGTTTTATAGAACTGCTAGGGACGTCTTTCTGTGTTTTATAGCACTGCTAGGGACGTCTATCTGTGTTTTATAGCACTGCAATAGTGTTCTATACAAGTGTAAATGAAATTTACATAATCTACATAAATATAGGCCTATATATAATTATTATGGCATGTCAAGGATATGACGATATATGAAGGACACGTTTGCGTGTTAAGGATATGATGGCGTGTCAAGGATAAGACACTGATACCCGTGATGCAGTAAGACAGTAGATTTCAACAAGTTATCAATAGTTTCCATATACTTAATATTATAATTGTTCGTGTCCGTATGCATTATCCTCACTCCACATCTATGGATCTATCTGCTGTCGAGTGATCTAAAACTGAGTCAGTCCCAAGCTAGTGGACCTGCGTTCGATCCCCGGCAACATCAAAAACATCACCAGCACCCCCTGGTGGTTGGGACGCGTTAACCCCTTGGATGGCATCTTAATGGTATGGCGTTGTGACGATGAAAATTCCGACAATGCCTGCGACGTAGAAGGCATAAAGCAGCGGTTCTCAAACTGTGGGTCGCGGCCACCTTTTGGGTCAAAAGACACTTCACCAGGGGTCGCCTAAGACCATCGGAAAACACGTATACTCTACAGTTATGATATGAAGTAGCAACGAAGATCATCTTTGTGGTTGGGGGTCGCCACAACATGAGGAACTGTAGTAAGGGGCCGCGGCATTAGGAAGGTTGAGAACCACTGGCTTAAAGGAACAGTGATCGTGGGTGTGGGGGGGGGGGGAACACACACACATACACTGCTGGTCATCTACTGCATTCTGGTCTATTTTCGCAGTCTAAATCTTACCATTGGTTCAAAAAAGCGGGTGACTAGAGAGTTAGGCTGACGAATGGGCGATACTCTCAAGTCAAGGATACAACTCAAGTCGAAAACTGTCTCGGTCATCTTCGCGTACTTTCGGCGAACAATAAAATGTATCTATCTATTCTATACAACAGTTAAAAGGAATATATTTAACACAGAAAGTCTCTACCCCACCCTCCTTTTCAACCAAAAAAGGACTTTACCAAAAGCTCTAGCTGTATGAAACAGGTCATATCACAACTACTATAAGACGCCCGCTGTGAAATCTAGTAATCTAGTGAAGAATTCTATACCATCTCAAACGAACTGCCTAAGCTCAAGGCGTTTCTCACATTGCGTATTCTTGTAACACTACCATTCTCCCAGCTGAGTGTGTAGCTTCAGTTCTATCACAATTCATGTGTCACTATTCTTTTGAGTTGAACTGTGTTCTATCTCTCACCAGGTTGTTTTCTTTTGGGCTCAATGTTTCTTATACGTGCCGCCAGGTGACACATTAAGTTCGATGTTTCTGATACCTACCGCCAGGCTTTACGCTAGGCTCAGTGTCTCTGATACCTGCCACCAGGTTTTACGCTAGGCTCAGTGTTTCTGATACCTGCCGCCAGGTTTTACGCTAGGCTCAGTGTCTCTGGAGTCTGATACCTGCTACCAGGTTTTACGCTAGGCTCAGTGTCTCTGATACCTGCCGCCAGGTTTTACGCTAGGCTCAGTGTCTCTGATACCTTAACACTTTCGTTTTAGGAAATGATAACCAGACGTTTTCACTCACAATGAATCTTGCACCCCTGGTGCCCGCACTGACGGCCATCACCCCCTCCTCCCTCACAGTCCTGCCTCTTCTTGTACCCTAAAGTTTTGTGGAAAACCACCGCCACTGGAATCTAACTGATATTGCCAAGCCATCATATCATTTAAGTGTCCAGTTGATTTGTTTGCCCCGTCATTGGGCCCATCTTAAAAGCTAGCCGGTGGCCAGGCAAGCATCAATGGGTTTACCCCATTAATTGACGGCAGTCAACAGTGACACTGATAGCACGCTACTCCACCAGGCCAGCAACTGGCCAATGAATCTGCCTCTTGAGAGGGCTGGTGTGGAAAAGGCCGGGGGGGGGGGGGGGGGGCCGAGGGAGACGTTGACAAATCAGTCATCTTGTTTAAACTGCGATAGCAGTGGATGGATTTTTCTATAACAATTTATTTTAAACAATCGACTAACCAGACTGATCGATAAATGTCATAACCTAATCAATTGTTCCGACTGACGTTGTTTGTATGGCGTGCCAATAGTTTATGTGCGGCTAATCGTTTTTACTCACTCTGAGTCTGTATCCGCTGTGCTAGAAATCAGCTTGTCTGGAACTGGAGTCAGTTGTTTGTTTTTTGTTTGTTTGTTTTGTGTGTGTGTGTGCGTGTGTGTGTATATAAGCTTGAAATTAATCGTGACTGGTATGGTTTTCATGGTTTTACGATACAGAGGTTGTTCTTGTGTTGTTGTTTTTTATAATAGGTTTGATGATTCAGTTTCATAACTCGGCATCACGTGACTCAAGGGGTTTCACGACACAGGCTTTGTAACGCACGTGTTGTGACTTGGGGGTATTTTGGCTCCGGTTTACGACTCAGGATTACATGACTCAGGTTTTATGACTCGGGGGGTTTTATGACTCAAGATTGACATGACTCGGGGGTTTTATGACTCAAGATTGACATGACTCGGGGGTTTTATGACTCAAGATTGACATGATTCGGGGGTTTTATGACTCAAGATTGACATGACTCGGGGGTTTTATGACTCAATATTGACATGACTCAGGTGTAACTTGTAGCACGGGCGCCGTCTTAGTTACAGAATCAGTGAGAGACGTGATGGCTGACATGAAAGTGTAGAAATTACTTATACCGTACCGTCGTCCAAGTATGACGTCTATATAAGACGCACCCAAAGCATGACAGCTACTAAAATGTTATGAAATATAACAGCCCTTAATTTAATACTTGTAGCAATCAATCGCTTTGTCTTTTTAAGCACACTGTCTAATACACATGCACCTTATCCTATATGAGACTTTAGCACATGGCAGGATCGCTCAAATTTATTTTTCGCAGGTCGGATACTGTTGTACCAATCGCTTATCGGCACATTGCAGTGTGTGTAACCAGAACGATATAACGGTTGATGACAGGTTCACGAACACAACGGTATCTAACTCAATGTGAGAATTCAGTGGACGGCTGTATTTTCAAACATCGCAATATCATGGTTTCAAGTCACAATGACGGCACTATGTTCAAACATCGCAATATCATGGTTTCAAGTCACAATGACGGCACTATGTTCAACCATCACAATATCATGGTTTCAAGTCACAATGACGGCTGTATGTTCAAACATCGCAATATCATGGTTTCAAGTCACAATGACGGCACTGTGTTCAAACATCGCAATATCATTGTTTCAAGTCACAATGACGGCTGTTTTTCAAACATCGCAATATCATGGTTTCAAGTCAAAATGACGGCACTATGTTCAAACATCGCAATATCATGGTCTCAAGTCACAATGACGGCTGTATGTTCAAACATCGCAATATCATGGTTTCAAGTCACAATGACGGCACTATGTTCAAACATCGCAATATCATTGTTTCAAGTCACAATGACGGCACTATGTTCAACCATCGCAATATCATGGTTTCAAGTCACAATGACGGCTGTATGTTCAACTATCACAATATCATGGTTTCAAGTCACAATGACGGCTGTATGTTCAAACATCGCAATATCATGGTTTCAAGTCACAATGACGGCACTATGTTCAAACATCGCAATATCATGGTTTCAAGTCACAATGACGGCTGTATGTTCAAACATTGCAATATCATGGTTTCAAGTCACAATGACGGCTGTATGTTCAAACATCGCAATATCATGGTTTCAAGTCACAATGACGGCACTATGTTCAAACAGCGCAATATCATGGTTTGAAGTCACAATGACGGCTGTATATTCAAACATCGCAATATCATGGTTTAAGTCACAATGACGGCTGTATGTTCAAACATCGCAATATCATGGTTTCAAGTCACAATGACGGCACTAAGTTCAACCATCGCAATATCATGGTTTCAAGTCACAATGACGGCTGTATGTTCAAACATCGCAATATCATGGTTTCAAGTCACAATGACGGCTGTATGTTCAACTATCACAATATCATGGTTTCAAGTCACAATGACGGCACTATGTTCAAACATCGCAATATCATGGTTTCAAGTCACAATGACGGCTGTATGTTCAAACATCGCAATATCATTGTTTCAAGTCACAATGACGGCACTATGTTCAACCTTCACAATATCATGGTTTCAAGTCACAATGACGGCTGTATGTTCAACCTCCACAATATCATGGTTACAAGTCACAATGACGGAGCTAACAAGTGATTAAAACACTGCCTAATATAAGTCATGATGAGAAATCTTCCACAACTAACACCAAACAATTTCATTCTACAAACATAAATACAAAGGCGTATTTGCTTCTACGTACACAGCGGACAAACGGTGCTGGTGAACAATGGCGCACTTCAAGGATGCCATTAAAACCTTGATTCCAAAAAGCCAATTTGCGCACTCACTATAAATAGGGTCGCTCAAACATACCAGAGAGCAACTACTTAACACACTGACCAGGCCTGTCTGTTAACTTGACTTCTGGCAGATTTACAGGGGTAAATTGACAATCCCTAGAGACTCCAACCCGAATAAAAGTCAAAATCCCGGACAAAAGCCCCGAAGACGTTTATGTGTCAGTTCACGTTTTCTCTCGGCTATCTAAATATATTTTATATATTCATAAAAGTAAAATGTTCTTTGAGACATTTTGAATAGAAGGGGTGGGTGGGTTGGTCCCCAATAGATGAATATGAAAAATATCTCTAAATAGCCTCTAAAGATGTATACTAAAGTATAGAGAATAGTTTCCCCTTTCCATTCAATTCGTCACAATTTTTCAACGGAAAGTCGTAAAATAAAGGGACTAAAATTCCATTCCACTTGTGACCTGATGATTTTTACATTTAAGTCCCAGCTTTCTGTTCATCAAAACTTTGTCATGTAGCATATTAGAATTGAGCTAACCGAACAACGAATATGTTTTTATGACTAATGCGAAGAGATGGCACCGTGACTTCGTTCGGGATACATTTAGGGTTCCGGTTAGGTTTAGGGATATAGATTTAGGATATTTTTTTTTCATTATTTTTTAAAGTTTTATTCTTAATTTGACGGGTCATGGCAATCAAGATGGCGGCCATGGTAAAAAAACGCGGTGCTGTCTCTCCGCCGTTTTTATTTATAAAATTGTGATAAAACTCATATAAAGAAAAACTGTAGTGGAAATGTGACAGTGTTATGTAAAAGTTATTTTTTTTTATAATAAAAACAATTCTACTCACCAGCTTTTTAATCAGGTAAGAATAATCCAAACAAGCTAATCTTTTTCAGCAAATAATAAGCCTTATTATTATGTATACAAAATATGAGGAATGTTTTGTTGCAATATCTGAAGAAATCGCTAAGTTATTATTTTTGTTCTCAACACAAGTGTCTTGACTAAATGTTCCAAAAGTTTATAATAAAAATAACTGTACTTTACAGTACAAAAATATTGACACAGATTTACAAACTATATGATTATCAACACATCCTCTTATCTTCACTGTTTTCATTCGAGTCCAATGAATTATCCATCTTAATTAATTGGCTTGTTTCTTCGGCAGTCTTACATCTAAATCTTGATTGAGCAGACCTAACATTAGTATCAGTACAACTTGTGGAAGTTATTACAAACAGCTGATGCTTGTTTACTTGTTTAAAACGAGAAAAAAGTGACGAGACACCTCCCTGAATGTGTGGTACAATCCGCCAGGAATTTCAAACGAAGGAAGTTGAAACTCTTTTGAGTAAAAGTTTAGAAAGCTATAACAAAAACATTTGACTAAAAAAGTTAAAACACAAAGGCATGAAACAAACCGGCGATGACGCATTCGGCTGCTAAAAACGTATTGAGCCGAAATCGGGGTGACGCGTATTGCGGCAAAACGTATCGAATGGGAAGTTTCCGGAAAAATAAATTATTGAACTTATACAAAAAACCACTAATAGTGGTTTCCTATCTAAGCCGTGGAGGAGAAGCCTTACGTACAATGTTCTGGTAGCTTAACAACCCCCCAGGTTAGAATCCAAAGGGATGTTAATTCTTTGTTTCTTAAAAGCGTGGCATACAATTTCATCGTTCAATGTGTATTTATTTGCAAGCAGACGGCAGCACCCGATCACCCTCCAGCCATTTGAGGGTCACTCGAAAGGCCACTCCAGCCATGATACGATTGGAAGCTAAATTTTGATATATGATGTTATCGCCAACCGAAGAGAACGCATAAAGGCTGACAAAATTTTCGCCTTATTTTTTTTATTTTTTTTTTTAAGAAGGGCGCCTGTGCTAAATTTGTTATCTCTGATATGTTGTTGTTTTATATTATTTTATAAAATATGAAACGTACGTGGAGATATTTTTCCATTAAAATTTTTTTTAATTTTAAATAATTGAAGACTTTTACTTGTTAAAAAATAGATTATGTCATTTTTTCTAAGAAAGGGTTTTAAACTGGTAGAATAATCTAATAAAATAGAGTGAACTAATGTTTAGCTCATATCAGGTACTAAGGATTCGATCTTAAAATAGTTATGTCTTAGCTCCGACTAAAGGTCGTTAAAATTAATTAGATGCATTTACTAATTAAGATGGCTGTGTGCTCTTTTTATCTTGGAATAATTTTGTCATTTGATCGGGGGGGGAAAAAAAGTTCAAAGGAATAAATAATTTCGTGATATTTACAATTTGTTGTTGGTGGTTTTTTTTAATAAAGGAAATACAAAAATACAACATAGCAAACGCGTTCATAAGCCAAAGCGTGTCGTAATAAGCAATCTAGGTGGCAACGGGAAATAAAGCACAGCATCCCGAGATTATCATACATCATAGCAAGCGTGGCGCACAGAATAAGTGAAATAATATGCACGATATCAAACATGGAATGCTTTATCACAGATGTTGCAAAGATCAACACGGTAACTACAAACATCAGCACCAAGGATGCCACACATCACACACGTTGAACGCTTCGTTAAAAGTATCTCCAATAGAACACACAATTTAGATCTATAGCTGTACCAATGAGACCAACTAATTCAGTTCTATATCTTTACCAATAAAACCAACATTTCAGTTCTATATCTGTACCAATGAGACCAATTAATTCAGTTCTATATCTGTACCAATGAGACCAACTAATTCAGTTCTATATCTGTACCAATAAAACCAACATTTCAGTTCTATATCTGTACCAATGAGAAGAACTAATTCAGTTCCAGAGGCGTAGCGTTGGGGGGGGGCAGGGGTGTAGATGTACCCGGGCGCCAGCTAGTTAGTGGCGCCAAAATGTGCTTTGGTATAATTGATTGATGAAAATAATGGGTTTGAGCGTTGAAAAAAAGGAAAAGATGGCGCTTTAAAATATATCTTGTCCCCGGGCGCCAAACACTCTAGCTACGCCTCTTTTCAGTTCTATAGCTCTACCAATAGGACACACACATTCAGTTTCATTCCATCATCTATCTCCCTGGATCTAAATACAGCTGATGGTTTAGACATTTTAAAAAAAAAACAAGTTTATTATAACGATTAAAAGATTGACACTTTTCAAACGAATATTGGCCGATAAACATGCTAATGACACATTGCACGGGTAGAATACTAATTCAGCTATTCTAACTAAACAAATTCTTGGAACCTTTTAAATTCTTTCCACTTTTTGAAATGAACAGGGAACCTCAAGGGAATGGTTTCTCAAAGATTTTTTTTTAAATTTAAAACAAAAATAACTGTTTACAAAAATGTTTAAAAAATCACTAGCTACGAGCTCCGTTAATACAAGGGCTAACGTTAATCTTTTTCACTTTCTTAGTGGCCATTAGGGTTATGTGTTTACTGCTAATGATGAACGGTGTTTGTTACTAATGATGAACGGTGTTTGTTACTAATGATGAGCTGTGTTTGTTACTAATGATGAACGGTGTTTGTTACTAATGATGAAATGTGTTGTTACTAATGATGAGCGGTGTTTGTTACTAATGATGAACGGTGTTTGTTACTAATGATGAACGGTGTTTGTTACTAATGATGAACGGTGTTTGTTACTAATGATGAGCTGTGTTTGTTACTAATGATGAACGGTGTTTGTTACTAATGATGAACGGTGTTTGTTACTAATGATGAGCGGTGTTTGTTACTAATGATGAACGGTGTTTGTTACTAATGATGAACGGTGTTTGTTACTAATGATGAACGGTGTTTGTTACTAATGATGAACGGTGTTAGTTACTAATGATGAGCAGTGTTTGTTACTAATGATGAGCTGTGTTTGTTACTAATGATGAGCTGTGTTTGTTACTAATGATGAACGGTGTCTGTTACTAATGATGAACGGTGTTTGTTACTAATGATGAACGGTGTTTGTTACTAATGATGAACGGTGTTTGTTACTAATGATGAACGGTGTTTGTTACTAATGATGAACGGTGTTAGTTACTAATGATGAACGGTGTTTGTTACTAATGATGAACGGTGTTTGTTACTAATGATGAGCGGTGTTTGTTACTAATGATGAACGGTGTTTGTTACTAATGATGAACGGTGTTAGTTACTAATGATGAACGGTGTCTGTTACTAATTATGAGCAGTGTTTGTTACTAATGATGAACGGTGTTTGTTACTAATGATGAAATGTGTTGTTACTAATGATGAGCGGTGTTTGTTACTAATGATGAACGGTGTTTGTTACTAATGATGAAATGTGTTGTTACTAATGATGAGCGGTGTTTGTTACTAATGATGAACGGTGTTTGTTACTAATGATGAACGGTGTTTGTTACTAATGATGAGCAGTGTTTGTTACTAATGATGAGCAGTGTCTGTTACTAATGATGAGCAGTGTTTGTTACTAATGATGAGCTGTGTTGTTACTAATGATGAACGGTGTTTGTTACTAATGATGAAATGTGTTGTTACTAATGATGAACGGTGTTTGTTACTAATGATGAAATGTGTTGTTACTAATGATGAACGGTGTTTGTTACTAATGATGAAATGTGTTGTTACTAATGATGAACGGTGTTTGCTACTAATGATGAACGGTGTTTGTTACTAATGATGAACGGTGTCTGTTACTAATGATGAGCGGTGTTTGTTACTAATGATGAACGGTGTTTGCTACTAATGATGAAATGTGTTTGTTACTAATGATGAACGGTGTTTGTTACTAATGATGAGCAGTGTTTGTTACTAATGATGAGCGGTGTTTGTTACTAATGATGAACGGTGTTTGTTACTAATGATGAGCAGTGTTTGTTACTAATGATGAACGGTTTTTGTTACTAATGATGAACGGTGTTTGTTACTAATGATGAACGGTGTTTGTTACTAATGATGAACGGTGTTTGCTACTAATGATGAAATGTGTTTGTTACTAATGATGAGCAGTGTTTGTTACTAATGATGAGCGGTGTTTGTTACTAATGATGAACGGTGTTTACTACTAATGATGAAATGTGTTGTTACTAACTATGAACGGTGTTTGCTACTAATGATGAAATGTGTTGTTACTAATTATGAAAAGTATTTTTATTAATTATGAAAGGTCTTTGTTGCTGATGATGAAAGTTTTTTTTTTTTGTTTTTTACTGATGATGTAATGTGTTGTTTTTTTTACTAATTATGAAAGGTGCTTTTAAAAAATTATGAACAGTGTTTGTTTAAAAAAATGTTCGATTATCATATTAGAATCTCCCTTTCATTAAGGCTTATGTTAACTGTAACACAACAAGTTACAGAATGTTAGCGCACTACCGTTGTTCTTTTTAATCAGTAAGCAATATAATTTCCTATTGACGTAAACTATATCTAAGCCAGTGCTCAGAACATTACAACGGCGTTCAATTTTTATTTGAATATCAAGCCTTGGCGTTTAAATATTAGATTTGATTATGTGTTCCGATTGGTGCATTGGTTATTTCTATACTCTGAAGAAGGCTGGATGCTGGATGTGTTCCGATTGGTGCATTGGTTATTTCTATACTCTGAAGAAGGCTGGATGCTGGATGTGTTCCGATTGGTGCATTGGTTATTTCTATACTCTGAAGAAGGCTGGATACTGGATGTGTTCCGATTGGTGCATTGGTTATTTCTATACTCTGAAGAAGGCTGGATACTGGATGTGTTCCGATTGGTGCATTGGTTATTTCTATACTCTGAAGAAGGCTGGATGCTGGATGTGTTCCGATTGGTGCATTGGATATTTCTATACTCTGAAGAAGGCTGGATACTGGATGTGTTCCGATTGGTGCATTGGTTATCTCTATACTCTGAAGAAGGCTGGATGCTGGATGTGTTCCGATTGGTGCATTGGTTATTTCTATACTCTGAAGAAGGCTGGATGCTGGATGTGTTCCGATTTGTGCATTGGTTATCTCTATACTCTGAAGAAGGCTGGATGCTGGATGTGTTCCGATTGGTGCATTGGTTATCTCTATACTCTAAAGAAGGCTGGATACTGGATGTGTTCCGATTGGTGCATTGGTTATCTCTATACTCTGAAGAAGGCTGGATACTGGATGTGTTCCGATTGGTGCATTGGTTATCTCTATACTCTGAAGAAGGCTGGATACTGGATGTGTTCCAATTGGTGCATTGGTTATTTCTATACTCTGAAGAAGGCTGGATGCTGGATGTGTTCCGATTGGTGCATTGGTTATCTCTATACTCTGAAGAAGGCTGGATGCTGGATGTGTTCCGATTGGTGCATTGGTTATCTCTATACTCTGAAGAAGGCTGTATACTGGATGTGTTCCGATTGGTGCATTGGTTATTTCTATACTCTGAAGAAGGCTGGATACTGGATGTGTTCCGATTGGTGCATTGGTTATTTCTATACTCTGAAGAAGGCTGGATGCTGGATGTGTTCCGATTGGTGCATTGGTTATTTCTATACTCTGAAGAAGGCTGGATACTGGATGTGTTCCGATTGGTGCATTGGTTATTTCTATACTCTGAAGAAGGCTGGATACTGGATGTGTTCCGATTGGTCCATTAGTTATTTCTATACTCTGACTGAGGAAGGCTGGACGCTCTAATTGTTCCAATTGGCCCCTGGTCTAGTTATTTCTATACCCTGACTTAGGATTGCTGGATGCTGTATGTGTTCCAATTGGTCATAATCGGTTCTGTCTACATTCCGCTTCTCATGGTTTGTGCATTATTGGTTATTAGGGTTATAACAGTGGGCAGATGCTGTAGGACACGATCGCTTACACTGTGTAACACTGCTATTACACTCTGTAACACTACTCTTACACTATGTAACACTGCTCTTACACTCTGTAACACTGAGAAAGCTACATTGTGATCAGTGAGCAGTTATGTTTTTAATATAAAATAATTGTAATTTCTTGTTTTGTGTTGTCTGTTGAAGAAGGCATTTAACCGAAACGTCCTTATAACCGTTATGGTTTTTTTTCGCCCCAAGCCTAAACATATTTCGTTACACAATTTATTGACGATCAGTCCATCTTTTCTCTTCATTAGTTAATCTGTCCCCAAACTATTTTTGAGCCTTACGTGTGTGTCCATCACATCTCTGTAACCATAGTTTTCTCTCTCTCTCTCTTTCTCTCTCTCTCTCTCTCTCTCTCTATATATATATATATATATATATATATATATATATATATATTTCTCTCTCTCTATCTATCGATTTCTCTCTCTATTTTCTCTGTATCTTTCTCTAGCTATCCCTCTCTCGTTCTCTGTCTCTCCGTCTTTTTTCCCTATCTCTCTCTCTCTCTCTCTCTACCTCCTCTCTATTTAGCTCGTTCTCTACTATCTCTCACACTCTGTCTTAATGTTATAAAGAACGATCTTTTTTGTTACAAGGTACATCTGAGTTTAAATAAGTGTATACCTTTGAATAAAAGCTCATGGGTAACATTTGAATTTTCTTCTCTCTGTTCACGCGTTCCCCTAGTTTCTCTGTTTTTTTATTTAACTTCCTTTTCTACTTCAAGGCCCCATGTTAAAATTCTAACCTAAAAAATTGCAAAGCATTAAGAAAACACTACTTGTATTTCTGGTGGATCTAATTCTCCGGATAACCATTTGAAAAGATAGCTGTGCTTGAAAGGCTGAAACATTGTTTAAAAGTGGGTAGGATTTCTAAGACACTTGTTCAGCATAGATGTAATAATTGTGTCATTTCTTATAAGGTACTAGTACAGCATTAGTGTATAATTATCTTTTAAAAGATTGATCTTTTTAAAATGCCTCATAATTGTTCTCTCTTAGAGTACACAACCAAAGGTACAGTTGAGGCGACAACACTTGACTCAGTAGCGTATATTGCCTCGGGCCTTCCAACCCCAAGTGTAAGATACCCTCACTGAGTAGCTATTGTAACCAGTGAAATATCCTCATAAACACCACGCACAGAAACATTGCAAATCCCTTCTACATGCATAGGAACCGGAATGATCAATAAATTGATCGTGGGCCCTTAATGCATAGAAGAAGCGGACACCGGTGAATAATCGATGACATTTGTAATCGTGTAATCATTTTTTTAATCTATTTATTACTACGACTATTATTTTGTATCGGTACTTGACTAAATACTATCTTTAGATTTAATCTTAAATTTCTTTCTAATTGTAAATGTATTTATTTCTTTAAACACCATACATCTGTTTGCGCGCGTGTGTTGCAATGCAAAAGAGACTCGATTTTTTTCTCTGAGTGGTATCAATTTGGCGGAGTCAAAAAATAACGGGTCCTGAAGACAAACAACTGTGTATCGCCCACTTCCTGTTCTACTCTCGCTAATGTATACAACTACTCTCTAGCCACATGGCTGGAACACTGGTTGAGGTGAGCCAAGGTAGATAAACAAAACTGAGCGTCGCTGAGAGCTCCTTCCATTGACCTTCGCGATCGCGCAGAAGATCTATACTGAGGCGAGGCGATGCTGTATAGAGAGTAAATATTTTTGTTGATGTATCTGTCTGATCCCCCAAGGCAATTGAAATCTGTTCAGAGAAACAAAAAATAAATTTGAAAAAAAAAAAAAACTCATCGGCAAAAGTTGGTATACATAATATGCTAAGGTTTTCCCGTGGTGCAAGTGTCTGTCTCCATAAGGTTCTGTTAAATTAGCAAAGCACCGACGTATTCCATTTTTTTGGTCGTTATAAAAGAAAAGAAACGTTTTACAGACTATTATCAATAATTTATTACGAATATCACGCCTAGTTAACATTGCGTTGACTCACGCATCCATGACGCCACTAAAATGACGCAATTTCCAAAATTAGCAACACTTACCGTTTCAGCCAATCAGATTTGGGCGTTAATACATTTATTTAAGAGGAAATGTTATCCAATTTAATTAATGGAGATGAATGTAAATTTTTTTATCAAACTTACATAAAATATTCCTGACATTACTGACCATGCTGGCTTACCTTTTAGAAGACAATCAAAATAGCCAATGCCTTAGTGTTATGTTGTGTATTATACAGCTCGCAAAGGCTTTTCTTCGATTCTTGATTTTTTTTTTTTAAACAATAATAATGACCTCCTTTGAAAGTCAAAGTCCTTAAATTACGAGGCACAGCATTCGACACAATAATTACAGTTAACAAGACTTATTAAATGATGTCATCTCTTACCGCCGGGATTGGGTGGGGGGGGGAAGAAAAAAAAGGGGGGGGGGATTTCTGTGTATTAGATTCTATCATTCGGACGGATAACTTACTGCTGTAGGTTATCAAGATTTCGGTTACATTTAACATTCATGTGTCCACTGGTCCCAGGGTTGATTGGAGAAACATGGTGCCGCATACGTGGATTTCAATCAATAAAGTCAGGGATTCTCAAAATGATATATTTTTTTTTCAATAATGGACAAATAAAGGGGACCAAAATTTTCGTCCAGCATTTTGACGTTCCTAAGCGCATCAAAGCTGTTCCTTGCTGAGACGCCGCTGAAAGGGAGAAAAGTACTTGAGTTAAATCCCTTTTTTTTTGCCTATGGATAACAGTGCTCGCTGACGTAAAAGGCTCTTGAGAACACCAAGACGGCTAACTAGAGAAAAACCCGCATTCCTATATTTAGCCTGTTGCCCGTGGGGCACCCGTTTAGCCTTCCTCTCAGCCAGCCATTGGATAACCCCTTCTTCCCCCCCCCCCCCTCTTGAAAACTAATCTCAGAGACCGCCCCGACAACAAGGCGGAAAATTAAAGTTTTTTGATTTTGTCAGGCATGGATGTTGTTTTTTGTCTTCTTCTCCTTTGTATTTTTTTTCTTTTGCTGAGTGTCATTTCCAGCTAACATTGACATTGGTTACTCTACGACTACTTCGCGGCTACTATACGGCAGCAGTACTGCTACTGTGCGCCTACTGCGAAGCTGCTGTACTGCTAATGTGCGCCTACTGTGCGACTATTGCACGGCTGCTGTACGGCTACTGTACGGCTGCTATACTGCTACCTTGTGGCTAGTGCACGGCTGCTGTACGGCTATTGTCATGCTACTGAGCGGCTATTGCACGGCTGATGTACGGCTACTATAGGTTATTGCACGGATGCTTTACGGATAGTCTATTGTATCGCTACCCCCAGGCTACTATACGGCTACTGTACGGTGACTGACTGCCTTACAAATCTACAGCTACGACCGAAGACTGTCACTACACGAATCCCTAGATTTTAGGCCATCAAAACTTTATATAAAAAGGCCACTTCTAAAACCGTTTTCGCTCATACCAAAGTGTGTGCTCATACCAAAGTGTGTGCTTATACCAAAGTGTGTGCTCAAACCAAAGTGTGTGCTCATACCAAAGTGTGTCCTCATACCAAAGTGTGTGCTCATACCAAAGTGTGTCCTCATACCTAAGTGTGTGCTCATACCAAAGTGTGTCCTCATACCAAAGTGTGTGCTCATACCAAAGTGTGTGCTCATACTGCAGTACCACTCTCTTAGATCTCCAAACCTCACCATATATTTCCAGTCTCGAACGATATTCTTTGTCACATTCATAAATCTCCCACCTCCCAAAAATGTATCTCCCACCTTCAAACAATGATTATGACACCCCTATCTCCAATCTCCCGAGAGATCCACAATCTCCCGAGCACAGATCTCAAATCGCCTGACCACATATCTCCAATCTCCTGATCACAGATCTCCAATCTTCCGACCCCCAGATCTGAAATCTCCCCCAAGAACAGACCCCCCCCCCAAATATCCCACCCCTTGTCCACAGTGTGATAAGAAACCCAACTGATCTCAAGACAAGCAAGGTCAGTTTTCTCACTGCTGTTCCGGCATTTTCGTTTTTGCCGGGAATGTCTTTCAGCGGTGCCATGCAACGCATGACTGGTCTTGTCAAAAACACCTCACGTCTTCAATAGCCTCCCACAACGCAAGACCGGTCAGCCGTGACCGTACCTCACAGTACACGGGGTGGTTCCATTGTGGGGGAGATGCGCTTCACCGGGTTTTCGAAGTCGGTAAATGAGTATTAATCAATTCCGTCAATAAAGCAGTGTTGGTTCAGCGGGATGCGCCTCTGCGCCCAATGAATGCGGGGAAACGAGGCTTTTTGTTCCGGCTCAAGATATTTATTAGATAAATGTTTTGTGAGGGATATTAAATAGGACGAACGTGGACGTATCAATCTATACGTTTCATTGTCTGACAGTCAAGAGTGGAGTTGGGAGGAGGTGTAATTTACTGGGGGGGGGGGGTAAAAAACGGGGGAGAGGATAATAAAACGGGGGAGGGGGGCCAAAAAGTTATAGGAATAATATAATTGAAGCAAGTTTTTAGAGAGACTTGACCCATATTCAAATATTTTAACGAGTAAATTGGGAAGGGAAAAAAAAAAGATAAATGGGTCATTGATCAGCGTGTTTGTATTAGCAAAGAACAGGGAGTGCATTGTTCAAACGTGTGGAGGCTGTGCATGCCAGAACCTAACCAAACGAGTGCTAGTACAAAAAGGTTTACGATGGGACGATGTTTGAATTGAAACAAAGATCTTCTCTCGGCCGGTGGGCGTTAAGTAACTGGCGCTCAAGGTGGGCGTTAAGTAACTGGCGCTCACGGTGGGCGTTAAGTAACTGGCGCTCACGGTGGGCGTTAAGTAACTGGCGCTCACGGTGGGCGTTAAGTAACTGGCGCTCACGGTGGGCGTTAAGTAACTGGCGCTCACGGTGGGCGTTAAGTAACTGGCGCTCACGGTGGGCGTTAAGTAACTGGCGTCTTAGCACAAGGGGAAGGTTTCCATGGAACAGTCTCTAATGAATTAACGGTATAGTTAAAAAAAAATGTCCTAGGAGTTGTGAGATCTCTGACTGATAAGGACATCTTCCGATTTTTGGGAGGACAAGATAAACTTTGTGCTTTGCTCTCACTCTCACCAAGTTCAATGCCTAGTCTGGAACATTCTTTAGGCGTACTATAGCTTTTTTTGTTCCCTTCAGATTATAATAATAATCATATTAGAAATTGTTTAACTTTAGTAAAGAGAAAAAGTATTAAAAATATGTTTGTGTTTTATTTTTAAAATGAAGCTTTTATATTAATAGATATAGCTTTATAAAATAGAAGATATAGAAGGAAAGATATGTATATGTATATATATATATATATATATATAGAGAGAGAGAGAGAGAAAGAGAGATAGAGATAAGAGAGATAACAAGAGAGAGGTACAGATAAAGAGAGAGCGGGAGATAGTGAGAGAGAGATAAAGAAAGAGAGAGATAGAAAGAGAGGGAGATCGAGAGTCATAAAGAGTCATAGAGAGAGAGAGTGGGAGAGAGAGAGGGAGAGAGAGAGGTGGGATGTCTGATACCAAGTGGCGTAGTGAGGGGGGACATCATGCCCCGGGCGCTACTCACAAAGGGGCGCCAAATGGTATATTTTACTATAATATTGTATGGTTTTCGAATAGAAGGGACGCTAAAAAAGGTATTGAGGGGGCGCTAAAAAGGTATTGAGGGGGCGCTAAAAAGGTATTGTGCCCCGGGCGCGAGTTAAGCTCGCTACGCCACTGCTGATACCAGTTTCTAAAGAAAACGCGCCGTTCAAGGCGCAACAAAAAAAAACGTGTTTGCTAAAACATTGCAACAGAGAAGAATTAAAATGTTTCCTTGACTGTGTTCCTTCAGCAATAAACCAGCTAAGTCAGTGATGTATCTTTTTTATTATCTGCACTGCTAGTTAGGTGTTGCCGTGTTGTTATTGTTGTGGGTTGTATTTTCTTTAGCACGGCAATCAAGTTAATCTTTTTTTGTAAGTTCGTGAATACCATGTTTACGAAACTATGGCAACAGGGGAACGTAAGTCGATTCTTGAAGAGTTATCTCGCAAGGGTAGATAAATGTGTCGGTAGACAGACAAGCACAGCTTAGGTGGGGGGAGACAATGCTGGCGAAACTGTAGAAAGGTGTTTACAAACATATAGGAAGTTGTATTTGCTTGTTTTGATATGAGGTCATGCAGGAGAAATCCGAATAAACAAGCAAAGTAAGGAGAATAAAGGAGAAATGCTTGGAGAGTAGGAGATAAATGAGAAAGAAGGAGCGAGACGGAGAGGAACACGGGCAGGAGAATGTAGACAGAGAAATAAGGAGGGGGAACGAGGGAGAAGGAAGGTAATGAGAGAGAAGGGGAGGGAATTACATAGAAGGAGATAGAATTACAGGGAATTGGAGAAGGGCATGAAATTACAGAGAAGGGGAGAGAAGGAGAGGGAAAGCAATGGAAGGGGAGAGAAGTAGATGGAATTGACGAAAATGGAAGAGAATGAGATTCAATTAGATTGCATGTGAGAGAAAAGATGGACTAAAAGAGAAGGTATAGAAAGAGGAAAGGAGAGAGGGACGGAGATGGGATGAGAGAGGAGATTCAATGATATAAAAGGAGAGAGAGTGCGAGATAAGGAAAGAGAAGGAGGAGAAGGGGGAAGAGGAGAGAAAGGGGAAGGGGGGACAAAGAAGGAGATGTGAGGGAATGAACGATAAAAAATTCGTAGGAGAGAGAAGATATTTTTTGTGAATCTGTATGATGTCAAACTGGAGTAAGTCCTCTTCTCCTCAGCCAAACACTAAGGTAAATTACAGCCACCAGGTCTGACAATGGCGTTTCATGTGTTCTTGCTGATGTAACCCTAGAATGTTGATGCTCACGGCTCTGGTCGGCTTCACTCATTCTGCAGACGTAAACAGGTATTCTTGAGCCTATCTGCAGCTTTGTTTGAGAAAAAAGTATATAAAACGCATTTATAGTATTCATAAAACACAGCTACGTATTGAAATTTTTAAAGTAACGTAACAATGTAGATATCTAAAGACCTAATCTTATAGGATGCATGAAATTTCACTAGTATCTAAGAACTACTTTTTTTAATATCTCTACTTAGAGATACTGCTGTAAAAATATTTATATTTCTGTTACATTACTTCTAGTAGATTTATTCAACAATAGTCCTCGTTGTATGTGGCTTTTCATAACGACAGGCCATTTGGACTCAAATCTTCTTATAAAATAATTTCACTTATTTTATTTAAGATTTTAACCATCTGCTGTCGCTCATTTTCTAATTGAAGGGCGCAATTTTATCGTCCGCTATGAAAGAATTTTACTATTAACAAAAAGAAGAATAATTGTTAAAACTGTCCACTGCTTCGCGCAGAAAATAGGTTGTTTTTTACCATTTTCCGGAAATAAACGTTTCCCGGTTGAAAAAGTGGACTTTTACAATCTGCTGTTCGGGATGTTTCCCCCATGGAATGTCAGAGGAGGATTCAATCCTGTCAAGTGGACACTGTTCGTCTCCGAAACAAAATTGATTGCGTCACATCCGGTCATTGATCAGACCGTAACAACGGACGTAAAGTTTTCATGTTGGTGTGTGTTTGTGTGTGTGTGATTGTTTGTGTGTGTTTGTGTTTGTTTATGTGTTTGTGTGTGTGTGTGTTTGTGTGTATTTGTGTCCCGAGCAAACGGGGAGCGACGCGACATGTAGAGATAAAGAATATATTGAAGCGCTTGACAGAGTGACCCATCTGATACAGTCTGTAACATCCACATGATCCATTTCCATCCATTTTTTCCAGTCTGACCCTATAACATCCAATTGACCATGTTCCATGCATCTGAACCATACCTATCCATCAAATAATAGCCTTTTGATCTTATCTCATCCAAAATCACATCAATAAATCCCAATTAACTGTTCCAATCTTTCCCCAATTCATTCTATCCATCAGATCATATCACGTACATTCGATTCCTCGTCCGATTTCATCGGATCTTATACCTTTTATATGATCGTGCCCATTTGATCCAACCAAATCCATCGGATTCTATCCCATCAATTTAATCCATGGCATTCTTATTATGTCATCCTTGTTCACCCAAACATTCATTGGAATCCAACCGTCCATCTGATCCCCACCCGTATCCATTATTGTATCAGCTGACTTGAAGTTTCCTAAGACATCGTTTATAGAAATTTACTTCGGTGTGTCTACGTCTGGAACAGGGTCATATGACGTCACCCGGCGGAAGTTCTATTTCAAAAAAATGAAAGAAGCTATCCCATCATCTGTTATTATAAATTTAACCAAAGTTGGTGTTATAGTCAGGAAATTACGAATTTGTGCGTGTGTGTGTTTGAACCCACGACACGTGTACGGTACCTTTGATGTGACACCGCAGCCCTACCTTCCAACAAGTAGGCCCACTATTCTTCGCCAGCCCTACCTTCCAACAAGTTGGCCCACTATTCTTTGCCAGCCATACCTTCCAGCAAGTAGGCCCACTATTCTTCGCCAGCCCTACCTTCCAACAAGTTGGCCCACTATTCTTTGCCAGCCATACCTTCCAGCAAGTAGGCCCACTATTCTTCGCCAGCCCTACCTTCCAGCAAGTAGGCCCACTATTCTTCGCCTCCGATTGGGCCACCAACGATACTCGCGTCTTCCCGTCGCTATTCATCTTAGGCTGCAAACACATTGAATCAGCATTTCATCGAAATTTTTATACTGACATACTATACCGAATTCGGTGGGGAAAAATAAAGAAAATCCCTGTAATAAAGATGTCATTAACAAAGTTTGAGTCACACACAACATGGACATAATCCACATTTAATCTCTTTTAAGTTAGTTTCATGTTTATGGTATTCTTATAAGTTGGTTGTATTCTTTTCTTTTTCTTTTTAAAATCCGTTATACCAACTTCGCGTTTGTTCTTGGATCTGTGTGGCAAAATCTTCGAAAGGCTAATTGACCCACTTCCCGTCATCCTATATATATATATATATATATATATATATATATATATATATATATATATATATATATATATATATATATATATGTATATATATATATGAAACTTGGCACATAAGCTTGTTGCGATGACAAAACATTTTATCACATTTTCAGCCCCACCCAACCGCCCAGAAATCAGTTTTCCAGTTTTTCGAAAAAAAAAAAAAAAAGTGGGGGGGGGGGGGGGGGGGCGAATATGATTGATTTAAAAATGGGTGCTTGTTTTGATGTGGAGATTACTTGTGACTATTGGGGTATGAAGTAAAAATAAAATGTATTTCTAGTGGGGGAAATGAAGGAAACATGAAAAGTCCTTTCGCCAGAAGACTACCCATCTACATGAACGCTTGTTAAGAAATAATAAATCCCCTACAATAACAATAAACGCATATAAAGGATTTATACGAAAACTTTGCTTTTAAGGTTTGTTTAGTGGTTTTTTTTTCAGGTGAGTCGGTGGAGAGCGAAAATTCGAAGATTTTTTTATTTTTTTTCCTTTAATTCTTTGAATTTTTCTCTTTTCTGACATAAATCAGTTCCAAAAGCAGACGTGACATCTTCAGACACGTATTTCTCAGCTTATCTGCCAGTGTGTGGATTTAATTGAGATTAATTGCTTAATCCTGCATGTGTTGATATCGGCGTGGAAAAAATATAAACGGCAGCAGGAGCAGAGAATGCAATCAACATCATGTCCCCGGTTTCTTGTTATGTCCCCGTCCCCCCCCCCCCCCCCCTTTTTTTTGCCTAATCGATTTGATTCAATATTGCTGATGTTTGTTTGGTTGTGTTCTTTTCCTTTCATTGCCAAAATTCAAATATTGTCAGGATGGGGACAAAATATGGGGAGGGGGGGAAGCGGGATGAGAGAGAGAGACTGCTCATATGATGATGTGTTTCTTGTCTCATTTTTTTATGATGATGTTGGTTCTGTGCGTTCATGCTGGGCGTGTCTTCTTGGTCATCATGATGACTTCCTTCTCGTTATCGTCTCTTCTTCTTCGCCCTTTCTGTGTGTGTGGGGAGGGATGCTGTTGGAAGAAAAAAAAAAGGGGGGGGTGGGGTTCAGATGAAGAAACTTTTAGCCAAAACTTTCATTTAAAAATGTCTTCATAATAATGTTTTATGTGTCTTTTAATACTTGATATCTTTTGACCTAAATTTTTCCAGGGGATGGCACTCCAATCCACAAATTTGTAAAATTAACCACACAGACAGCACCAAAAAAAATACACATGAACCCCCAGGTGGATGCGGCTCGTTAACCTGGGACTAAAAGGCACAATCTGACTTCAAACCCCAGGGAATGAGTCCCGCGGGCGGTATGTAACTGACACAATTAAAACTCCCACAAATCCTAAGACGCGGAACGCATGAACAGCACAGTGAGACACAAGAAACGATGCATCCTGGTCTATATCCCGGTCGTCTTCCTGGTCTATCTCCCGATCGTCATACTGGTCTATGTCCCGGTCGTCATGCTGGTCTATCTCCCTGTCGTCTTCCTGGTCTATCTCCCTGTCGTCTTCCTGGTCCATCTCCCCGTCGTCTTCCTGGTCTATCTCCTGGTCGTCTTCCTGGTCTATCTCCCGGTCGTCTTCCTGGTCTATCTACCGGTCGTCTTCCTGGTCTATCTCACTGTCGTCTTCCTGGTCTATCTCCCGGTCGTCTTCCTGGTCCATCTCCCGGTCGTCTTCCTGGTCTATCTCCCGGTCGTCTTCCTGGTCTATCTCCCGGTCGTCTTCCTGGTCTATCTCCCGGTCGTCTTCCTGGTCCATCTCCCGGTCGTCTTCCTGGTCTATCTCCCGGTCGTCTTCCTGGTCTATCTCCCGGTCGTCTTCCTGGTCTATCTCCCGGTCGTCTTCCTGGTCTATCTCCCGGTCGTCTTCCTGGTCGATCTCACGGTCGTCTTCCTGGTCTATCTCCCGGTCGTCTTCCTGGTCTATCTACCGGTCGTCTTCCTGGTCTATCTCCCGGTCGTCATACTGGTCCATCTCCCGGTCGTCTTCCTGGTCCATCTCCCGGTCGTCTTCCTGGTCTATCTCCCGGTCGTCTTCCTGGTCTATCTACCGGTCGTCTTCCTGGTCTATCTCCCGGTCGTCATCCTGGTCTATCTCCCGGTCGTCTTCCTTTTCTATCTCCTGGTCGTCTTGACTGAGACTTGCCACCGGACCAATGATAGGCAAGGACGTCAGAGTGAGGCTGACAAATTAAGCAACGCTCCCTCACTTTAAACAAAGTACAGCTCAAGTCAAGACTGCTACTCAAGTCAAGACTGATACTCAAGTCAAGACTGCTACTCAAGTCAAGACTGCTACTCAAGTCAAGACTGCTACTCAAGTCCAGACTGCTACTCAAGTCAAGACTGCTACTCAAGTCAAGACTGCTACTCAAGTCAAGACTGCTACTCAAGTCAAGACTGCTACTCAAGTCAAGACTGCTACTCAAGCCAAGACTGCTACTCAAGTCAAGACTGCTACTCAAGTCAAGACTGCTACTCAAATCAAGACTGCTACTCAAGTCATGACTGCTACAAAAGTCAAGACTGCTACTCATGTCATGACTGCTTCTCAAGTCAAGACTGCTACTCAAGTCAAGACTGTAACTCAAGTCATGACTGTTACTCATGTCATGAGTGCTACTCATGTCATGACTGCTACTCAAGTCATGACTGCTATAAAAGTCAAGACTGCTGCCCAAATAATGACTGCTACTCAAGTCATGACTGCTAGTCAAGTCATGACTGCTACTCAAGTCGAATCTCGCCTCTGTCATCTTCGCGCTCGAAGGACGAACAATGATATCCTTTGACCACGTGATCCCAACTCAGTTGATTTGAATTTTAATTTTAAGAAATTTAAAAACTGACAGTAATATTTTTTTTGTGTAGCTTACAGATTTAATTTGAAAGTCTCCCTGGGTGGATATAATTTGTTATAAAACATAACTGCCTTGTCGGATATAAAATGTTATAATACATAAATACTCGGGTGGATATAATATGCATATAATAGACGAATATAAGGATTGATAAAGGGTTGTCCACCATCACCCCAAAACCCACCCCAGAATAAGACAGTTCAGGAAAGAGTGGAGTGTATGGCTGACAGTAACATATTCTCTCTGTTGTAGCCTACTGTATTAAAAATTGAAATATTACACTCATACAGAAGTGCATACCACATATAGTGGGTGATGACTCTGACATGTCGATATGAAGTCGTGTCTAGTGGTATTCAGTATGAATGTAGTCCAGAGACATCAGAGGCCAGGGGAGCAAATCAAGCGCGCCGTGAATTGGGTTGGTTCCCTGGACTAATCTGTCGGTATGTTAAACAAATGTGAATTAGAATAAGTCATTGAGGGGCGGGTTGGGGAGGGGGGGTTCTTCTTTTCATTTTCTGGACAGTTTCAATATATTATGAAAATCTGCCCTTCCACTCTCTTTCTCTCTCTCTCTATCTCTGTCTCTCTCTCTCTCTCTCTCTCTCTCTCTTCGCTCTCTTTATCGGTCTCCATCCCTCTCTCTCTCTCTCTAAGTTTCTCTATGTGCGTGTGTGTATCTTCATCTATCTGTATATAGATGTATATATTTCTCTCTATATTTGTCTCCATCTCTCTCTTATTCTCTTTCTCGGGCTCTCGTAATATCTCTCTTTCTCTCCCTGTTTCTCTCTCGCTTTCTCTCTCTATCTTTATCCATCTCTCTTTCTCTCCCTGTTACTCTCTCGCTTTCTCTCTCTATCTTTATCCATCTCTCTTTCTCTCCCTGTTTCTCTCTCGCTTTCTCTCTCTATCTTTATCCATCTCTCTTTCTCTCCCTGTTTCTCTCTCGCTTTCTCTCTCTATCTTTATCCATCTCTCTTTCTCTCCCTGTTTCTCTCTCGCTTTCTCTCTCTATCTTTATCCATCTCTCTTTCTCTATCGCGCGCTTTTTTTCTCTCTCTCTCTCTCTCTCTCTCTCTTTCTTTATATCCATCCTAGAACTATCCATACGTTAACGTGATTCATAAGAAATTAATCATCTCCTGGATTCGACATGGAATTTCGACACCTTGGGAAACGATAATTTAGAACTCTCACCCCCACCCCCACCCCCCTTCCCCAAAACCCTTTTCCCCCCAGCAAAAATAAAGAAATTAATATTTCAAAAATATACACATATTTATATTTATATATATATATGTATATATTATTTATTAATTCCTTATAAAAATCGCTCCTGTGGAAAGACCGTCCGCAAGTCCTGACCTCACTCACTCAGCACCGAAATGTCTTTTTGTAAAATCAGAAAACCCATTGTGACAAAGCTGATCGCCTTATTGCGTTTGTATTACATTTTAAGTGACCGGATCCAATGTGCTGTAAAATGTGAATAAATATACACGGCTTTCTCCCGCGCTTTAAAACACAACCAAAAAAAATGATCACATTCCGTGTCCCTAACTCTTGGTAGCGCTCGCGATCGCCCCGGTTACCTACAATGAGTCAATCGTCTACATGTAAACACCTCTCCATATGTATAAACATTTAACTGGTTTTTAAAACCAAATTGACTTGAACAATACAACGGACGTGCTTAAACACTTCATTGACCTCAACAATACAATAGACATATTTAAACACTTCATTGACTTTAACAATAGAATGGAGCAGACTAAACACTTCATTGACTTTAACAGTACAAAAGAAGCATTTAAACACTTCATTGACTTTAACAAAACAGTAGAAGCATTTAAACACTTCATTGACTTTAACAGCACAATGGAGCGATTTAAACACTTCATTGACTTTAACAATAGAATGGAGCCGTTTAAACACTTCATTGACTTTAACAAAACAGTAGAAGCATTTAAACACTTCATTGACTTTAACAGCACAATGGAGCCATTTAAACACTTCATTGACTTTAACAATAGAATGGAGCCGTTTAAACACTTCATTGACTTTAACAATAGAATGGAGCCGTTTAAACACTTCATTGACTTTAACAATAGAATGGAGCCATTTAAACACTTCATTGACTTTAACAATAGAATGGAGCCGTTTAAACACTTCATTGACTTTAACAATAGAATGGAGCCGTTTAAACACTTCATTGACTTTAACAATAGAATGGAGCCGTTTAAACATCTCATTGTCACAAAAACAAAGCATAAGACGGCGCCGAATTTTGAATTTTATTCTAATGCAAGTGCTGGGGGAGGGGTGGTGGAGAGGAAGGAGTAAAGAAAAAGAGCCTAGAAAATCAGTTTCCTCCCCTTTCATGTTTGCTTTCCTAAACTTGTTTGCAGAGAATTGGAGAAAAAAATCTCGACACGCCAAAAAGAGGGGTAACTGTGAGAAAAACCGTTCAGACCTTCCAAGCCAAATTGAATTTCACTCACCACAAATGCCGTTTGGCAATGCCTGGGTCTGGCCTGTGCCTGGGTCTGGCGGGTGCCTGGGTCTGGTCGGTGCCGGGATCTGGCCGGTGCCTTGGTCTGGTCGGTGCTTGGGTCTAGACGGTGCTTAGGTCTGGCCGGTACCTTGGACTGGCCGATGCCTGGGTCTGGCCGGTGCCTGGGTCTGGCCGGTGCTTCGGTCTGGCCGTTGCCTGTGTCTGGCCGGTGCCTGTGTCTGGCCGGTGCCTGGGTCTGGCCGTTGCCTGGGTCTGGCCGTTGCCTGGGTCTGACCAGTGCCTGGGTCTGGCCGTTGCCTGGGTCTGGCCGTTGCCTGGGTCTGGCCGTTGCCTGGGTCTGACCAGTGCCTGGGTCTGGCCGTTGCCTGGGTCTGGCCGTTGCCTGGGTCTGACCAGTGCCTGGGTCTGGCCGTTGCCTGTGTCTGGCCGGTGCCTGTGTCTGGCCAGTGCCTGTGTCTGGCCGGTGCCTGGGTCTGACCAGTGCCTGTGTCTGGCCGGTGCCTGGGTCTGGCCGTTGCCTGTGTCTGGCCGGTGCCTGGGTCTGACCAGTGCCTGTGTCTGGCCGGTGCCTGGGTCTGACCAGTGCCTGTGTCTGGCCGGTGCCTGTGTCTGGCCAGTGCCTGGGTCTGACCAGTGCCTGTGTCTGGCCGGTGCCTGTGTCTGGCCAGTGCCTGGGTCTGACCAGTGCCTGGGTCTGGCCGGTGCCTGTCTGGCCGGTGCCTGTGTCTGGCTGGTTCCTGGGTCTGGCCGGTGCCTGTCTGGCCGGTGCCTGTGTCTGGCCAGTGCCTGGGTCTGACCAGTGCCTGGGTCTGGCCGGTGCCTGTCTGGCCGGTGCCTGTGTCTGGCTGGTGCCTGTGTCTGGCCGGTGCCTGTCTGGCCGGTGCCTGTGTCTGGCTGGTGCCTGGGTCTGGCCGGTGCCTTGGTCTGGCAGGTGTCTCAATTGCCCAAAAATGACGCCCCGCCCCCCAACTAAAATGTAACAACTCCTCACTCCATTTAGTGGTTAGGGTGCTTCGCCACCTGACGTTCTGACGAAAAGCGCTCTTGGGGCGGGGTGGGAGAGGCATCGTGCGTCGTTTTGATACTCTTTATGATGCGTACCAGATACAACTAACTTATCAGTGAGCATTTTTGAATAGAGCAGGAAATGGATGGTAGAGGACACCGAGGGAGTCATGAGATACTTTTTAGTTTTAGTCACTTCCAATGTTATTTTCGGATGACATCTCCGACGTTATTTTCGACGACTTTCCCGATGTCAAACATTCTCAATAAATTGCAGTGACAGAATATCAAAACGGCGAATTTTAAATGAACAACTGAGTTCTTTTAATGCAACTCCTACAAGAACCCGTCTCAAAACAATATGATAATCTTTAAAGTAAAGTTTCGCAAAGTCATTGCTTGTTTGAAAAACCAGGAATGCCAAACGTAGAATTTGTATGTTTTGTTACTGCTTTAACGTTCCAGTGTGTTGCGGTGGTTGATACCTTTCGATTGATCCTAGTTAACATATCGACGGGATATGAAACAATGAACAGGAACACCAGCCTTTTAAAGTCGAAATGTTTGAAGCCTGTCACTACCCCGCCCCCCTCCCACCAAACCCTTACACACGAATGCTTCTGGCCTCATTACTATATTGTTAGAAGTATTTTTGATTTCGTATAAGAGTTAGGATTTAGCATCGCCGGCAGCGCCATCGTGCTCCAGCCACACATGCACTCACAGTGCTCCACAGCAGCATCACTCCGACAACCTCGATTGCATTCGGTTTACTTATTCTATCTATCTATCTATCTATCTATCTATCTATCTATCTATCTATCTATCTATCTATCTATCTATCTATCTATCTATCTATCTATATATATATCTATCTATCTATGTCTCTATTTCTCTATCTCTATATCTATATATATATATCTATGTATCTATCTATCTATCTATCTATCTATCTATCTATCTATCTATCTATCTATCTATCTATCTATCTATCTATCTATCTAATATGTCTCTCTCTCACTATTTTCTCTTTATCCCTCTTTCTTCTTCTTCTAGCTCTCTCCCCGTCTCTCTATCTATCTGTCTCCCCCTCTCTCTCCCACTCTCTATATCTCCCTCTCTCCACATTTATTTCTCTCTTTTCATCTCTCTCTCTTTCTCTGTCTCTCTTCATCCCTGTCTCCATCGCTCTTCTTCTCTTTTTCTCTTATCTTTTTAAAAAGTATATCGGCCATTTCGTTAATGTACAGTAACGCTTTCTCTCAAAACTACGTCTCTTCAGTTTACAAAGAATTCACCAAAGCTGAAAGTACATTGCCACACGTGGGCCTGTCTTAAGTTTGTGTAGCCAAAATGTGCCCTACTGACCTTAAGGGCGTTTCCCAAGTGTGTAATATTAAATAGCATGCACTGATATAATGCTGAAAAATGGCATATCTAAAATACAGAGCGAGGTGTAGTTAGTTGTATTTTTTTTTTAAATCGTTTTGGGATAACTTCGCTTTGTTCATAGCTGGCAAATTTCTCCGACGACTAATTGGCCCACTTCCAGTCAACCTATCGAGCTGAAACTTGGTAACATAGACTCGTTACCGATGACAAAACATTCTATCAAATTTTCATCCCCCATTATGAACATCGCCAACCCCCCCTCCACAAACCGCCCCACCGCCCCCCCCCCCCAAAAAAGGACAATTTTTCAAAAGGGAAGATAAAGGAAATATGATGAGACCGATTTCACTCAATGAAATTTTAGAATCTGCTTGAAATGGTTTTGTTTTAAATAATATCGCAAGTTCGTTTGGTGCGTAATATTTCCCTTTATTTATCTGAAAGAGTTGGTGAAATAAATCGGGATGTGTAAAAGCGGGTGGGGTATTAGAATATTTTTATAGTTCAGGGACTTGAAAGCCAAGTGCGGTTGTGAGCCTGGGGGTGGGGGTGGAGGGGAGGCACTATTGGGATTCTCATAAAGTTTTTTTTACTTGTATGCATGTTTAGTCAAATTTTTCAGCCCCAGCCCGATTTTTAATTATTTACTCAAAATAACTTTGTTTTTAGAGGCTATAAAATTAATATTGATATTGTATCCATCCGATCGCTCGGACCGGTGTTAGCACTCCAAGCCAAATATGTGAACAATTGCATGGCGGTTTCTTATCCGTATTCGTGTACACATTGCACGGACAGCATTGACGGTACTCGGAGCAATGCATCGCATTAGTCTCAGTTTACCAAAGTCCCGTCCACCCCCCCCCCCCCACTTCGGGCCAAACTCCTCCCACGGGCCATCGAGTCAACAGCCTTTATTCACAGAACCCGGGTTAATTATTCCTTGAAATCTCACAAGGTCATGGGTTCCCAGTTGTCACCAATCACCTCAGCAAATACGATCAGTAGTCGGCAATCCCTTCAACCCCACCCCCCCTAAAAAAATCGAAGGTATCCCCCGCCCCCCCAAATGGAACCAAGGTGTTATGTGACAGATATTAAGGGGGGGGGGGGGCTGATGGTCAAGAATTTAAAAGAACGTCATTTCAGACATGCGCAGCGGGTATTCCCACGACGGCAGGGACTTAACGGCCACCGTTTATCCCATTACCGCCAGCACAAACATTTTTTATGAGTTTGTCCGATTCGTGTTTGTTCTTGGGGGCCCCCCCAGTCCCAGCTTCACCGGTTATCTTTCCATTATCTTCCGTTTTGTTCTAGAATGACGCCTCGCATAGATATGACGCACTGACAGCTTGAAAAGTTTTCTTGTTTTTTTTTTTTTTTTGTGGTTTTTTTTTGGTTGTTTTTTTTTTATGTGAGAATCTAGGACTCGGGGAATCATGGTGTGGTCAGAATATCGTTAAGGTTCTGGAGTGTACGGTGAAATTTTCAACAGAGTCTGCGGGGCTATTTGCTCGAGCGGAATTGTCGACTTTATTTTTTCAAGATTATGGGTAATCGTAATTGCTGTAGCAGCCGACTTGTTTTTGGTTCGTTTAATTTTGATGGTGGATCCATGGATTCCAAGATGACGGGTGGAAATATGTGTTGGTGTATGCCAGCGATGTCCCAAGATGTCTTATCACCGATGTTAAGATAAAAAAACACCACTTTATCGAGTATTATCCGATGCTATTCCCCGATAAGAAACACAAGATTATCTTTTCATTTCACCGCTGTTAATCAGGATAAAAATACCACTTTATCATTCCATGAAAACGCTGTTACGATTTTTAAAAAAAATAGAACATCAGTCCATTTAGCCGATGTTACTCACGATAAAAAACACCAAATTATCAATCCATTTAGCCGATGTTACTCGCGATAAAAACACCAAATTATCAGTCCATTTAGCCGATGTTACTCACGATAAAAAACAACAAATTATCAGTCCATTTAGCCGATGTTACTCGCGATAAAAAACACCAGATTACCAGTCCATTTAGTCGATGTTACTCACGATAAAAAACACCAAATTATCAATCCATTTAGCCGATGTTACTCACGATTAAAACACCAGATTATCAATCCATTTAGCCGATGTTACTCATGATAAAAACACCAGATTACCAGTCCATTTAGCCGATGTTACTCATGATAAAAACACCAGATTACCAGTCCATTTAGCCGATGTTACTCGCGATAAAAAACACCAGATTACCAGTCCATTTAGCCGATGTTACTCGCGATAAAAACACAAGATTACCAGTCCATTTAGCCGATGTTACTCACGATAAAAAACACCAGATTATCAGTCCATTTAGCCGATGTTACTCGCGATAAAAAACACCAGATTACCAGTCCATTTAGCCGATGTTACTCGCGATAAAAACACCAGATTACCAGTCCATTTAGCCGATGTTACTCGCGATAAAAAACACCAGATTATCAGTCCATTTAGCCGATGTTACTCGCGATAAAAACACCAGATTACCAGTCCATTTAGCCGATGTTACTCGCGATAAAAACACCAGATTACCAGTCCATTTAGCCGATGTTACTCACGATAAAAACACCAGATTATCAGTCCAAATCGTATTTGACACATGACAGACGCGTCACTTATCGCTCTGAAACGTTTAATCTACTTTTGTCTTTCGACGGTTTATTTTTTTGCCGGCACGGTCGTGATGATGATCCTTATTTTACGCTTTAAAATAACACGCTTGTTCATGATGTTGTAAGGGCACGTTTCAATGCTTTGGCGGGCCAGAATTAGTGAATACAAAAGTTGCTGGAAAAATTTTAAAAAAGGTTTTTAGTCCTACTGATCTTGAGAGTGAAATCCAGCACGTAAACCAGAGGTGACGCGATTACGTTGAAAAATTATTAGATCTATTTGTATGTTTGATAATTTTTATTTTTAAAAAAAAAACCATTAGTTCAAGGTTGTTTGTTTGTAAACAATTTGAAAACATGAATGTAGGAACGAGATGATATTCTAATGACGGGAGCCTTTATCGGGTGGGCTTTTGAATGAATCTAATTACAGATGAGAGACATGAGATTGCCGGCCGTGTCGTCACTGATATCAGTCATCAACAGCCGTACAAGCCGGTACATTGACGTGCGAGGGTTCTCAAATTTTTGTTAATTTTAGTTCTGAAATAAAGCATAGTTCACTCTATCTATGCCAGTATACTCCTCCATCACAAAAACAAACAAAAATCCACCAAAAATATGTTTTAGAAAATTATAAACATAATAAAAAGGTGAAATCTCCAAGCAGGTAAACGTGATCACATTGTGGTCGTATTGTGATCGTAGGATGTTCCTATAATGTTTATGTCGTGTTCATATTGTCATCACATTGTGATCGTATTTTGATCATACTCTGTTCCAATTCTGTTCATATTATATTTATATACACTTTTCAGATGATGTTCATATCGTGTTCATATGATGTTCATATCGTGTTCATATGATGTTCATATCGTGTTCATATGTTGTTCATATCGTAATCATATCGTATTTATTTCTAGATACTTTCCAATTTCGATTGAACAAGAAAAGGATATCGAACTATAAACGACTATTTTGAATGTATCATAGGTCCACTTTTTTAAAATAATAAACTGTAATCTATGCAATGAATAAAAAGACTTTGATGGCAAATGAAATTGATGAAAGATTCAAATCAAGATTTGCCACACGACCTTTTATTTGCACCGATCTGATCATCAATGAGCGAGTCTTCATTTCTTGCATGCGATACACTCTAGTGAGATGAAGTAAAGAGCGGGTCTTCATTTCTTGCATGTGATACACTCTAGTGAGATGAAGTAAAGAGCGGGTCTTCATTTCTTGCATGCGATACACTCTAGTGAGATGAAGTAAAGAGCGGGTCTTGATTTCTTGCATGCGATACACTCTAGTGAGATGAAGTAAAGAGCGGGTCTTCATTTCTTGCATACGATACACTCTAGTGAGATGAAGTAAAGAGCGGGTCTTCATTTCTTGCATACGATACACTCTAGTGAGATGAAGTAAAGAGCGGGTCTTCATTTCTTGCATGCGATACACTCTAGTGAGATGAAGTAAAGAGCGGGTCTTTCTTTCTTGCATGCGATACACGCTAGTGAGATGAAGTAAAGAGCGGGTCCTCATTTCTTGCATGCGATACACGCTAGTGAGATGAAGTAAAGAGCGGGTTCTCATTTCTTGCATGCGATACACTCTAGTGATATGAAGTAAAGAGCGAGTCTTAATTTCTTGCATGCGATACACTCTAGTGAGATGAAGTAAAGAGCGAGTCTTAATTTCTTGCATGAGATACACTCTAGTGAGATGAAGTGAAGAGCGAGTCTTAATTTCTTGCATGTGATACACTCTAGTGAGATGAAGTAAAGAGCGAGTCTTAATTCCTTGCATGTGATACACTCTAGTGAGATGAAATAAGGTGAACAATTACGCTTCTTTGTTACACCGTAAAAAAAATATTGTGTACGTGTTAGATTGTGTGTTGACTTGCGTACACAATAGGGCCACTTTTGTTGTGTGCAGACTTGCGTGCACCAAGTCCTGTTATTTGGGACCAGTTTTGTTGTGTGCTGACTTGCGTACACAAACTCCTGTTATTGAGACCAGTTTTGTGAACAAACCTCGGTTTAATGGAACCCAGGGGGGGGGGGGGGGGGGAAGATACGGGAATTCACCCCAGCCACCTTCCTATAAATAGAACCAGATGTGAGTGTTTGAATAAGCACACCACCATCTTCCCGGCTACCTTAATATGAATGCCATTTCTGATATGAGTGAAAGTCCGTACAGACGATAACCAAAAAAAAGAGGGGGGGGGGGATGAAATAACCACAGCTAAAGTCTAAATTGTTCCATAAAGTTCCATTAAAAAGTAGTCCCATTTTTTATTTTTTTTTTGCGGCCGAGTTTAAGTGGCCGGCTGATAAATTGATTCGCCATGGAAAGAAATGGAGTTTCCCGCCTTGCCAGGCAGGGGGAGGGGGGATCAAACTCGTTGTGAATGAATATATCAGGGACGAGACGGATTATTCGCCCCTTGCCTGCAGTGACAAATTGCTCCGATTGGTCATTAACTTGGGGGTGAAGTGGATCTGTAGAAATTTGCGCCTCATAAATAATTTCCCATCTGGCCTAAAAAAAAAAAAACGTCCGGTTAAGACATTTACTCTAAGTAAGATGCAACACCCACCCACCCACCCATAGGCATTATTATTTCTTATGTCTTGTTTAAACCTTTACCTTCCTCAATTTTAATTATGGTAATAAGGAGGAATTTTAATTACTATTATTATAAGAAGTTTTCTATAGTGTAGTACCCCAACCTAGTGCTGGCCTCACCACGATGTACATACAATTTAAGAAACATAATCATGAACTTAAAAATTAACAAACATTCATTGAATAAAAAATAAAAAATGTATATTCGCCCCACCATTCCATAACTTTTTAAATGTCAAGCCATGGACGGCACCAAGCGTCATCGTTTATCGGTCAGAGGGGGGAATCAGTAGGAGAGTTTAAAGAGATGAGTTTTGAGTGCAGTTTTGAAGGCATTAATTAACATGGGCATTAATTCCCAATTAATTTGAGTGTGAGAGGGGAAAAAAAGGATTCTCTTTTCTTTTGACTGGCACGCCAAAATAGTGCTTTTGGAGGGGGGGGGCGGGGCAAAATATGTGTAATGTTTGGAAGAGTGAGTCAATATCCATGTTTTGTCCATGCTGAAACTTTTTTTTTTATATCACGGCCCTAGATGGACGTCATATGTAAAGCTGAGCATTGTATTGTATGTGTATTCTTGTTTAAATGAAACGTAAAGGCTCAAAGAGACACTGACTCCTGTCTCAAAAAAGACACTGACTCCTGTCTCAAAAAGACACTCCTGTCTCAAAAAGGCACTGAATCCTGGATCAAAAAGATAATAAATCCTGGATCAAAAAGACACTGACTCCTATCTCTAAAAGAAACTCACTTATGTCTCAAAAAGACACTGGCTCCTGTCTCGTGAGTTACATTGGACACGAGTCAAAACGAGATGTTAAACATTGGACACAAGTACAAAAGGAGATGTTAAACATTGGACACGAGTACAGAACGAGATGTTAAACATTGGACACAAAAACAAAACGAGATGTTAAACATTGGACACAAGTACAAAACGAGATGTTAAACATTGGACACGAGTACAGAACGAGATGTTAAACATTGGACACAAAAACAAAACGAGATGTTAAACATTGGACACAAAAACAAAACGAGATGTTAAACATTGGACACAAAAACAAAACGAGATGTTAAACATTGGACACAAAAACAAAACGAGATGTTAAACATTGGACACGAGTACAAAACAAGATGTTAAACATTGGACACGAGTACAAAACAAGATGTTAAACATTGGACACAAGTACAAAACGAGATGTTAAACATTGGACACGAGTACAGAACGAGATGTTAAAACCTTTTTAATTCTCTTAACTGAAATATTTCATTCTGAATTTTTTTAGAAAACCCTGAGTTCAAACCAAGGAATATTTCTCTTTATGTTCAGAAATGTATTCCGCCCTGTAGACCATAGTAAAAAATAATTTATAAACACCTTCAATAAACATGTCCTATTGTGAGAGTTATGCCTGGCGTAGTCCCGGAAGAGCATACCGCTTTTTTCTATTCGTGCTTGGCTTTACTTCCCTACGTCACTTTCCTCGGGGAATCCGAGAACGTGATTGGACGTCTCGTGCTGCAGACTTCTTAGAGCGAATTCCTGGGGTGCTGTGACGTCATGGCTTTCCGTGGAGCTGGGCAGAAATTGCTGCACTCGTTACATAGCTCGTAAATTGATGTACTTTACAATGCACGGAACGCCAGTATTTGTCATTGTCAAATTGTGAGTCTGCTAAAAGCTACAGGAAATGTAACAATTTTTTAAAGTTGTATCTACCAAGCCAGGTTTTCCCCCCAAATTTTTTTTATTCTGCAGCCACCGACCCTCTCCCCCCAGCCCCCCACCCCCCCCCCCCCACCCCAACGAATCGTTCAACTAAGTCTCGCATCCCTGACAAAAGAAATAATATAAATGGACTTTAAATTTAATATACAAATGTATTGAGATTCCCTGCACTCTCAAACGATCATAGAAGCATACTGAGCTCATTCCCAAGAGGTTGTATTCATTAAATTCTTGAATCTTATACTCATGTACTAAATTCGCTTGTGTTCGTGTGTTTCTGCGTTTAAGGCAAAAAATAAATAAATTCGGACTGCCAATTGACCCACTTCCCGTCATTCTATCGAAAAAAAACTTGTCACATAGACTCTGAATAAATGATAAATCACGTACAATTTCATAAATGCAAACAAAAAATGCATATAAAGGATTTACAAGAAAAAACTTTTTTTTTTCAAAAATTTGTATAGTTAAATTTCTTGTTTGTTACTGTCACAAAGAACAGAACCGACAAGCTCAATATACTATCGAATGTTTCTGGCAAGTACAATTTAAAAAAAAAAAAAAATTAAACTTAGTGACAATGTTAAGGGCGAATGTAAGGAAACAGTTTAAAAATGTATTGATTTTTTTTTTCTATTGAAATTCAGCTGAAATAAATTAACCCGTTGGTTGTCCTTAATCCCTTGAGGGTAACACTGACAGCCGTGGGGGGATGGGAGGTTGGGGGGGGAGGGGGGGGTTTTACAAGACCCAAACAAATATGTTTCGTGTTTGAATCAAAACACCGATGAGATCAGCTTGTGGACCCTGGGATGTACGCAGGGCCGGATTTACAATTTTAGGGGCCCTAGACCAACAAAAATTTGAGGACCCCCATTTTGAAAAATAAAAATATATTGCTAGGTTTTTTTTATTCAAAAATATTTTTTTTTATATACTACTCCCAATTTTGGGGCCCCTTATTTCGCGGGGCCCCTAGGCCACGGCCTAGTTGGCCTGCCTGTAAATCCGGCCCTGGGCGTACCGATCTCCAGGTGGGGCCTGTCGGAAAGTGACTTTATCAATATCTCTTTCATTTTCTTGACCGTGTGCGAGTGTCACGGACGGGTGGGTAGCGCGCCCCTTTCGTTTTACTCTATTACGCCCCCGTTTGTTTTACTATATCGCGCACCTTTGGAAATTTCCATACAACCGCTATTATTTAACATGTTGCGTCACGTTAAATGTTTGTTTTTTTAATTTAATCTGTTTTAAATATACACAGGAAAAAACGATACCAAATCTAGCGATATTAACAGTAGTAAATTTAATTATCCTATTAAATTTATATAAATAATAAAAATCAAATAGACATAGGAAAACTATATCATCTTACAGACCAGCAGTTGAGAAAGTAAAATCGGAAATATCCCATTACTAGCATTAAACCGATCGAAAATATCCCATTACTAGCATTAAAACGATAGGAAATATCCGATTACTAGCATTAAAAGTATCGGAAATATCCCATTACTAGCGTTAATACGATCGGAAATATCCGATTACTAGCATTAAAACGAAATGAGCGAAATAAAACCCGGGAGTCATATTATCGAGCCGAGTAGACCCTAACACTAAACACGACAGAGTTAGTGCCCATAGTAATTGAAATCCCAACGTCAAAATGATAGCAGTCACAGGACGCCTGCAATAACAAAGTTAACTGGTTTGTGGTGGTGGTGATGGTGGTGGTGGTGGTGGGCGGCATCGTGGGGGAACGATAGAGATTGCAATAGGAGATAGCTCATCGATGTGACCTCGAAATTAGAATGGGATGGGGAATACTTACATCAATGTGAGCAGCAGCGGTTCTCAAAAACTATTCTCAATGGTGTTGCAATGCTTAATTGAACACAAACATTAAAAAAACAAGCATTAAATATAAAAAATGAAAGATAAACATTAAACGCACAAAGTAAACACCGACATTAAACGCACAAAGTAAACAGCGCCATTAAACGCACAAAGTAAACACCGACATTAAACGCACAAAGTAAACACCGACATTAAACACCAACAGTAAGCATAAACATTAAAGGCAACATGAAGACACAACACTTAAACATTAAATTATTGTTTGTGTATGAAACATACAAAGTAACAAAGACAATAAAACAATCATTTTCAACGCATAGAATAGTAGTTAAGTGTTACTTTCATTTGCTTGAGAAAGTGTGTGGATCTGACCAGACGTGGTGTGGATCTGACCAGACGTGGCGTGGATACGACCAGACTACCCGTGGATCTGACCAGACTTGGCGTGGATCTGACCAGACGACCCGTGGATCTGACCAGACGTGGTGTGGATCTGACCAGACGACCCGTGGATCTGACCAGACGTGGTGTGGATCTGACCAGACGACCCGTGGATCTGACCACACGACATGTGGGCGATCTATGACGTCATTTACGTGGTAACCAAGCATAAACACATAACAACGTAAGAAAAATGAAGTCGAGGCTCCATTTTGTTGAAGTAAAGAACAAACGGTTAGTACAAATTTTATATAAGACACAATAAAACGGCTATAGTGCTGGCCAAAAGCCTGCCTCAGCGCACAACAAAGAGGTGTCTCCTAAGACATCAGCCATAAGTGATCAAAGTGTGTCATCGATTACAGAGGTGACGTGTATAGTTTGAATCTCCCAAGCAACAAGTTGACCAATGAAAACTCGAATGCTCGGGGGCGGAGTGTGAGGAAAAAAGTGTAAAAAAAGTGAGGGGGTGGGTCGTTCTCAATATTATTGAAATATTTTATGACTTAGATTACATTTAACTATTCAAATTCTACTCACATTAACACAAGCTCTAGCAAGTGTTTAAATGTAAGATTTGTTTCTTACTCTTAGATTTAATTATAAACTAGCCCTTAAATAACAAACTACACTATAAAACTGATGATTGGACGTTTGGCCACCGGAGCAATCATGCGTTAATCTTAGTTAGCTTTCAGTTGTAACAGAGTGACCTCCAGAGTGCTTAAAGTGACCTCCAAATCGTTCAGCGTGACCACCCACTTGATCGGACAACAACAACAACCCCCCCCCCCCCAACCCTTCCCCAAAGTTTCAGAACGTTGTTTATTACAACGCCTAAACATCCCGACCCAGCGCTGCAGGCCTGTCCCGCCTGATGTAAAGACAGAGCCTCACCTGAGTTCCCAGACAGTTTATTTTTAAGGCCAACCTGGCCAACCTGTGCTACGTGGACTCTGGGTTTTAGGTACTCTGTGGATAGCCTGAAGGTGCGCAAAATTACATTGATAATAATAATATTTGGAACAAGAAACAAAAATGGAGAAAGGGGGGGGGGGGGGGCACATTTTTCCACCCGTTCATTTACGAGAAGGTATTTTTTCAATATTTATCAGTATATTAACAAGTAATTTTTTGTCTTTTTTATATAAATAGTTATGATTCAGACCCGATTTTGACAGTTTTAATTGACCTCTCCCCACCCCCACCCCCACCAAAACCTGTTGTTTTTTTTTGTCCAAATATTAATCTGCAGTGGGTTTTTGTTGTTGTTTTTTTATTTTCGTATAGCTACGTTGCCAGAAGCCGTATATTGTTTACAATTAAGCAGTGTAGAATCCGTATCTGAATAAGCCCTAACGCAGTTCGTGATTTGAGATCCGTCACAAATGGTTTTATTAGAACCCCAGTTTAAAAAAAAAAAATACAAAATTATTACAGGATCCGTGCAACGAGCAAAGGGACCACAATAAAAGCTGACAATTTGAACACGAGACGTGGAACTGTTATTTCCGAGTCAATGATAAGCAGTGTACTTTCATGATAAGCTACTCGAATATCACATTAGGAAATGGCGTCAGCGGGCCGTCGAGCTTACGCTCCTTATGCCCTCCCCGGCGCCCACCCGCACCTGCCGGCCGCCTCGGCGGCAGGCCGTGCGGAAGGGCGCCAGAGACCTCCCCGGGCGTGGAGCGTCCCCGCCCGCAACCGCTCGATCGGGTTCGCCGACGGAGACCCTCCCCGCCCGGAGACATCTGGTCGACCAAAGACGCTGTGTTTCAAGCGTCCGTAGTCCACTCTCCCAGGGGCCGGGACGGTAAATTAACGTCCTAATATCTCCCCCCACCCGTCCCGGGGAAGCATCGGACGCCCTCTAGGAGGGATTCTACAGTGGGTTTCCACCTCGCGACTAGTTCGCGAAATAGCTGGGACGAAACGGTTGCCTAGGAGCAGCTTTCTCAGGGCTGCATATTTAGAATCACCAGCTATAGGCGTCCACCACAGCCTATAGCCTCATATCCCTTAACGGCAACTTGTAATCATGATCCCTACCCTGTGTTTGCCTTTTCTTCCCCCTGTGAAGCATCACAGGTGGCAGACCTGTAGGAGCTGTTTATTCCAGCAACTACCATGCATGGCCGTGTCTGCCACGCGGGACACGCAATGGTTGTAATGTGCCCCGGGTTAACGCCGAGGGGGTCGGTGGCCAGCGCTTCCAAATCGGCAAGTCACTACAGACTTGTCAACCGGAATCCCGGGGGAAGATAAGCTACTGTGCGGTACGATTTTTTAAAATCATTTGTATTAACTTCGGTTTTGTTCGGGGGGGGATGGCTGGCAAAATCTTCGGGCGGCTAACCGACCCATTTCCCGTCAACCTGAAGGAGCTGAAACTGGGCACGTAGACGCGTTGCCGACGACAACACACTATCCAATTTTTAGCCGCACTCCCCCCCCCCCCCCCCCGCAACCCCAAGCCACAAAAATAAGTTGTTCATGTTTTTTCAAGGGGAAATTCCCTACATGGGCTGTAGCGCCACAGGGATGGATGGATGAATGATTATATGTGATAATCTGGGAATTATTGGAAACTGGCGGATAATCTGAGATCTTTTTGACAATGGTAGACAATCTGATAATTTCTCGAGACGAAAAAAAAAAAAAAGAGAATTATGATTTCAAAATTAGCCACTGACAGAATGTAATTATAATTAAAATGATGAAATGAGGTTCCGCAAAACAAAACAAAAACATCAACTATTTTCACTTCAATTTATTAAATTTCTGTGTTTAATTGCCTTTTGTTATTGTAACAATTAAAAACATAAATTTGTACATTAGTTCGTTCGACACTTGTGTCGGGTTTTTTGTGTTCAAACACTGCTACTGTAATGCTACTGTAATGCTACTGTAATGCTACTGTAATGCTACTGTAATGCTACTGTAATGCTACCGTAATGCTACCGTAATGCTACCGTAATGCTACAGTAATGCTACAGTAAGGCTACCGTAATGCTACCGTAATGCTACCGTAATGCTACCGTAATGCTACCGTAATGCTACTGTAATGCTACCGTAATGCTACTGTAATGCTACCGTAATGCTACCGTAATGCTACCGTAATGCTACCGTAATGCTACTGTAATGCTACTGTAATGCTACTGTAATGTTACTGTAATGCTACTGTAATGCTACCGTAATGCTATTGTAATGCTACCGTAATGCTACTGTAATGCTACTGTAATGCTACCGTAATGCTACTGTAATGCTACTGTAATGTAATGCCAGCGTATTAAGGAAATTCTTTTCGTACATAAATTTGTCCAAAAAAATTATCTGTCTCCGTTTCAATCATCAATGTCAAGGACAAATTGCCCAGGGTTGTACAACGCATGATGAGAATCCCTGAAAGTCTTTCTGCTGCTGGTGGTGGTGTTGGAATGCACCCACGTGCATAGTCTATTATTATCTGCCCCCCCCACCCCCGCCGTCACTGACACCGCAATCAGGGCACCTCAAATTACGTTCTTTGTGCCCCTGTTTTGTTTTGTTTATTACCTCCCAATAATTATTTCCTTGTGTGAAAGTGTTGTAGATAATCGTAATCCCGAATTGAACTCAGCGACGCCTTGCTGCAGGGTGGAAAACTCTTAAAAGTCTTGCCAGACTAATTTGTGCTTAAACACGGCAGTAATAAGGGCTGTCAAACAGGTAGTTGATTACTGGCACGCGTTGCGTCTTGGAAATGGAACGCACGAATACAAAGAGGGAAGGGTGAAAAGGGGGGGGGGGGGGACACATCCCTTTAACGACCATCAATGAATGGTTAAGGACCGTAGGGGGGTGACATCATGTGGAGTTGAAAATGTGAGCTCCGATCCTGTTTTTTAAGTTAGTTCTGGTGCATGGTTTGGAAAATGTTGCGAGGTCCTGGGTCTCAAGTGTGGATGATTTTTCAGATCGCTGAAAGGGTAACGTTGAAATGGGCTCATTGAAACGGTCACGTTGAAAGGGGTCACGTTTAAAGGGTCACGTTGAAAGAGTCTCATTGAAACGGTCACGTTGAAAGGGTCTCAAGGGTCACGTTGAAAGGGTCTCATTGAAAGGGTCACGTTGAAAGGGTCTCATCGAAAGGGTCACGTTGAAAATGTCTCATTGAAAGTGGTCACGTTGAAAAGATCTCATAGAAAGGGTCACGTTGAATGTGGTCACGTTGAAAGGGTCTCGTCGATAGGGTCTCCTTGCAAGGGGTCGCGTTGAAGGCTATCGTTAAATAGGTCTCATTGAAAGGGTCACGTTGAAAAGGTCTCATTAAAAGGGTCTCAAGCAGTGCAGCTAAAAAGTCTTTAGTTGGGCGTGTCTGTTCACAATAACAGGCGCCACGTGTATGTCCAGCTACTGGTGCCACGTGTATGTCCAGCTATTGGTGCCACGTGTATGTCCAGCTATTGGTGCCACGTGTATGTCCAGCTACTGGCACCACGTGTATGTCCAGCTACTGGTGCCACGTGTATGTCCAGCTACTGGCGCCACGTGTATGTCCAGCTATTGGTGCCACGTGTATGTCCAGCTATTGGTGCCACGTGTATGTCTTCTTTTTGCCTAGGATTTATGATCTTTGGTCTTAGCTCAATCGTTTTTAGAATGTTGCCCATGTCCAGGCTCTTTGCTCAATGGTCCTCAGCATTTTGCCCAATGTCCAGGCTCTTTGCTTAATTGTCCTCAGTATCTGGCCCAATGTCCAGGCTCTTTGCTCAATGGTCCTCAGCATTTTGCCCAATGTCCAGGCTCTTTGCTTAATTGTCCTCAGCATCTGGCCCAATGTCCAGGTTCTTTGCTCAATTGTCCTCAGTATCTGCCCCATTGTCCAGGCTCTTTGCTCAATTGTCCTCAGTATCTGGCCCAATGTCCAGGCTCTTTGCTCAATTGTCCTCAGTATCTGGCCCATTGTCCAGGCTCTTTGCTCAATTGTCCTCAGTATCTGCCCCATTGTCCAGGTTCTTTGCTCAATTGTCCTCAGCATCTGGCCCAATGTCCAGGCTCTTTGCTCAATTGTCCTCAGCATCTGGCCCATTGTCCAGGCTCTTTGCTCAATTGTCCTCAGCATCTGGCCCATTGTCCAGGTTCTTTGCTCAATTGTCCTCAGCATCTGGCCCAATGTCCAGGCTCTTTGCTCAATGGTCCTCAGTATCTGGCCCAATGTCCAGGCTCTTTGCTCAATTGTCCTCAGCATCTGGCCCATTGTCCAGATTCTTTGCTCAATTGTCCTCAGTATCTGGCCCAATGTCCAGGCTCTTTGCTCAATTGTCCTCAGCATCTGGCCCAATGTCGAGGTTCTTTGCTCAATTGTCCTCAGTATCTGGCCCAATGTCCAGGCTCTTTGCTCAATTGTCCTCAGTATCTGGCCCAATGTCCAGGCTCTTTGCTCAATTGTCCTCAGTATCTGGCCCAATGTCCAGGTTCTTTGCTCAATTGTCCTCAGTATCTGGCCCAATGTCCAGGCTCTTTGCTCAATTGTCCTCAGTATCTGGCCCAATATCCAGGCTCTTTGCTCAATTGTCCTCAGTATCTGGCCCAATGTCCAGGCTCTTTGCTCAATTGTCCTCAGTATCTGGCCCAATGTCCAGGTTCTTTGCTCAATTGTCCTCAGCATCTGCCCCCAATGTCCAGGCTCTTTGCTCAATTGTCCTCAGTATCTGGCCCAATGTCCAGGCTCTTTGCTCAATTGTCCTCAGTATCTGGCCCAATGTCCAGGCTCTTTGCTCAATTGTCCTCAGTAGCTGGCCCAATGTCCAGGCTCTTTGCTCAATTGTCCTCAGTATCTGGCCCAATGTCCAGGTTCTTTGCTCAATTGTCCTCAGCATCTGGCCCAATGCCAAGGCTCTTTGCTCAATGGTCCTCAGTATCTGCCCCAATGTCCAGGTTCTTTGCTCAATGGTCCTCAGTATCTGGACCAATGTCCAGGCTCTTTGATCAGTGGTCCCTAGTATCTAGCCAATTGACCCGGGTCTTTTGTCTCTCTTCAAATGTCTCTGGTATTCTGACCATGGTATTTATTTTTGGAACCCGTCTTCTGAGGTCTATGTTCTTCAGACCAGTCTCTGGGTACTGCGTTCTGTCTCACGTCTGTCCAAGACGTTTTTTTTATATATAAAGTGATTTCAGTGCAAAATTTTCTTTAATGGGCGATAAAGATAATGTTTTCTAACAGCATCAAATTACAAGCCAGCTCTATTACCGCCCACAATAGTCGTCGATTTCACTTCAGTTTCTCATTCTATAAATAAAAACATTGCTATTTTAACACCCATGTGTACCTTATTCCTATCTGTCACGAGCTCCCTTGTGCCAAGTGACCCTGGGTCTAAATCCTACAACACCCCTGACACCACCTTGTTTTGATGTGCCCAAGGAAACACAATAAATATGCATTAAACAAAGGAAGTCTTCAATTTAACTTAAAAAGACGAAGCTAATTTATTATATAAATATACTAAACAAAGAAATATTCGATATACAATGAACTAATGGCATGCGCTATGAGAAAATACACTTTGAAGTAATAGGACGATTTTCGTACATATATAATTACTCAAATGACAAAATGCAGAGTTCAAGTCATTCACAAAACAGGAAATTCTGATGACGCTACAATCCCATATTGTGGCGTCTTGTCGCCCCTCTATTGCGTCGAATCTGTCCTACAATCGGTCAGTGGTTATCATCGGCCCTTTCATGCGTCTCGTTGTCGCTCTGCTTTGGTATCTTCACACACACACCGTCACCAGCTTGTGATGATCTGTCACTAACACTAAAGTAGTAAAAGGTGGCTATTACTGAAATATATGAATAAAGTGATCTATGCTAAGCCCTATCTGACTACTTACCGTAGACTTCCAAAATACTAAACAGCTACATAACGTAACTATCAGTCACACGAACTACCATAAAGCTCCTCCATACACACACCTTACATACACTTAACTCTCTATGTTGATACTGTGGCAAGGCTGGTACAAGGTAAGTCTATGTGTCTGAGCTCTCA